>JAFBJS010004968.1:236981-265388 GCA_016785265.1 Paraplagusia blochii
GCCCAGTCCCCTCATGAACCTTCCTGCAGGTGCTAATCCCACTGGATGAAAAGCGTCACAATGTTTTCCTTTTTTACCACTTGGACTTTTAGTCACTGTGGTCAGAGCTTTCATTGTCTCACAGTCTAAGGTTACTTCCATCAGTCTCAATTTCTTCGATCAACCACAAGTCCCATCGTCACCGGAGTATAAATGTTGCGGTCAAGGCAATCTGTTTTTATGCACGGGAGGAAAAAAAAAAAAAAGCATGAATCATGCAATCGTTGTTGACTGCTTGCAGTCATTTTCTGTCAGGGAACAGAACTTCATCTCCTCTGAAGGGTCTCTGGTGGAAACCCAACTACTGCACAGCTGCTTACAAGTGACAGTTTGAAGTTTTTTTTTTCTTTTGATTAAGTTTCAAATCAAAGCTGGACACGGTCTGAATGTTAAGATGCGAAGAGTGCATCCCAGAATGGTCCATTAGAAACTATTGGAAAACAACCCTGTTGGTCCCTGCGGACGCGCTGAAGCAGGGTTGTGTAGGGAAGGTGAGATCAGCTTTACGAGTGAAAATCGGGCTTTTACTGAACCATCATTTATGCTCTTTTGAAAAATGCCATGGCATTTTTCCTGAAATGTCTAAACTCAGAAGAAAAACATATTGTCAGCTGGCTAATAGTCTGACGTTTCACTGTAGGAAGTCTGAGACATTTATGCTGTTCTTAAAATGCGCTGTAAAAAAAAAAAAAAAAAAATCGTGCCACAATGACTTGGGTCAATTATATTTAGAGTTGAGTTCGAAACTCATATACCTGGTGGTTAGGGAAGCGGACTGGGGTCTGGAGGTTTCCCGGTTCAAATCCACCAACTGCCAGGGTATCACTAAGGTCCACTGAGCATGGCACTGTCCCCACACACTGCTCCACAGGCACTCAAAGCTCCCCACTGTTCACTTTAGTGATGGGTTAAATGCAGAGGGCAATTCTTTTGCGTGTGTGTGCGCATTGGTGTGAATAACAATGTCAAAATGACCAGGAGTTCGATTTCCTTCTTTCCTTCCTTAAAGTGGTTTTCTTGGTGCCCCCCAGGCCAGGGAGTTTGAGAACCCGAGTTCTAGAGTAGATGAAATACCCCTTTATAATTTGCTTACTCAGAAAATACAGAACTTTCTCTTTATTCTTTACAGAACAGTAAGAAAGATATGATATTATTCCCATATATATACCCTACAAACCTCTTCCACATTGTTATCAACCCTCCCTAGTGTTTATCACCATTTCCCACATAATATGACAGGTGAGTTGGAGAATGGGAATGTTTGTTATCGTCATCTGTGTCAGTGTTTAGGAGACACCGGAGGGCGTTAAAGTAGAATAAACTTTCACCAACTTCACAGCAATAACATTGCAGAGCAAAGTGGCCAACAGACAAGGGGGGGATGCTGAGAGATGCTATGATGACGAGCCAATCAGCCTGGGCTGAATGCTGAGTTCAATGTCCGCTAGTCAAACAAAGCTACTAGCAATAAACTGCCTTTTAATTACAATATAAATAATAAAAATATTGGAAAATACCAAAAATAATGAAGTAATGGACAATATATGGTTATTGCAAAACATTATGTAATATGCTTTGGGGGTTCAGAATGGATCCGCAGTTGTAAGAACTTCATGTATGTCAGGATACTGAATTTGTAGTCAATTTCTATTCAATATGGTATTTTTTTAATTATTTTCTCCCTTTTTAACACTTAATGTAGATGTTTGTTTGTGATCATTTTATCTTTTGAGAACTATCCCCTTAGGAAACCCACCCAAGAGGAGAACCAACATTTGCATTAGGATGAATAATATAGGCAGAGGTTCATGGCTGTCAAGTTCTTTATGATGGAAATAGAAATGGGTTTCATTTTGGTCTCCATTATTTTGCAGAAGAATTGATAAATTGGCCTTTGATTGTGAAGCCATCCAATGAAATAGTATTTGTAAGTGATGCATAATACTCTATGCGCATGAATCTGAAATACCATAAAAAAATGAAGGGCCACGGATTAGGACCCTAACTGCTGTGTTACAATACAGTGATAATGACGGTTGGATTTTCAGCGGCCTCATAATCTCCAGCCTTAAAGCCACACGATCTTTCTACAACCCCAGTCCACAGGTCTGGTTCATGGTAAAATCGTAGCATTGCCCAGGTTACTGAGTCCATTTCTTCCTTTTCCCTAAAATTCAATATTAATGGTCCGCCAGCTCGATCAAACAGAATTAATAAATTATACAAGCGCATGTTGCAATTCTTTCAGAACTTCCAGCAACTTCATTAACCAGGTTTCCTCAAACAGAGCAGGTTCTACTTTCTCTTTTAGTAGTAGATCCAGACGGACTGTTATTTAGGCCAGTCTCTCGGTAGTATTTCCTCCACGTTTCATAAGGGTAGCTCTGCAGCTGTTGGCTTTGTCCTTTTCCCCCACTGTGGAGCAGGACCCGCACAGACAAGGGTGTACAGCAGATAATGAACTGGTGTGTGGTTACAAAGTCTGTTTTATAAAAGACCAGTAGGTGAGAAATGACCCTGTAAACAGCATGAGTAAAGAGTTTTGAGGTTGGGAAATTTTAGGCTTCTTTCAATTCCGAGTGTTGTTTCACCTTGTGATGTTGGGGAAGACTGGAGTATGTGAGTATTTTAAGAGGGGATACAAGGCATGCATAGAAATAACACTCTCAAATCCAAAAACATACTCTTCCTCTTCTTCTTCTTTTCCTTTGGGCGTGTCCCTTTTTATCAGGGGCTGCAAGAGCAAGTCAAAAATTTTCGTCTCCCCCGTCCTCTGTATCCTCAACTCTATCTCCAACTTCCTCCATGTCCTCCCTCACTGCATCCATCAATCTCCTCTTTGTCTCCTACCTGGTAGCTCCATCTCTAGGATCATTCTTCTACCAATGTATCCACTGTCCCTCCTCTGAACATGTCCAAACCATCTCAATCTGTCTTCTCTAGCTTTTTCTCCAAACCTTCCTGTCTGTGTTGTCCCTCCAATCACCTCATTCCTGACTCTGTCCATTCTTGTCTCTCCTACTGAGAATCTTAGCATCTTCAACTCCTCCACCTCCAGCTCTGCCTCCTGTCTTCTACCTGTTCCTAGTGTCCATCCATCATACAAAAGCATACTGTACAGTGGAATTTATTAACTCTTTAGAAGCACTCTGTCTTTTTACTTAGGTTTAGGTTCATCACCAAGATCACCGTTGCTCATGTCCATTAAGCCCTGATCAATATAAAATAATAGTTCTAAAATGTTGATGATATAGCATTCCATCTGCCTTGATGATGTCACACCGTGTACACGTACTGAACTGAAATATTTCTCTGAAGGAACTCAGAAAGACAAGAAAAAAATACTTAAGATGTGGATTTACATTTTTTTTACTGTGTCACAATGAGAAACATGGATCAACTAGTAGTTTATACTTAAGTATTGCATCCAAACATGTGGATTTGATATTTTTTTGAATATGTGATACTCTGATACTGCGTCATACGATCATATCACTGTAGGAACAAAACATAACTGAGGGCTCTTAAGTCCAAATATAACAAATATCAAAAGTGTAGTGTATGTATTGTGTTTATACATATATTACTATCTCTAAGGCACAGTAAGTTTTAAATGCATTGCTATTCCAGTGATATGCTGGAGGTTGATAATGTGAAAAAAAAAGAAAATACCCTCATATGTATTCAGCCAGCAGATCTTTCTAGTTTCTCTGCTGAGCACAGCTAAAAGAATCACAGCGGGGAAGATGTCTGTCATCATTTAACCTCTTATCTGAAGATTTGCTTGACTGACTCCAGACGGCGTGTGAAACTAACCCCAAGTCTGTTTGAACAGTTTTAGTTTCCAAACGAGCGCCTTTTGTTATTTATGATACGCATTTGCTAACTCAGTAAATCGTGACTCTCTTCGATGGAATTCCAATGAGTCATATTTGAGGGGAATCAGGGACAAAAAAAAGGAATGCAGCCAAAGAATCAAGAAATGTTCAAAAACAGCAACTAAAAAACATTCATTCGTTCATCAATTTATCTTTATCCTCCTATCTGTTAAGCAGGGGCAGCAGTCTCCAAAACTAGCACCCAAATCACACTGCTCTTTACTGTGAGACTTCCTGTGGATGGTGAGCCCACTGGAGGTTACAAGGGTTGGGACAGTGCTATGGTTAGAGCTCCTCAGTGGCAACCAGGCAATGGACTTGAACCTGCAGCTTTGCGAACCCCAGTTCACTTCCTTAACCGCTAGCCCAAGGTGTCTGGAACTCAAATCAGTTGAGGGCCACCACCCACACTGTGGGTGGTCTTGGAGTAATTGGTGGCCTAGTGGTTGAGGAAGCAGACCTATTGCCAAGTTACCACTGAGCAAGGCACCACTCACAGCTCCCCTCAAAGCTGCCCACTGTTCACCTTGGTGATGGGTTAAATACAGAAAACACATTTTGTTGTGTGCAGTGGTGTGAATCACAATGTCACAATGACAAGGAGTTTGCTTTCCTTTTTATTTTATTTAATTTTTTTTTGACAATTTCACCAAAGGGCCGCGTCACCTTTCAGTGTTAAATTCAAAAGAAAAAAAAATAATAATAAAAAAACAGTTTCCCATAGATTCTGTGTTACACAACACTGAACGAGAATGAAACCGTGGATCAGGGTTTTAAAAACTGTAGGATTTACCATAAAATGTGGAGAACAAATCTATAAAATATTATGATAAATTCAACTTTCACATCGAGGTGGGAGCCGCAAAATATAGTTGCACGGACCATAACTGACCCACGGGCTCCAGGTTTGAGACCCCTACGCTAGGATGTATAATATCTAATAATGCTGCGTACATTATTATTAACAATAAATATATTCAAACAAAGACACAATTGCACAAAATAAATTAAAGCTCCTTCTTCCGTGACAAGCAGAGAGGGAGTCGGTCGATGGTTGATGATTTCAGCTGTAGGTGAACCCCGGAAACAACATGTACTAATTCAGGCATTAAATGAATCTGCTCACAGTCTACTGTACCATAGCTAACACCCACCGGAGCAGATACTACATGTCTTCAGCAATAATGGTCTGTCACTGTTTTCATTCACAACCAGCTCTTATTGTACAGCCTCATCGGTCGACTCTACCGATGCAGAAGTGAGCTGTCCCCCCAATGAACCACAGTGACGGAGGACGGTGGTCCCACATCCTTAAAGATAGAACCAATATCCATTTTAATGACTATCTTTCATTAAAGACCAGGTACATGTCGGTAGCTACATTATTATTTTTTTTTACATACAAATCCAAGGATGGTGGCCTAGTGGTAAAGGAAGCAGACTTGGGTCTACGAGGGGTTAGGTTTGATTCCGTCAGCTGCCGGGTTGCCAATGAGGTGTTGATCATAGTACTGTCCAGACCCACATAACTCCCAGCTGGCTCACCACCCACAGGGAGGTCCACAGTATGAAGCAGTGTGATTTGGGTAACAGTAATGGAGGCTGCTGCCCCTGCGGCATAAAAATGTATTTAATTACTCTCCAGCAATGTTTATTATGATAGAGATGTATCTTCTGCCATGTTTAGTGCTTGACATCATTGTTTTTGAACTGCAATGTCTACCAAACATGACTCCCGTTGATTTAATCTCTTGAAAGTCAACAATAAAGATTATCTTTGATATAATAACCAGTGAATAACTTGACTTTAACAAAAGTGTTGACAGGATCCATCCGTTGTGTTTTCCTCTCAGCACCTGCGTCTTCACATACCGTCGATAAGACTCCATTAGTATCTGAATGTTACTGAGTCTGAATGGAATTTCACTTCAATCACACGATTAGTCTTGTTTGTTGTGGGAGATAACACTGAAGGACGTCACTGTAATGTACTTTTTCTCTCTCTCTCTTCTTTTAGGTAAGTGACTGCCTCCTGGTATCACACTGAGCTGCAGACACCGGTACAGTAACTATTGGTTATACTCATGAGTAATAAAACTGTGTTTTAGATTTCAATTACATATATACTATGTTATTTGGTTTCTTTCTTAAAAATAACTGCTCCCTGTTGCTAAGAGTCACAAAGGAATACAAAAATGTGATTTATCATACAAGCATAATTTCTTGCAATACAAAATGTATGTTAAATTTTAAATTTACAACAGAATAAAAACAGCAAATTTAATAAAAAAAAACATAAATTTTAGAAATTGGAAATTGAGATTTTTATAGAAGTTACAGGCCTTTGTGTTCATAGAGATGTATCAAAAGGATAAAATCTTAATGGGCCATATAAGATGTTTTTGTGGGCCTAATTTGGCCCACAGGCCATCTGTTTGACACATGTCTTTCACTGCAGAAGTGCTATACAGGTGCTTGGGTTCTCAAAAACAGAAATATCTCAGAGTGGAAGTGACAGTAACCTAACAAAAACACACGGATACTGAGGAACTTTCCCTAGTGGCAAGTGAAACAGTCTGCACCTGGTGTGTCTTTCAGTTGAGTCATTCACAAACTCGCCCTGGAGAAATGCAGTCCAAGCCAGTGGCATTTCCCAAGTTCTTTCTAGGTCAGGTTTTCTTTTTTTTTTTTTTCAGGCTGTAGAGTTTCACAGCATGTCAAGTAAGTTTCTCATACATTACCTAATAAATTGCTTATTTGCAGAGGAGTCCCTGCGACTACGGCGAAAAAGCAGCCTTCATTAATCAGCGGCACTTACCGCTCTTCTCTAGCTTAATCTGGAAGTGTACAAGTGTGTGTGGGTGTGTTGACAGAAAGTGCACGGTGTATAATGTCACATTTGCATACCTGTGTCCCCAGGTCTGTTATAAAATAGAAGATACCTGTAGAGACGGTGCCATTATGTCTCTAATGTAATCAGAAGTCAGCCATGTGTTTCAGCACGGCCCTGTGTAACTCACCGGGGACTGCTGCAGAGAGTGGCTCTAATGAAAAACATAGTGGTTCCACCAGCTAATGCACTGCTTGATGATTAGTTAAGTCACTGCTGTGTCATTCACAATACCGCAACTAGATCGGATGGTATTGAAACATGGTATTTGAGTGAAATACACACCTTTAATAATGGTCTGGAGAACGAAAAGGACTTTTTGACAATCATATTTTTTGTAAATTCTCTATTATGTCGTTTGAGTTCAATTAACGATTCAATCTCAAATATTTACGGAACATTTGGAGGCTACATCGTAATCCATCCTTTAATTCGCAGACATTGTTAAGCAGCCTGAGTGAGAGAACACAGTGGGCTGTATCTTGCCAACAGGCCATTGTTTGCACAGAAAGCCATTTGGAATGCACTGTCTCTCCTATGATGCATTGCAGTAGACTTACTTCAAAGATGTATTTGGTGCATTAGAAATTTGAGATGCAGGAACATCAACGTACAGGTATTTTGAGATACAAGCAGGCCTTTGAGAAAATCTTTGCTTCAAGACTTGGAGCAGCCCATGGCACCTTACTCGTTCACTTCACATTTACATTGACTTCAGTATGCACCTTCCACGAGTCTTCCTTATTATGTTTGCTAAGTCCTAAAAAATTGTACACTGTACTTTATTGTTAAATCACATTTTACCACTTCTTCTAATACGTTATGTGGTAGAAGAAAGTTTTTTGACAAATGTAATATTTCTGAATCAGTTACCTCAAATGTGAGTCAGTTTCCACCTGCTGCAACTCACAGGTAACAGCAGGTGGATTTTTGAAATTGTAATTGTTAGTCATTCTAGAGACGTTTTGTTTCACACATAATTTCATGCCAATACAGTTTCACTTTAACTGTCTCTCTTATTAAAACTCGCTGCCACTTGCTGGCTAAACTATATCAATATTACAAGCTAAATGTGACACTTTACATGATTCATTAACAGGCAACTCAGCATATAAGTTTTTTGGGATACAAGCAGACTTTCAAGAAAATTTTTGCTTCAAGACCTAAATCTTGGAGCAACCCATGGCACCTTACTCGATCACTTCGCATTCATATTGACTTTTGTATGCATCTCCCGCAAGTCTCTCTGTGCTAAGTCCTGGCAGGGATTATGTTTGTAACCTGACGTTTCACTGCACTTTACAGTTAGACCACGTTTCACCACTTCATCTAATACCTTATGTGGTAGAAGAAAGAATTTTTGACAAATGTATTAGTTCAGAATTAGTTACCTCAAATATTCCAGTCATCATTAGTTTGGCAGCTCACTACAGCAGGGGGATTTTTTTTTTTTTCACAATTCATCTTACTGAGAAATTGAGACGTTTAGAACGTAAGTCATTCTAGAGTCGTTTTTGTGTTTTTTTCCACACATAATTTCATGCCAATGCAGTTTCACTTTCACTCTCTCTCTAATTAAAACTTCCCGCCACTTGCTGGCAAAACTATATCAGCATTACAAGCAGAAAGTGACACCTTACATGATTCATTTATTGCTCATTACTCACACACATTGCTCAGCCTCTTTGACTACAGCAGACAGCCACTGGTTGTGTACGGAGCTGCAGCAGCTGTGGTTGGCTGTGCATTTGGAAACTTTACCGTTGTTAGCGTTGGATAAAGATTACAGAACAGTAACACTGATTAGCAGCAATATTTCAATGCGTTAATCAAGACAATGCAGCAGATATGACATGATGAGTGGATTGGTGCTTTAGTGACCTCTGTTTCTCTGACGCAACCGTCTGGACACACACTGGATTGAGTAATTAATTAGGTCCAGAAGAAAACAAACAAAATCCTGCCCACGCTGTCAACTGAGAGCACCGGACGTCTCTCCCTCTCTCTTTGTTGTGCATATGCTATCGCGGGATGCATACTCTCTCTGCTTTAAGTGTGTGTTTTCTCGCAGCAGGGGACACTGGGTACTTAGGATATCTGCGTACAGCACAGGTCCTGCTCAAGTGCAAGTGGTTCATATATAACATGTCAGCTTGAAGCTGCTTTTGTGTTTCAAATTAGGTTTATTTTTGATAACTTTGAAAAAAATAAATAAATAAAATAAATTATGCATTTAAATTAGTCATTTTGCATTTCTGGTTATGACTGTGAACCAAGCCTTAATGGAATCAAGCCACTGCATTGGCATAGAGTAATACATTTTTTGCATGAACTTTTATTTTGATGAGGTCAACATCAGTTCTCATGCACTTGTTACCGTTAGGCTGTGGCCAAGCTGTTTCCTCTGCATCCATCATAGCCATCATTTTGCTGTACTAAATATACATAAATAAACATACATATATTTATTCATATATATGTTAATGTTTTTATATGTATGTATGTTTGTTCAAACCTATAAATATTGTGCAATATGTTGAAATATGTTATATCAGCATTTTCAGACATTTTTTTAATGGTGACCATCAATGGATTTTTTTGGAACATTTTCAGCTAATAATTTGGTCAAAGTTTGGTGCTTCTCAAGCAAAGACATCATAGCAACGTTAAATAAAATGAGATCTTTAATTTAAGTAATGTAATCTAAAAATGTTAAAATGTCAATGTGAAATATTCCAGAAATCCTACATCTACAGCAGGTAAGACTGAAGACAATAGGTGAGATAGACTGAGTCTTTGTCCTATTATGTATGCAATATTAAGGAATATATAATAAGGCCATTGAGATTTTGTTATTCTGTGAAGTACATTGTGTTGGCAGATTCTCCCTCCAACGTACTTCACAGGTAAAGTACACCAGAGCGCTAATGAAATTCACCGACCACACTCTTCAACTCTCTGCGCCATTGGCTCGCAGGGAGACGCTGAGCTCTGCCTCCTGACATGATTATTTATTCCTTATTACAGTGGCTCCAGAGAGAGGAGCCCAGGCCATTGAAGAAGCATAAATCCAGGTTGAAATCTCTCAGATTGCATCTAAATGGGCCTTTAAACAACAGCCACGGCTGCCACTGTGACTCCGTGAGGGCCATGTATCATCTAACCAGCACTGTGTTAGCTTCCTCTCAAGGCACGGTTGCAACGCGTGAAGGTTTCTTGAGAATATTTCTACTGTATTGTATCGATACTACTTTAAGTAGTATATAACATGTTGTGATAAAACCCTGGTAGTTGAGATTGTTGGCATGACTGTGTAGAAGATCTGATCTGTCAAGGTTGGAATGAAATGGTCCTGAAATCAGTCCTGAAGAACAGAACATTTTTTTCATCTTTATATTTCTGTAAATCTCATATGACTGTCTTGGAGTATGGAGTATGGAGGGTTTTTGTCTGTTGGAATGTAACATAAATTAATATAATTTAATGTTGGGAGCTTCTTATTCTTATTCATTGCTAATGTCACGGTGTCTTTGCGGAGGACGGTGAATTCACTCTTTACTCAGTGTTGAATAGAGATAATTAAGGTGACCTAAACAACTCTATGTGGGATGTCCTTGTTGTTATCAAGTGTGTGGACCGCCTGTTTATCATACTGTTGCATAATATAAGCAGACACACTTAGATTTTTTTTTTTTTTACCACTTGCCTGGAAGCATCATCTGTCAAAAACAAGATGGTTTGACGAACTGATTATGCACCCCCTCTGTCTCTGATTAAATCATACTGGTTCTGGTTCTGACTGTGGGTTTTTTAGTTAGTTTTGTAATTTTTGTAAAGTTATTGTGATTTTCTTCTGCCTTCAATGAACTGATGGATGGATAGAAAGACGGATAGATGGATAGATAGATGGATGGATGGATGGATAGATGGATAGATATATATATAGATATATAGATAACTTATGTTATAATTATAAATATAATTTGGTTATTTATATACATTTTTTATAATGTAATGCTGCTGTGATACTGAAATTTCCCAGCCTGGAATTAATACATTAATTATATTTAATTCTATATACATTCATTATATATTATTTATATATACAAATATATATGTGTTAATAAAACAAAACAAAATTCTGCTCTTTATAACTAAAATATTACTTGCTCTGTGCTCCAGAACTCGAGATTATTTGCTAACAAACAAATTAACACTAATGCAGTGTTTCATAGTGAGTACTTACTTGATGCCCAACAATGAGAGCGTTAGCCAGATACCTGGTATCATGGTGCTTGGATACGATTTTGCTACTGGGTGTTTCCTCGGTCGGAGAAAAAATATTTGATCATAGTTCAGTGGGCCGCGTCCCTACTGTATATACTTTCGTAGAGAGAAAGTTTTATTAAACGTCTTTGTGCCAACTGTGGTTGGCTGACACCACACCTGACAAACTAATGTTGCAGCTCCACCCCACACTCACAGCACATTTAATGGGAATTAATGTGGCTCATTTATCTGTCCAGTTGGTGTGGTCCAATGCATAACACGAGCTGGAGAAAAATGAACCAACATGGAAGGCGGGCCTCCTCCACCTGCGCAGTGATAAATCTTCACTTCTGTCGCTGTGAACAGATGAGCCAGCTGCACTATTAATAAGCCGTGTTGTCGAGGTGTTTACAGCTGTTTTGTTGTATCTACCTGCGAGTTTCAGTATCAGCGCTTACGGAAAACACAAGAGGAACAAAGTCTCTAATCAAACGGCCTCATCGAGATAAAACTCAACAGTTCTAGCGAAGAAGAGCTTAAAGCTCAAGCCTTGTGGATTTGTTCAGACCAGATTCCACATTTTTGGCTTCCTGGAGCAGCTGGATAATATATACATTAGTATAGATTAACACACAAATACAGCAAAACATTATGTTCCGCAGTGATTTCATCAGATTAATTGCCGTCTTATATGTATATTTCATTTTCTTGGTAATGGCTGCCTCAAAGCCAATACATGGGAAACAAACTTAGCAGTTAATCATTTTAAAATCCATGAATAATGGCGTTAACAATGGGAAACAGCTGCTTTTAAATCCCTTGTGTAATAAAATAAAATGGACAATGTATTAAAAGTGGAGTGTTTTTTTTTTTTTTTACGCTCCTTTCACTTTAATGAAAACTCTGAAGTGCATTTGTTATAATGCTCTGTTAGTCAGTCCTCTCTGAAAGTTCACATCATTCTGACGATCAAATATTTTTACTCAGATATTTATAAAAAAAATGTAAATATGTTTTATTTCTCATTTTATATATATATATCTATGATCATTCAAATAAGTTCATTTAAGTCGCTGTATTAATAAGATTAGACAGTGTTATGCAGAGTTGAGATACTTCAACTGTTCAGAGGGGTGGAGGCTGTGAAAGAGAGGTGAAGAATAGAGTACAGGCTGACAAGAGAGCCAGCTAAGGTGAAGGGAAAGGTTTACAGGACAGTTGTGAGACCGCCCGTCATGGATGGATTAGAGACACTAGGAAAAAGTAGAAGACAGGAGACAGAGTTGGAGGTGGAGGAGTTAAAGATGATGAAATTATCTTTAGGAGAGACAAGGATGGACAGGATTAGGAGGTGATTAGAGGGACAACACAGGCTTGGAAAGGCTTGGAGAAAAAGCTAGAGAAGACAGATTGAGATGGTTTGGACATGTTCAGAGCCAGCGGATACATTGGTAGAAGAATGATCCTAGAGATGGAGCTACCAGGTAGGAGACAAAGAGGAGATTGATGGATGCAGTGAGGGAGGAGATGGAGGTAGTTGGAGTTGGGTTGAAAAATACAGAGGACAGGGTGAGATAGAAAACGTTGATTTGCAGTGAATAAATAAGGGACAAGCAGAAAGTGAAAAATCAAGAATATGGAGGGTAAGATGTGAGGGCTCACCAACAAAATGTCACAATGACACAAAATTTCAAATCTTGTATTTAGGGAGTTCTATCTTCTAAAATCCCTTAAAATGTTGTGCATGTACTAGTTTAATAAGACATTTCCTGTAACAGCCAGAACACGGGTTGATGTCTACAGCTACATTTTTATAATCATTTCTGAAAACTGTGAGTAAATTCGCTGAAGAGAGTTCCAACACCGAACTCACGCTGTGAAACAATTCCAACTTCTAAAACATGCAGCAGTGAATCGACAACCGCGCAGTGTTGTGATGGGAAATTCCTTCAAGAAAATTGATTTCTCTGCACACTTTGTTGTAAAGAGCCAAATTTTTACAGTGCATCACAAACCATCCTTATTTACTTGTAGTATTCTAAGAGGTGAGATTAATTGCTGCATTCTGGTGAGACATTTTTTTTTCCTGATGATGTCTTTGTTTCCAGTTACGGGACGAATGTTTGTCTCAGCATGGTTCTCCTGACTTTAGAATTACAACAATGGGAAGTTCTTTCACAACATATATATGAGAAAAAAAAATAATGAAATGATTTGTTATTGTTTCACAAAACGAAAGTAATTACTCTCTCGGACATTTCATTCACTACTTATTTGAATGTTTAAATTAATTTATAAGAGTATTGTGTTCCTGGTGGCAATAGAAAAGGTTGCAGTCTGTTTTTCTTTGTACTGCACATGCTGCTGAAAGAAAATCAATAATAGAAACATATTAAAAACTTTAATAAACACTAATAGATTCCAAATTTTCTTCACACTACCCATTTTTCCTACATTGATTTGTATATTTATATATGATTTATATGTGTTTGTGTAGGCTTTCTGTCATCCAGATCATTCTATCCAAAAACATTCCCTTCCAGGGGAATTGGACATAGTAGGTTTCTTGTAGATGTTTCACCTCTCGTCCAAGAGTCTTCTTCATTTCTAACTTTTTACAGGGAATTTCTGGTATTTAACCTCGAAGAGGCTGCAGATCTGTGAATGGAGGTTCTTTCAATGAGACAGGAGGGGTTAGATGTGTGCTCGTCCACATCCAATTCCAGGTGAGTTTAATCTAGAGTTGTGGATGAGGGTGGTATTGGTATCACCTCAGTGATACTTTGTCTTATTGTTGGAGTGACTGATTGTCAGGGATGGCGGGGGAATCAAATGGGAAGAGTTCAGAACAACATCATAGGTGGATAAAAGGTTGAGTCTTAGTCCTCCTCCTCTTTAGAGAGAAGGTTTCTCCAGATTGAGGTAGATGACTTCCTTTGCACCTCTCTCAAACCATCTCTTTTCTCTGGCTAAGATATCAACATCTCCTTTCCGCAAAAAAAGGAATTACATTGTTATTCTGTTGGTATCCATTCTCATATCTATTGTATTTGGCGGCTTTGGGGAAGACCCAGTTGGGGCCACATGGTTTTAAAGAACCACTTACCAAACCAAACATTATTTATATATATGGCGCTAATTATAATAATACTAATAAATTTTATTTATAGGTGCCTCTCTGGACACTCAAGGTCACTGTACACAAGACAAAAAAGACAGTAAAAACATTAAAACATACACACAAACCCACAAAGAAGCGCCCCCCCCCAAAAAAAAACAAACAAAAAAAAAACGTTTTTTGCCACATATAGAATACCAT
Organism: Paraplagusia blochii; assembly: GCA_016785265.1. Lineage (NCBI taxonomy): Eukaryota > Metazoa > Chordata > Actinopteri > Pleuronectiformes > Cynoglossidae > Paraplagusia > Paraplagusia blochii. Next base: position 251,377 of record JAFBJS010004968.1, read on the forward strand.
TATATGAATTAATAGCTTAAGACAAAGGGTCTGAATGAAAGAGTTCTAATTATGTTTTCAAAGTATAACTAAAGATGCTATCTATTAACGTCATCCTCAAATTGTAAAGTTGCTCTAGAAAACAGTGGCTGCCAAATATAATGAAATGATACAATTGTAGCAGGGAAATTGAAAGGAAGACTTCATAAGATAGCTGTGAGATATGCTATGATGCATGTACAGTGCCACGCCTGTGACACCGATCGTGAAGAAACATGAAGCGATAAGAGGGCAGTTATGAAGATACTATGATTTTCATTACGAGTTACTAGAGGTCAGGACTAAAGGTGAGACTTCAGAGGGACAGGGAAGACGGGGGCGTAACAGTTTGGTGGATGTACAGCAAAAGCAGGGATAAGGTTGGTTTGACAGCAGATGAAGCAGAGCACACAGTGACATGAAGGGAGATGATTCTCTGGGATGATTCCAGGGAATGAAAACATTACTTCCTCTTAGTAGAGATGGTTGGAAATAGAGGAGACCAAACAGGTAATAGGCCTTAGTGCCTTAATGCACCTGGAGCTGGGAGAGTATTTTGTGCATAATAGACAATTGGTAAAAAAGAATATATGTATCAGTCCAGAGTCATAGTCTTTTTTGCATGGATCTCCTAGGTTCACTTCCTGGACAAATCCTTGGTAGGCTGGTTGTCCTCCAGTGGGTTAACCACCTGTAGGGAAGTTTATGAGGGGTGTGATTTAGTTGGGGATCCTGGAGACACAGTAATGGATAAGCTGAGAAAAAATAGATGGATGAACGAATGGATGGATTGAATAAATGCATCCATTTTAGTATAAACACAAAGACTATCCAGGTCCCGGTTTTGTTTTTGTTTGTTTGTTCAATATAAAGAATATTTTGAATTTCTTGAGAAATACAGATGTTGTTTATCCTGCAAAGTCCTGTTTTTTTTTGGCCTAACAATGGCTCGAAGCACGTTTACTTTTTTGTTTTGTCCAGGATTTGTCCAGGAGTACATTGTTTATTCATGTCTTATAAACAGACAATTATTTCCTCTCCTGCCACGAGGTCAGACACCCTCACTTGTTCTCAGTTTCCAAAGAGTGAATTCGTTATGAAGTTCAGTTCATTTGACTCCAGGCTCCTTTCACATGATGAAGGTCTGGAAGTTCATTCTCTGCTCTCGTCAGACAGCTCTGTAATCAGTTCCATCGACTGTGCCAGTGGGTGTAAGGCAGCACGCGGTTAGTGTTTCTCAAAGTCAAGGATCAGTTCTTGGTAAAAAAATCTTTTTAATTCTACATTTTATTCTCAGCAGTGAGAGAGTGGATAATTTGAACAACTCCGCGGGTGTCGGTCAGCTGCATGCTATTGGCTTAATTAATATAAAGCTCTTAGCTCATGGTGGTGCAGAAAAAAAGGGGGCTTTTTATAGTCCATGCCCCCCAATGCCCGGAATTCTGACCTTTAGGTAATGAATCGCACCTCGGAGCCTAATAGCAGGGGTTTCAAACCAACTAAATCAAACATCAGCCTTTAGTGATTGTGCTGTAGTGCTCTGCATCAGTGTCCTGAGCTATCTAATGGTTCTAATGGTTGAGGATCGTGAGTTGGATCTTGAGGGTTTCAGGTTTGATACCACTACCGCCACGTTACCATTGAGTTTCTCCGAGCATGGCACCATCCCCAACCACTGTTCACTTTGATGATGGGTTAAATGCAGATTTGTTGTGTCCAGTGGTGTTTATCACAATGGCAGGGATTTGCATTTTTTTTTTTTTTTCATTTCTCATTTCTCGTAATTTTATCTGCTCATGATGTGTACTATAAGAAGAAAGGGAATAAATGAAGAATCACATATATATTTTACCATTTACTCTTAAAATGGTCTAATTTAATCTTAAAATGGTCTAAAGGAGTAGAACTACTAGAGTTCCCTCTGACATCAACCAGAAACTGATGACGTTCCTCATTCCAGTCCAGTTGCTGACAACGAAACCCTTTTTTTGGAGATCATGACCTGCATGAATGAGAAACTTCACAAACATTGTACTCTAAAATGAAAAAAAAAAAAAAGACATATCATCACTGTGCTGCGGTTAAGGGTTTTAAGGATTGCAGTAATGTCACAAAAAGGTAATCAACAAAGCATTGTTAGCTTCCAAAAGTGCATATGTTTCTAAAATACTCTAAACTATATTACTATATATATGGGATTATAGGCTATGTAAAGCTGCTATTCCCAAAGCTGTCCTTATTAATGTCTCTATACAGCAGTGGAATATGAGACCTGCAGTGTGTTTGGCAAATTGCTCTTTGTATGAAACCCATTTGCGGATGTTATGATTATTTTGCTTGACTTTTACTAATTTGTTAAAAGACCTTTCTCACTAACATTTAAACGTATACATGCATTTAGGAAAAAAAAAATCACAAAAATCAAGTTTATATTTTATTTCATCAATTTCCTTACTAGAACATCAGGTTCCCTACCGTACAATCTGAGGACATCTACACCAACCTTCATCACCTATAGAAGGTAGGATTCATGGTGTCCGTTAGTTTTTGTGTTTCAGGTTATTTTGCCTAATCTTATCAAACTATTATAGATGTATTAGCTGTAAAAGGGTAACTTTACTTTTGTGGTTACCCTGTGTCTCTGTAATATTAATGTTATACTTGTATTCATTTCCTGAAAGAAGAGAATTCAGAGCTAGCGCAGCAATAAAAGTTAGTTTGGACTCATTATTCCTCTCGGTGTTAGATTACTCACCTGGGTATCGTGTACAGTTTGCAGCATCTTTGTTGTTTACCTCCCTTGCATAATTTATTAGCCTTTATAAAAATCTTTAAGGCATAAAAATGTAAAGACCATAGGCTTTTAAAAATAATAATCGACACTTCTTGAGTGAAGAACTGTGATTTTGCCCATTCGGATACAATATAATTCCTTCTGATGATCTACTATTTGGAGAGAAATACACTTCCCCTGAGCAGATAATCAGGATTCTTCTTTCTCTATGGAAACCCTCGACTGAGTGCAGAACATGTAAAACAAAACCTCCTCCAGATCACAAAACAGAAGAAATAGTTCCCATTTTGCAAATTTTATTCTGCAATTCCTTTTTTGAACTGCACTGTAGCAACAAAAAGACCAATGTTTTCACTCTCTGTGTATATGTATGAATATACACTATACATATATTAAAGGGTTATGAGAAGTTAAATCAGGTTTCCAGCCTCAAGCTCTACTTTTATATGATTAAGTGTCTCGAAGGAAACCTGGTGCCTGAGGATTTGAGAGATGCCACATTTAAATCCTCCTCAAAGCCACTGTGTGCAATGTTCAATTTAAATGAATATCTGCTGAAGCGAAATGTCGTCAAATATGTTCTTAGCTTGCTGATAAAGCTGGCATAGCTGTTAGAAAAAGAGTCATTTCAAGTTCTGTGACAGTGTTTTCCCCAAACGTTTTGTTTTTGTGGGCACCAATACTTTAAAAGGCACAAAACAGACATTATTTGTTTGTCATGTAACAGTAAGCAGGATATGTTATTGTTGACCGAGTATTATCTCAACAATTTGTATAGCTAGTAACAAGTACGTTTAAAAAACAAAACAAAACAAACAAAAAAAAAAAACTGTAGCTGATCCAAAAGAAATGAAGAAAATCTCCTAGGAAACTGGATGTGAGTTGACCCAAAAAAATATCTTTTGTGACCCAACTGGGGGTAAGGATCCATTCATTGTTGAATGCTGTAACAGACTTATAGAAAATAATTCCTGCTGTGAGGCAAAGTGAGGCAGATGCAAAACCTAAAAAAAAAAAAAAATAGTCTCTACAACAGGTGGACAAGGCTTTCTCAAATTGTCTATTGTTATTTAAACACAAGGACAAGTGTCTTGGAACATTATCTCCAGTTAGAATTATGGCAAAGCAAACACTGACTTATATTTGGCTCTAACATAGTGAAATAAGTAGAATAAATTAAAAAAAATTAATTGGTCAGACCAAAAGTTTTAATTTTTGGTCTGACCACTGTGTGTTTATCTAGTGGTTCCACTGCACGTAACAGCTACCTGTTCTCAGGCTGTGGTTAACACACTCTGTGAGAAGGTTGTCCAAGGGTGTGATGACAGTTATTAAGGTCTTTTTGTTGTGTGTGAATTCAAGAAAGGCTGTAAAAAAAAAAAAAAATCATCTCACTTTCCACCTCACCTTACAGTCTTTTTCTAGTTATTTCACAGACTTGATAATATTCCTCTGCCTGTCAATTTACTATTTCTACTATTACTATTTCTTCATATTCATCTTCATATCTGTTGCCAGATGGTAGGGTCTCCATTACTGGCACCCAAATCACTCCTCACACCAATGGGAGCAGGAGTTAAACTGGGTTAAACAGGTTTAACTCCAGTAAATATGATTTAGACTAATATATTTACTGATAATGCAAAATATACTTGTTTTTATTGTTTAAAACGGTTCATGGATCCATTTAGTTTATTTAGAAGCTCCCAAAGAACTTTGGATTTTACTCTTTTTAATTACTTTAAATGTCAATGACAAAGGCAATATGTGCTACTGATAATGTTCAGACCTAAAATCCACAAAATCCACAAAACTATTTTATGATTTCATATGCCTGTATTATTTTTTATTAATAATTAAGGTTTAATTTTTCATTAAATTCGTTTTCATTACAATAGAAAAGTATGTTCTGATTTGGTAGGATAAAACACGTAAATTATTTTTTTTTGTATTATTGTTCTTTAAGGAAATTGTTTTTTTGCGTCCTTACAGCACATAAAAGTTAAACTACGTGTAAATCATACTTAATGTACCATCAATTCCGTATAAATCTATTTCTGCAGAGAAGAAAACCGCTCGGGGAAAATGTCAAAACTTCGAAAATTAGACTGCACCAAACGTCGCCGGCTCGTAATTCATATCAGGGTTGAAGACAAACAGCCTTAGGTGAGTGAGTAAATGAGGTGATTTCAAACCCGAAGAACAGTGATTCTCCTGGAGAAGTAGACTCTGACAGATTCACAAAGCTATTAATATTAAATCAGGCTCAGCAGGAAGTGGATAAATATGATTTTCAAAATAAAAGCATGAGCAACCGGACGACTTTTACAGAAGGCGCAGTGGTTTTATTCTTCTCAGTGCTCACCGGTGTTTGTCCTAGTCGTTGTCTCTGACTTGGTCCTACTCCCAGTCAGCCCTCAGCTGAAGAGACCCTGCATTAGTGGATGCTGCACAGTCAGACAGAGATGAGGATTTAAAGAATAGGACTTTTCGGGATTTTCTGGGAGTATTTTTCTGCCTTCAGTTCACACGACATCAGAGAAAACACGCAGAAATTCACGACATCCGTCATGAAGAACCCTGTGTACTGGGCTGTTCTGGTCGGGATCACTGTCCTGATGGTGGAACAAGGCAAGTCTTGGTTTTCATTTATCCTTTCGCTCAATCACTTTGTGACTGTTGTCATAACGTGTGTGGCAGTTTCTCTGTGTTGGTGAAGATGATGCTGTTTGATGCTGAAGGTCTACAGCTGATCTGGATTAAACACAGATTAGTGGAGTGTGTTTAATTCAGTTGTTCTGCTGGCGCAGAGTTGCGTGATTTTGTTAGTGTTTGTTTTTGCAACACTGTCAAAACTCTAATCCTACAGGCAGATGTTCTCGGCGGGGGAAAATACAGAAAAAAAAACCCAGCAGTAACATGTTTCTCCCTTCCAAAGCTGTGCTCTATGGCGTGCGCCTCTTTTTGCACCTGCTCCGTGCTGATGTGTGTGTGTTTTTTTTTTTTTATTATTATTTCATCCTGTGACTCCTGCAGTCCAGCGGCCTCTAATCTGTTCACACACGCGGTGAATCCACCGCAAGCGTTTCCTGCAAAGTTGTTTAAGAATTAAAGTCTTAATCCGCATTGACTGTGTGCCCTGGTCATTTAAGTTGGGACATATTTTCACAGGGATGGAGAGAGAGGAGTCGCGGAAAAGCGGCTTATTACTTAGTGAATTTATTCACTGTAAACGTTGTAATGAAAATAAAGAATATCGTTAAGAGGATAGTGGCAGTTTCAGATGAGAGAACAGGGGTTTGGTTTTAGAAAGTTTCATTTTACACTTGTTTTCTTCGAGGTTTAGAGTCACAATGAGTGGGTGCTTGTTTTTAACACCAGTGCAGTGCCGCCCTGCTAAATAGTTTTTTAATATATAACATTTGTCTGACAGTAAAAGCTCAATTTTCTTTCTCATATTAAACCAAAAGAAAAACGTACCGACTTGTATGTCATAACTGATAAACACAATTTGTTGTTATCTTTATTGTCCTATAGAGAGATATTTCATTGTATTCCTGTCCACATGAATTTACATGTATTTTTTTTAAGTTTTAAATACAATACTTACTATCTTTACTTAATTGTAACTTAACCTTTGCGCCAGAATGAATGCGTAGATTTAACTAACTTCTACAGCGTATTTTATTTTATTTTTTGTAGTACTAAGCCAAGGCTAAGATAAACTCCACAAATAAAGCTTCTGTTTATTGTTTGGACGTTTATATGCTTTTTAAGATACATATACTTTCTGTTTGTTGACACTTGATATCTGCTTATTTGGGCGAGAAATTAAAAAAAAAAAAAAAGTTTCATAAAGGAAACTTTAACTACTGCAACAAGTCTGTTTTGCTGTCCTTGTAAAGATATAAACTCATTTACCCCAATATTTTTTTTCATCTTCATGCTGCTGTAAAGCATACAGGGGGCGTCACTGTTAAACTGACACTAAGGCTATGAGATAAGCTGCCACTGAGCCTGTTTGCACTTTTCAACCCAATTATATTGTCCAGATATGTCAGTGGTAAAACATAACTGGTATAAATTAAGTGTAGTCTAGCAGAACAGACAGGCTTCTTTGTTTCCCCACTTAACCTAAGTCATCACATCCTCTATCAGCCCCTCATGTCATTACATATGTAGCAAAGTAACCATTATAGCAAAGTGGTGATAGTGGAAGTCCTCCGCCAACCAGACAACCTGGCAGAAATACAATTACCACAAGAACAAACAACCACGGAGACACTGGTTTGACTTGAATTGTGTAATTAGAGTTCCTATTTTTAACCCTGTCTGGATCAATGTCCCTTTCAGCCGATTTTGAGTTCAAATTTTTACTCTCGTCTGCATGAAATTTGTGCCAGTCATTTAATTATCCTCAGATCTTCTACACAATCACAGACGTGTTGGATGAGATTTAATTAAACTGCCCTTACAGTGTGGAAACTGGGTCACAACAGCATCGGTGCTGGTACTTGTTACACTATTTAGACAAAGAAGCAAAGGATATCTTTTTTTTTTTTTTAATTTCAAGCGATGAGTTTATGATTACAACAAACACAAAATACAAATATAGAATATTGAACTTTTTTTTTTTTACTTTTTAAATAAAAAGCAGACATATAGTGTTCAAGTATGGACATAGAATGACAGTTTTTGGTACTCAACAGTCATCAGTTAGGGCATATAAAAAACAAAAAAAAAGTCTGTTTCCAGTAACCCATCCGACTGGTAATTCTTGCGTCATAATGGCTGATCATTAAGTTTTTATTACACATTTCCTTCAGTATTTTAGTGTATCATATTTCTTTGTTTCAACCCAATTCAAGTATATGTACGTATAAAGCTCTGTTTAGAATCTATTTGGCCCACTTTAGAAGTCTTTTGGCAATGGTAGAACCATGGAGATAATTATGTTGCTGTTGTCATAAATCAGCTACTTGATTGGTCCAGCACAAGAGTCTCCAACTGGAATAAGTTGAGGGCCACTGTCCACCCAATCCCCAAGATTTATGAAATATGGAATTTATCATGTATTTACTGGTAAAGCACACAATCCTGTACTGCAGTACATCAATCTGTGAAAATACACCATCAGTCTGGCAGATCAACATTGGTTACTGTGGATGACAAAAAAAGAGTGGATGAAATGGAATGAAGGAAAGTCTGAATTGTAATACTCACATTCATCCAGGGCAGTGTTTACCTCTGAGTGCATCCAACATGACTATTATTTTGGCATTAGTGACCTGCATAGAAAACCTCTTAGAAATCTGGTGGGAACCCACTAATATTAAACTTTCATATCAAGGTGGTGGACACAAATTATTGTTTATTGGGCTGCAAATGGCTCTCTCAGCTTTGAGACCCCTGGTCTATCATGATCACGTGTTAAGCAATGCCACTTCTTGCAAACTACATGGGTTTTACTGCATGCTTAACAAACCTTGTTTTTTTTAATAAACTTACCATTGTGTAGCTCATGCGTTCAATTTAAGTTAAAAAATATTATTTTGATACTAAAAAACACATTTTTTTGTACCTCATAACTTGGTATTCAACTTGTGTCACTGGGAGATCTTCACAGTGAGAACCCACCCCTAGACCATCTTGTGGACTAGTTTAGTTCAAATCTTAATTTCTTTTTTTTTTTTTCCTTAATTGTCTGAGAAAGAAATTGAGATTTCTTTCAAACAGCTATGCCCCTTTGTTTCTTTTGGTTTTCTTTTGGCTGCTAGGTTTGTCTTTTCGGCCCTTGTTCTTAAATCCCTGAATTATGGCTGAACATGTGGGAATCTGAAACAACAGCTCTACCAAGACAGAGAGGAGATGCATTCGGTGGTGGTCAGGGAGCTTTAGTTTTCTTGTTGTATGTGGTCATTTGTTAAAGACACAGAGATCATTGTTGTCAGGTCGAGTGTGTTCTCCTCTTATCACAATGTTACAGTTATTCAGCTGGGATCTGAGGGAAATAAAGGCCTGAGCTACAGCTGGAAGAATGACCACGTTTGTGTCTAACTGGGCTTCACAGCATGTCATGAGGCATACGGTGAAAATGACTTAAAAATGGAGGAGAAAGAAGATTTATGTAAGGCGTAATGTTTAAGGTTAATGTTAACTCAGGTACTGTGTGATAAATCCTATTGAAGACCTTTAGTCCATCCTTAGAGGTCCATCCTTAGACTTTACACTGAAAGGTACTGATGTCTTCTTTTCCAGAATGTGTTTCTCTGATGCAGTGAATCCTCTGCAGCTTCTTAAAGCACGGGTTTTCACTAGAATTTGTAGGATTGGTCCCTTGAATTTTTCTTTAGGTTTTTACTTTTACAAGTGGCTCTAAATCCAATGCTGAAGAGTCAGACACACGCCAGAAAGCTATAAAATTACATTTGGGTTCATACACAGGTTGGTCATTCCAAAGTAAAGCTCAAGATGTCATATTATTTTTGCCATGTCAGCTTACTGACTAACTCTGTTGTTTTTTTTTTTTGTTTTGTTTTTTGTTTTTTTCATTCACTTCCATCACAGACTTTTTCTGTGTCAACTAGAAAGGTTATTCTCTTGTGGATTTGTTGACCATCTTTTGTCACAACTTAAATGTTAACAAACCCAGTTCTTCAATAGCTGAATAAATTTAAGATAGAGAACGTGAGAGGACATTGAGGGGCAATGTCTCAATGAAGTTGGATGACCAAATCATCACACACCAGGACTTCTTTTTACTGAATTCAAGCTAAAAGAAAGAGATGTCTATGGAAGTCTGGATTTTGGATGTTGCAGAAAGTCACACAGGTGATGGTGGTAAAAAAAAACAATGTCATACGCAGCAAAACACCATATATTTTCTATGACTGTTATTCAGATCTGTCAATAAGGTAATTCATGATGGGAATTAACTCTTGTTTAAAGGCAAAAGGTGGTTTATCTGTACTGTTTTTGTTGCTGTTGTATGCAACGTGTAATCTAATTTTAATTTAATGTTGTGGTTTCGCTGTCCAGAGTTGTTGATAAGGGTTGGCTGAGGTTATTGAGAAGTTTTTTTTTTTTTCCATAAAAGTTGGTTGGTGCAAATGGTCACGTGACTTTGTGACCTAGAAAGACCCTGCCAGACTGGCCTGTTTAACAAACAGAGGGCATACTGACTCCGGACTTTGTTCATTCAGCAGCTTGTTTGGTCTAAAAAAAAAATCTGCCATCACTGCACCCCATTGGTGTCTGTATAAGCAGGTTCACAAAGGACTGGTGGATGTGAATGTGCGTCACATGGGCGAGAATGGATATTGTTGAATGCAGTTCAACAGAGTTAGACAAAGTTCTAAAGAATTTAAGACTTCTGACAGAAACAGCAACATTTTAGCAGCAGTGAGGTGAAAAATAGCCAAGGGCCAAATATTTCAAGCTATCTGGCAGTTCTCAAGTGTTCTTCATCTCTTATGAACATTATTTATGAAGCAATTTAAGCGCCACTGTGCAGTGGTAGGATTGCACGCTATGGATTTTATCATTATCTTCAATGTATTATGTAGAAGGTTAAATAAGACATGTTCAGAGGAGGGACAGTGGATATATTGGGAGAAGAATGAAAATGGAACTACCAGGTAGGAGACAGAGAGGAGATTGATGGATGCAGTAAGGGAGGACATGGAGTTAGAGTTGATGATACAGAGGACAGGGTTGGATAGAAATTGTTGACTTTCTGTGGGAACCCCCTGAACAAGGTACAAGCCGAAAGAAGAAGGTTAAATTAGGTCTATGATTTATTTTAATAAATGCTTAAAGCTGTGGATTTATGTATTAAATGGTTTGGTTTTCGCAATTGGTTAAAGCTTTGATTCATGTAAAAGATGAAATACATTGTTTTCTTAATATGTTTCACATTCAATCCTTTAACTCGCCTGTTTTTTTTTTTCTTCAATGCCTATTGAAGTTTTCTTTTTTTTTTTCCATAGACAGAAGCTGATCGAAAATATGTCAATCGCACTGTTTATCTGTCCAAACATTTGGCCAAAATATGTTCTAAAACAATTTTAAAAGCAGATTTTTGGCAGGTTGTGAGCATGTGCACATTCTTTTGTATAATCAGTGGACAATTTAAAGTTCTCCTCCAGGCATACATGTTGGACTCAAGAGATAATATTTTAATTAGCGCTTTCGTTAACATTTGCTGCTGGCCAACTTGAAATTTCTGCGGACTTGGATACATAATAACGCGGTATTTTCATCAACACGCTCCGTGATCGAGAGAATAGCATGTTTTGACAGCAACGTATTGACTTTCATAAAACAAATAACCAACAGGTGTTTTGAGATGAGTGCCTTCCAATACAATTTCAGATCTTCTAGATGAGGAGAGTCTGTTGATCTTATCCAATACAATCCTGTAACCTTGAGATTGACGAATGAAATCCAACAGATCAATATAAATGATAGCACCTCAAATGGACCTGACTGCTCTCCCACAGGTTGATGCTGATAATGGAGATAATGGCACAAATGAGGAAAAGAAGGTTTAGTTCTCCTTATTAATTTTTTTTTTTTGCATGCTCTCAGATTGATCTTGATCCTTGCATCACATGCTCACCTCCCATTGCTTATCTTCTGTGAGCCAAACTCTGGAAAGGTTTATCAGTGATAAACGGCCTTCTTCTTCTTTTCCTTTTGGTGTATCCATTTTCTCAGGGGTTGCCACAGCAAGTCAATAATTTCCATCTCACCCTTTTCTCTGTATCCTTAACTCCAACTTCAACCACCTCCATGTCCTCCCTCACCACATCCAAAAATCTCCTCTTTTGCCTTCTTCTTCGTCTCTTACCTGGTAGCTCCATCTCTAGCATTCAACTCCTAATATAATCACTTTCCCTCCTTTGAAAATGTCCAAACCGTCTTACTCTGGCTTCACTAGCTTTTTCTCCAAACCTTCCTGTTCGTATTGCCCCTCTAATCACCTTATTCCTGGTCCTGTCCATCCATGTCACCCCCAAAGAGAACCTCAGCATCAGTGATAAAAGGCCTTAATTTTTCATAAATGTATCTTTGTTTTGGTTATTTTGCACATTGGCTGATTGACCAGCAAGGACAAGAAGTAAACAGTCCTGGCACAATTTTATTATTTATCTTTTTTTATTTATTCAGAAGGAGAAAGATAAAGAGATCCTTCAACCTGTGGTCCCCAACCACTGGGCCAGGGTCTGGTACTGGTCCGTGGGTGAATTGGTGCGGTGCCGCAGAGAAGGTTTCCTTTTGGCCCCATCTGGCTATTACTTCCACTTAATTCATACCCATATCAACAAAAGAACTGCACATTAGAATAGCTGGGATTCAATCATCAATAATGCAACTATATTTGATTAGGAAATATTTTCTCAGTGAAGACAACAACAATAAACTCAAAATGATGCAGAGTCATTGAAAGATGATTCAAACTTTTAAACCGGTCTGGTAGCAGGAAGTTATAGGCTGTGTGCACTTGAGAAATCCTTGTTGTACCCATGCATAGTTAATTCGGGTAGGAAGATTTTATAGGTAGGAAAATATCTCAGTTTTCAGACTGTAATTAAATGTTTTTAAGGGGTATTTATCTGCAACAACTTAACAACCTGTCCATGAAAATAGTATGTGACATTAAATCGGTACGTGGCAAAGGTTGGGTAACACTGATTTAAACCACTGTGTATTGTAATGTCTATTGTGTTTGTCACTTGAAAATAGAAAACCATCCCAGTATTATAGGTGAATATGTAGGTAAACTGATTTAAAACTATTGTTGTGGAAATAAACTCTCACAATGCATCTGGGGGTATGTTTTCTGAACTTAATAACAACTGTACCAGTATTTTAACGGAATGGATATTTGAAGTACCGTGGCTGATCTCAAGTCAGATTTAAGAGTTCAAAGATAAGGAGAGTCATATCTCTAGGGCTTCCCTGAGGCTCTACTGAAGGCCTCAAAACAAAAATAAAACGAATAGATGTCTTTTATAGATGGAGACATCTATAAAATTTATAGGGAGACATCTCCCTGCTTTTCTTTTGGTAGATTCTGTATATTGAGCTACATATCTGATTGTCAAGTACTATACCATGTGGTTACTCTATATATTGTATAGTTTTTTCAACCTACGACACTGTCAGCTAAGGTCCATTGAAGGACACAGCCTCATGAATACGCGTGCCATTTCATGCATGCACACCCATGCAGGCCAGTTTGATTGGTGTAGACGTGGTAGTCTACATGAAGGCACATTGAGATCATCATAATGTTCTGTTGTCGCTGCAACAAGGTTAAAAAAAAAAACATGTGGAGCAGAGAATTCAAGATAATGCGAGAATGAAAGGAATCACTCAGGTCAAATAGCATTTTCTAGTGCACTGCCACAGAAATCCGGACACGCTGTTTCTTCACAAACAGACCTTGAACTACGCTGTATTCATATTTACAGACGATCTATCTGCTCTTTGACTTCTGTTTTCTGTGTAAATACAGTGGACGTTGGTTTAGACCTGATGTGTCTTTGTGAGTGTTGTGGTATAGAAGTAGTGTTTTAAAGTATTAAAACTTACTTACTCAGAGGATTAACTTACCTTTTAATTTACCAAAGTATAATGTTCTTGGAATATTGATAGTTATATATTACTTTGTTTTCTGTAAAATATCTGTAGCTATGGTAGGGCAAATAATATTGAGGACCCATCAATGTCAATATGGCACAATTACAAGTAGAGGAGTGGCAGAAAAGTACAGAAAATTGAGCATTGTGGCATTCATGCATCATAAGGTGGAGTGCAGTGTAAATTTGACTTTCTTTATCTATTTAGTTTTAGACCAATTGACTGAAATTAGCCACATTATGATTTGATATTGTGAGAATTATTGAATATAAAATATGATTGGAGGTGTTTGTACTAAATAAAAGAATAGCTCTAGGTTAGGAAAGTAAAGTTTAGGATTTTCCTATATTGGAAATTTAGTATAAGGGGTAGCTGAGAGGTATAGGAAAAAAAAAAAAAAAAAAAAACTCCAAATACTTTGAGAGAAGTAGTTCAGAAATGATGAGGGTGATGATGATCAACCATCAGTGAGTTGAGACTGTCTCTTATACACATCTAGATGTGTATAAGAGACAGGTATTGTAATGTCTATTGTGTTTGACACTTGAAAATA
>JAFBJS010004969.1:0-15789 GCA_016785265.1 Paraplagusia blochii
TCCTCAGTTGAAGTGTCACGCTTTCAATTACATGCTTGGTTTAGCTTGTTCTACGGCCATAGCACATAAAAATAGGTCATTTCTCAGCAACTGAATGGAGCTATTGAGGTATGAACCCCAATCCGATGGTGGGGACACAATACAATAGCTGACAAAGCAATGTTTCCCCATACATAGCTTAAGCATAAGATCACTTAAACATTTTGAATGCAGCGCTTAAGTTTCCTCTACAGCACAAATAATTACGAATATGACATATTATTTAGGGTCTCTGATCAATCTGGTTATGGTCAATATGAGCATAACTAAACAAAAATATCAAATGAAAAGTTGTCCACTCTCCACAAAACTGTTATAAACTCTAATTATTTTTGCTGAATGTTTAACTTTGAAAATTGGATACAAATGTACTATTATTTTCTAATCACGATTTGCTATTGTATTTCACTCAAAACATGGAAAATGTATATCTTCTATCTCATGTTCACAGAACAAAGAAATTCTGCAGACAACATTCAGTAGATAATGTGAGCGAGAGCAGTGGGACAGAAGAAAGCATGTCCAGTACACCTCAGGTAAGAGTTTACCTTTTTAACATGATTACAATGGTAATATATTGCTCCAAATATATATATTTTTTACTGTTCTACTTTTTGAAAAATGTTTAAAGTAATCAAAAACTCAACTCACAAATGTATATATGAATAAATATATAATTATATGTAAATATACAGTATATATATACATATATATACATATATAGTTTCATACTTAAACATTAATTTAAATCCTTTTTCAAATATTTTATTTTTTATTTATGCACAACCTAAAACATTAATCTTATTGTTTATTGTTGGTTATTGTAGATCTTAGTTTAATGCAGTACGTAAAATAAATATAGTATATAAATAAATATAGACAGTATTATAAATATATTTAAACAATTGTATCGATAATATAATTTCATTGTGGTAGCAGGAGTCTAGGATTTATTTAAAATTTTTAACGAAATTTTAAATCTTCATGTTCTCCCATCTCCCTCATTGAATGAACCCACAGTTCTACATGCTGATAGAAAATGGGCTGGGAGAAAAAGTCCTCCCAGCCCTGACCTGCCCCAGGAGAGCCGTCTGTCCATCCTGCTCTTCAGAAACAAGTACCTACATATTATTAACATTACAACAAAGAAAATTCAAACTCTGCCAGCCCCATGTGGCCCAGGCTTCTTTATCTCTAAAATGAAGTTCCTCTTAAATCCTCAGGTGACACCCATGGGTCAGATGAGTCGGACACGCTGTCCAAACGCAACAGAGCCTACGAGTGTTCCATGATGACGGCTGATTCCATGGACATCAGGGCCCCAGTCCACTTTCAGCGCAGTCATTCATTGTCAAAACCGTATTCTTGTATAACATTTAAACCAGACACTCTCCCAAACCTGCCCACAAATGTGTCTTTGGACCAAAAAGACTGATACCATGTTGCATTAGTGGTTACACTACAGCAGTGCTCCCAACCACTAGGCCGTGGACCAGTACCAGTCCACCAGGCAATTGGTACCTGACCCCAGATAGATAAGGCTCAATTTACACAATATCGATTTTCGATTTTCATCGATTTTCAATTTCTACGTTTCATTTTCATTAGTGGTATTTATCCGCTACACTTCAAAGATCGGGCCGCGAAAAAATATTGCCAGACATTTGACCGGTCCATGGCGCAAATAAGGTTGGGGAACACTGCACTACAGTGTTAGTGTAGCAGAGAGTCCTGGGTTTGATTCCCAAAAGAACCACAACCTTGACGATGTTAATCCTTTTCTGTAAGTCATTTTGAATAACAGCATTCGCTAAATGAGTACATTTAAAATGAAAACTCAGGCTACAATTATTCAAATTTGTATGTGTCTGTGTTGCTTTAAGGTGACACTTGTAAGTGAAAGGGTTTGTCTTGTACATATTCTTTATAAATTGACATTTTTACTCAATATAAGTCCGAACTTAGCCTAAATAAAACTAAAAGCTAGTAAAAATGTGTCTTAAATTATGCAGAGGAAAAATAAATACTTGTTTTCTGTCTTTTCTTTCTCCTCTGTTAAACATGATCATTTTTTGTGAATTATAAAGACATAGAAAACAGATACCAAATCTAAAGTGTATTGTATATGTTAACAATCCACTCAGTGCTGAATTGCAAAACCTAGAAATTATTATTTGATAATATAAAATGTGGATATATGGGTTCTAGAAACTAAACGCAAACCGAGGAAATCTATATGAATTTAGCCATTATCATTTAAAGCGTTAAAAAAGTTTATCTTTACTTTTAGAGGGTTTATCAAACTTGTATTTTCATCAGATTGTATATGTTATCAGCTGCATTTTGTTACTCTGACAGAAGAGAATTTATTCAATAAAAATTATAAAAACTACAAGACACCTACTTTTATTTCATAAATATTTTTTCCAAGTCCACCAAGCCATCCAATTCCCATTAAAAGTACACATTTATTAAAGTTATTTTGGTATAATTGAAAAATTATATTGACCTTTACGGCAGTCTCTGTGTCATTGTGTCTCATCAGACTTCTTTAAAACTCTTCGAAGACAATGCATTTCTATTCTCTTCCAAATCTAACGCTCTAGTGGTGCTGGTACTGACGTTGCTACACTCCATCACCACAGACCCATCTGTCCTCCAGCGTCTCAGACCTTTACTCTGCCTACGGGTCCCTCTCAAGGTTGGCTAGGAATTGTTAATAGAAGCACTTACCGCCTTTTTGTTTTGAGGCAATGGAAAGAAAGAAACAAAGCAATTTATGTGGAAAACCATCAGTGATACCACATAGATATTGATTTTCCTGGAAAGGCACATTTATCTATATATTGGCCTCCTTTAGTGCTAAAAAATAGGTTTGGGCTGTGTTTCCCAACCTTTAATGCACCCGCACTATTTTCACGGACCGCACTATTTTTAAGTTGTGGCAGATAAATACCCCTTAATAAAAGTAAATTGCCGGTGTTCTGAAATAATTTCCTACTTATAAAATCGTTCTACCCGAATTAACTGTGCATGGGCACAACAAGGATTTCCCAAGTGTGCCCAGCCTATAACTTTTTGCTACCTGACTGTCCTACATAGTTAGAACCTTGTATCAATGACTCTGCGTCATTTTGCGTTCATTGTTGTTGTCTTCACTGAGAAAATATTTCCTAATCAAATATAGTTTCATTGTTGGTGATAGAATCCTGGCCATTCTATTGTGTAGTTCTTTTGTTGATATGGGTATGGATCAAGTGGAAGTAATAGCCAGATGGGGCCAAAAGGAAACATTATTTCTCTGCTATTTCTCAGTAACCCAATAGTAACAACAGAGATAATATCACTGACACTGTAAGCAACAGTAGCTGTATGTTAATTTAAGAGCAAAGATAAATGTGACTAAGGCAGAAACAATCACTTCCTCCAACAACAAAATATTTTATGGTCCCCATTGTCATCATTCTTTCTGCATATATAAGTTGAGGGCCACCACCCACACTATCATTTCACCAAAGGGCGGCACCAGTTTTCAATGTTCAATACTTAAAAAAATAATAAAAAATAATTTTCCCATAGATTCTGTGTAATACAACACGGAACCAGAAGGAGACTGTGGATCAGTGGTTTAAGAACTATAGGATTTACCATAATATGTGGAGAACAAATCGATTAAATATAATTGTAAATGCAACTTTCACATCAAGGTGGGGGCCACGAAATATTGTTCCACGGGCCTGTTCCAAGGTTTCTTCATGCATCATTAAATTGATAATGGATTCGTGGTGGTACTAACCAGAAAAATACATTAGCTCAGCTGGATGTTCTTTATATCAAACAGCTGATACGGCAATGATGTTTTCTTCTATGTCTGCTATGACAACCTCATGTTCCAATGTGAAAACCAACACAAGATCGACTGTGTCTTGGACTGTAAGAGAAAAGGCATTTTTTTATACTGTTAATAGGTAACTGGTACTGGGGTTAGTTGGCCGTGACTAAATCAGGAATTTAACCTCATATTTAAATGATTACTATTGTTTTTTTTATTATTATTATTAAATCAATGTAATCCTTCAACATCCCTACTTGAATGAATCAGAAGTATTGGCTAAAATGTTGGAAAAAGAAGCAAACTAAAACAACTTGAGTATTGTAATACTTTCTTAGCTAATTCTCTATGTTTCTGCCAGATGGGACTAGCTTTGCTTTATCACTCACATCTCCATCCCAGCCTGGAGGACAGCTGATGAGGGCTAAAGAGGGAATTAACTACCCACTCAAAGGCTTTGCTGTGATCCTTAAGGTCAGTATTTGGTCTCTGCCACTTTTCAGAAGGACAGAGTAGCCCTAGTTTGAAAGGATTTTGGCAGATTTAGATTTTAAAAGTGGAGGGGGGGACTAATGCACATATTGGATGTGGACATGCCAGAAAGAATCTGTGTCCCAGGGAGAAAGAAAAGTGTTTCCACACCTGGAAACTCCTTAGAAATTTTCCTCACCTGAAGGGGAATGGAAATTGGAAAATGGAATTGAGTCTAAAGTACTGTATACTTTCTTTTAAAAAGAAGCAGCAAAGTAATTTATATTAGCATATAGTTCTTAATCATAATCGCAAGAAGTCATTTAAAGAACTTGAAGATTGCAAAGAACTTAAAGACAGAAAGGGTAAAATAGCAATAGATATAACCTGGAACATTGTTCTTAATTATAAGTTTTTCATTCTATTATAAAATAGCCTTGAATATATAAAGATGTTGTAATTATGGCCTCTGGTAGTTTATTAGTCTGTGATTCTCAAAGTATCATTAGGTTTTGGACACATAATCACTAAATTACTTTATCATTAATTCATTAAAACGGCTGTAATTGTAATATTAAAAGATAGTTTATACATTATATTATGCAGTATTTGTTCGTGTACTTCATTATATAGTGGCTTTGAGATGTTGACCATATTCCAGTAGGAGGCGACACAGCACTAAAAAATCTGGCAGGCATCTAATTCGTCTGTTGGTTGGTTGTTGGAGTAGTGTATGTATCTCTAAATATACTAATATATAAGTTCGTTTGAGCAAAAATGAATAAAGAATATTGAATAAAAACAAGTAAATGTTTTAACAGCTTTTGAAAATAATACTTTGAGTTCAAAAACAAACAAAAAAAAAATGCAACCCTAAAATAGTACAGACCCGGACAGAATCGCTGAAACGTCCTTCTTCACTATTGCACATAATTCTAGAAGTTTAATTTAATGTCCAGTTAGTTACAGTTCTTTAGAAACATTTCATTAAATATTTGTAAACATTCTATCAAAACTACTGACCGAGTACCACCGGACTGTGGAAATGTTTCGAACAGTGACGCAGATTAATATGAATCGCCGTTAACCATCTCACCTCACGTGTCCAGTCCATAGCACTTCCGGTTCATTTTCATGCGAGCGTGGACTGTTGAACACAATAATTTATTTTGTTTTAAATAAACAAACAAGCAAAGAATGTTCCCGAGAGTTAAAACCTTCTGAAACCCCTTATTAACAGACGCCAACTGAATGAGGTTTTTAATTGGACGAATTAGGAGAATGACGTCACGTAGAGCAAATAATGGTATTTTCTGTTTAGTAAAGATGTACAATTAACTGTTGTACATATTTATATTGAATAAAGGAATATTATCTATCTATCTATCTATCTAAAGAAATCAAAGCAAATTGTAGTTCTTGTGGTTCTTATGTCTCTAGTCCTAGTTATTCCAGTTTGTATTTATAATGTACTGGTAATTTCAAACCAAATTCCATTGTGTACATGTATCAATCAATCAATCAACTAAATTGTATCTATATAGCCCACGTTTACAAATCAAATTTGTCACATAGGCCTTTACAGGGTTGGTAACATCCTCTGTCCTTAGACCCTCAGCCAAGGTCTGAAAAAACTACCGAGGGAAAAAACCCTTTCAACAGGGAAAGAAATGTTGGAAACCTTAGGGAGAACCACAGGAGAGGGACCCACTCCCTGGATGGAAGCATAAAAATACAATACAATAAAAACACACATAAAAAGGTAGTTTAAAACAGATTTCATAAGATTGAAGGAGAGGTGTGGAGTAGAGAGTGAGACAGGGAGGAGGGGTCCTCAGACCATGCGTTCATTCTAAATGCATGATGTGAGAGCCCCCCACCCCAGCATTTAAAAGCAGCTTGGTGTAAACTACACAAGGATTGGCGTCCAGGTTTGGTAACCACTAATAGACCTGAATCTAATGATCGGAGCGGTCAGTTAGGTTTATAGGGGGAGAGTAGGTCCTTGATGTAGGAAGGGGCCAGACTATGTAGGGCCTTGTAAGTTAATAGTAACTTTGAAATCAATTCTTCTCTTAATTGGGAGCCAGTGCAGGGAGGCTCAGATGGGAGTTATGTGCTCCCGTCCTTAGGTTCCAGTTAATAGGCGGGCTGCCTCATTTTGGACCAGTTAAAGGTTCTTTAAGGACCTGAACGAAATTCCTAATAAAACATAATTGCAGTAATCCAGCCTAGAGGTTACGAAGGCATGGATTAGTTTTTCTGCATCCTTATGGGACAGAATATTTCTAATTGCCTAATATTACATAAATGGTAAAAGGAAATTCTGCAAATGTGCTTAACATGTTCATCAAAATTTAGTATTTTTGTGTCATCCATGTCTGAATGTCTTTAAAACATGACTGAACCCGAGGTATGTTGTTTGGGTCGTCAGGCCTTGCAGATAAATACAACTGGGTCTCATCTGCCCAAATTACACAAAAATATATATAGTTGTTAACTAATTTTAAAACTGATTTTATTTCTCTTCTCAATATTTTATATCTTTTTTTTTTTTTTACAAAGCTCCCCAAAGATAACATTCTATATAATTTGTGTCTTTGGAATAGTATACAATCAATATTGTATACATTACTTATTCCTGTTAGCATGTTAGCATTATTGGGACTAACCCTCTCTACTGCTTTGCAAATTATTTAATTATCAAATTACTTTATTATTTTAATTATCAAAAGCTAAAATGTAGATAAACAAACATACAAAAAAAAAATCAAACACCATAGACATGTGACGTTTTAGCACTCTGTTTATACATTATTTTTTCAGCAACAAGTGTTTTCAACATCAACACAGTGCAAATGAACAAGAGCACAACAGACGCCATTTAGTTACACATTACGTTTTCAGTCAATACAACAGAATTTGACAATTTGCATGTTTTGTATTTTACTTTTTTTTTTTTTTTTTATTAAACAAAAATATGTTCATCCTTCATTCACACTCTAAGCATTCAGCTATGTATTCTTCACTGGTGGTGCTGGTAGTGGCCTAGTCCAACCAAGGGCTGGCAGTGTTCATCCAAAGTTTGAACATCGTGTGAAAGTCTTAGTTGAGGGCTTAATGTAATATTCACCATGTGAAAATGCATTTATTAAAACAAGGACAGTGACGTTAGGACTAATGTTTTGCTGTTAGAAAGCAAGCAAGGAAGTTCTCATGGCTGATCGCAAAAAAAAGGCTCTTTAAAACCAATGTTGTAGAACTGGAAGATTCTATTTTGTTTATTGTGATTTTAATTTGTAACAAGTCACAATAGAGACAATTGTAAGATTAAAATGACTAAAAGGTTTAATTTCCAGTGTTTTACAGGAGTATCATGGAATTTGGCCACCTTTTCTTTAGATTCTGGAAAAAATAAAAATCCGTAACTACCTGAAAACTGGCAACCTCATCATTGATATTTGACAGATACTTAAGCATGATTTGCAACTGCCTATATATTACAAGAGTCAGGGGTTTGTTTGGGTACAAGATTTATAAATCACTGAATAACGTACAATACAAAGTTGATCAAACTTAAAATAATGTATTCAAACTTGTTGGAAATACGACAGCCCTTGTCAAGCATTGGAAATATCAACAAGTTCTTTACCAAACACAGTCAGCGACTTTTCAAGGTAGTGCAGCAGGGCACTGCAGGTATCCATTTATCCTTCATTGGAACTTGTCTACTACTACTATTACTACTACTAATCTACTTCTTCCCGACTTTCCTTCCAGATTGGTGCCCATGCTGAATGTAGTATCTGCCACACTGTGGACTAGTGCTGATGTAAAACCTTCTATTGATATGCATATTTTATTCATAAATAATCTAAAACCTGAGAAAAAAAGATCCCAATTTGTAACAAAAGACATAAAAGATAAAGCGTTGTTCACACTACACGGTTTTACATCAACCGACACATCAGGTCCCAGCATCACCAGTGTTTTAACCATTTTTCTGACAGTTTATAAAAAAAAAAAAAAAAACAACCCAATCCACAAACGCAGGTGACAGATGTGAACATATTCAAGTGGATCTGCTCCGTCCATCTTCACATGTAGGGTTTTAAATTTAATAAAAGGTAAACATTTGTTTTTGAGATTTCAATCTGCTGTCTTTTTATCAGTATTTTTTTAACAACAATTCATGTTTTTTTTTTTTTTTTTTTAACTTCAGGTGGACATCATGTTTTTTTTTTTTTTTTTTTGTAACTTCAGGTGGACAACGTGATGGCTTCTGATAGCTGTGGCGCCGGCTTTCCCAGCATCCTCCAGACAGGCTTTATACATCTGCACATTAGTAGTAATGCTCAAGCACAAACACCAGCTAGCCTCTCACCCTCCCATCCCCACCATCCTTCCCCACACCTCAGCCTTAGATGAAACTCTCTCTCCTTCCAAATAACTGGTCCCTTACATCCTCCTCTTCTCCCTTAGTCTATGCCATCTCTCTTCTCTCCAAAATTATGGCATATTTTTAATTAAACATTATTCACTCTTTTTAGTGACAGTTTTAGCAGAGGATTTAGATTTGCCAATGTAGGCCTCAAAGAAGAACTGGACAAAAAGCACAAAGTAACTGAGGTACATGAGGGAGGACCACACAATGTTCTGCATGTGGGACGGACACTCCTGACCCTGCTGCATCCAGGAGTACACCAGGTAGTTGACCACGCAGCCCATGACCATCTGGCTGATCTGGGTCAGCGTGATAAACATGGCGAACTTGCGGGACACTTTAAAGCCGGCAGCACGCAAGGCGTAGTACGAGTACATGACGGCGTGGACCAGGTAGTTCATAGTCATGAACCAACCTCCACCTGCCACCATGTCTTTGTAGGAGTACCAGGAGTAAAGGAGCACGGTGATGTGGTGGTACCAGTGCAGAAAGATGAGCTTCTGTTTCCTCAGCACAATGAACAGAGTGTCACCTACAGGTGAGAAAGCAGAGGTGCAGAAGGATGTTGAGTTAATAAGGAAGCAAGATTAAAAAAAAATAAACAGAAAGAATGTAAGACAAAGATGGTGACAAAATAAAATTAAATGACCAGTGATAGCGTGCATTATAGTAATGGATCTGCTAAAAACGAGAACCTTACCCAATTCTGGAGCTTTGCTAAGTACAAAGGCGTATGCCCAGAACTTGCTGACGGGACCGTTGTAAAAGCTCTGGTCACAGACTGACTGTTTGAGCCCTTTTGTCATCAAGACGTACGTCAGGTACCCACCAGTACGGATGGCACCAAATATACTGTAGGAAAACAAATATTAAAACAGTCAAATTACTCAATAATACGTCAAGAAGTTACTCTGAACAAATGTACAGGATGTTGCTTTGGTCCTAGTGTTCATTCTCACCTGAACACTGCAAGTGTGAGAGACCATAGCACCAGAGGTTTCCTCAACTCAAACTTTTCCCTTTGCTTCATGACATGGCGCCCCCCTAGGATGAAGGCAGCGTATAGTGCCGAGAAGAGAAAAGACTTCTTCCTGTTAACACAGACAGTTCATAAATTATTAATCTCTGCTTCTGATTTTTACCGGCAGGTTCATACCCAGATTGATGAAGCGGTTGAACTATGTTGATTTAACAGTATTTATTGTTCAGGGTTTTGTGATCATACAATAGAACACTCAAAAACTCAAATAATTCAAAGCACAAAGAGTTTTGTTAGAGCAGAAATGTTTCTTCTCTTAGGTCACAGCAAAAAAAAACAAAAAAAAAAACTACACCACAATGTTTACAATACAAACTCTGTTCATCTTCCTCAGGCGATCACTGAAGTTATGATAACATGACTTTCTTTGTTCTGTTCCAAATGTGTCTTCTTTCCATTTTTGTTCATTTATATTTCCTGTGGGTGGCGAGCCCACTCGAAGTTATGTGGGCGGGGACAGCGCTACGCTCAGAGCACCTCAGTGGCAACCTGGCAACCAGTGGATTTGAACCAAAAGCCTTGCAGACCCGAGTCTGCCCCCTTAACCACTAGGCCACGTGCCGCCTTCATTCCATTTCATTATGGTGAAATTCTATGCACTGTGTTGTGCATAGATTGATGAATGATTCTTTGGTGACAACGTGTTGTCAGCACAAATACATCCAGAGAAGGGAAGCTCAACACAGGTGTTTTGACTTGAAAGAATAGATGCTGAGTAAGATTAATGGCAGATGGGAAAATGCTGTGTAAACTAGGAGGAACCTGTTTTTTTCTTTCCAGAATAGCACAGTTTCTGCTCAGGGGAAAACAACAAAAACTGCAAATATAAAAAAAATAGTAGCCTGGAATTAGGGACAGAAAGTAAGTCTGTGGCATGACTGGTGGGAAAGGGCAAACAAATCAGAATTGATCCCAGGAGACAGAGCAGAGGGACCAGGCTTTGAGCTCCAGGGAAATGTGGGTCTCACTGTACTGGAGATAATGACCTCTGCAGCTCAGAGATGTTACATATGATCCTATGTTGGGAAGGTTTTACAACAAGGATAACTCTGAGGCTCATATTCCAAAATTAGGAACATTACTGTGAGGAAAGACCTCGGATGCAGGATTGACTCCAATCTGTGCTAAATCTATCTTATATAATTACAATTACTACAGCAGAAGAACATTTTGCAAGCAACAGAGATAACCATATCACAGAGGATGATGATTCTGACGACTACATTTTGGTGATTGACCTCTGTTTGACCTCTGTTTGCAGATAATAGTTTTAAAAGAAAGTGAAACTTGCTGTTTGTTTTTAACCCAAAATGTGACATTCAAAATAATTCCCCTATTATTATTTTTACCAAACTGACCCATTTGTGCTATTTTTGTTTTGGTCATAAAATCTTGACACTTTAATGAACAAGTGTCACACTCAGGCCTGAGGGACATATCAGGCCCCTGGTGTATTTATATGGCCCATGAGATTGTATCAAATGTGTATTAGAGAACATTTGTATTTTCCTTTAGTTGCAATTTAGGTCAAAATGTTGTGCAATAAACGGAACAATGAGTGATGAGTCTGCATATTTGTGTTCTTAGGTTTACAATCCAAACATTTCCCCGACACACACACACAGTTATTGTTGTGGCTGCTGTCATCCACTGCTGTTGTTACCATTGACACCATTGAGAATTGACCAAATTAAAGATTCACCACATACTAGGACAAGATCTACTTATTATTACTTATGTTTTTCCCCTATAAAGCTTCTTCAGCCAGAAAAAAAAATATTTTGCAACAATATGGTAGAGAGCTACTGATACCACTGCAACAATGTAACCTGCACACAGTTGTTTACATCACCGTTTGTTCAGCGATTTGTGTTTTCTATTGAAGTGTTTTAAAAGCAACAATATTCTTCCATCAGAGAAAAAAAAAGGTGAAGAAACCTTTACAAGTGCAAGATCAAGTTCAACAGATGAAGGTGTTGGGGGATGGAAGTACAGGCGTGTCTACAACCACAGGAATGCATTTCAGACGCCAGTGTCACTTCACCTCACACCTTCATGCTTTCCTGGGTGTTTACCCAGCTCCACCCAGGAACATGACTTTTCTGATTCTGCTTGAAGGACTGTACAGTAGTAATGGTAGCAAAAGTAGTGTACATCCACTCACATGAACACACACCTCCCTTTTTATTTTCACATAAATTCTGAAGCTGAACTGAGCAAATATTGTTGTGCAAGAGTGAGATTCTTAAAATAAATTCAAGACCAGGTGAAATGTCCTCACTAATACAGTTGCTAAACATTTTGATGCCAACCATTCACAGCCTGGTTCCCTTTACAAAAAGCCAATATATATATATATATATATAACATTATAGTTTCTTTAAAACCTGAGATGAGTCAGATGAGTGTATTGCTTAAATAAAGGTATGTATCTCTTAGGGCGATCACGTTTGATTCAAGTGTCAAATATCTTTTCAAACAAAGGCAAAATATTTTGAAAAGTATCACCAGCAGATGTTGACAGTTTTGAGCAGATTATCATATAGATTCTGCATTAATTGTTGTTTCCTTGTTAGCACCCTTACAAGGAATAAACAGGGAAACAAATGGGGCAATGGTGGCCTAGTGGTTAAAGTTGCTGATTTGGGTTTGGAGGATTTCAGGTTTGATGCCACCAGCATCCCGTCCCCACTCAGCGCTCGCAACGGCTCTCAAAGCTGCCCACTGTTTACTTTGTAGACGGGTTAAATGAGTTTGCTTTGTTTTCCTTCCTTCCTAAAATGCCCCACAAAAAATTTTCCAATATGAGATAAGTGGTTATTTAATGTTCAGGGATAAAAAAACAAAAAACAAAAAAACGAAGAGTTGGATCTGGATCTGTGTTTGTAGCATGACATTCACTCAGAGACTATTTGCACACATATTCACGACTCAGAATTGATCATAGGTCAACAAAAGGCAGACAAGTGTCGAGACGTGAACTATGGAAGCAAATTATTTCAGACCTGAACCTGCAAGAAAATATCCATTTTTAATGGATCATGCTTCAAATTACAGTACCTCTCAGCATCCCTTCTTGTCTGTTTCTATAAAGTTAACACTAAGCCCTATGATGCCCCTTAAACACTGTGACTCTTCTCAGGCTTCTGTTATGAAGTCTAATTAAAGCAGGAATATGTTTACTATAGTGGAGAAGGTTAAACTGCTCAAACTGTTAAATGTAAAAAAAGAATAAAAGGAAAAAGTTACTTGACTGCCATACGTGAATATGGTGGAAGTATATGTTTTATAATTCCAATTTCAAATGGTGATACAGTCTATAATAGTGGTTCTCAACTGGTCTCACTCTGGGACCCACATTTTCCTGTGGTCATTAAGTCGTGACCCACTCTCATAGAATTCAAATCAAACAAATCAATTTCTTAAAAAAAAACCCCACTTATTTTAATATAGTCAATTTATTCAGCAGAGTGTGCCTTTTATATAATAATGTGAATTATCACATTATTGTGATTTTTGACGAGCTGTTTGCGACCCATTCAGAACGAGTTTTAAAATAAATAATAATAATACATTTTATTTATAAGCGCCTTTCAGACACACAAGGACACTACAGGTTATACATAAAACATACCAAAGCACAATTAAATAAAAAAGAGGAGAGGGGTTAAAAGAAGAGTGAGTTTTGACCCACTTTTGGGTCGGGACCTAGCAATTGAGAACCACTGGTCTAAAGAGAGCTGATAACAGTGTGAAGAAGGTTCATAAAAGGTTAGTATATACGCAAAAGAACCAACAATGATACTGGGGTAGTAGGTAAATAAATTCCCACCACTCTACTGTGAATGTTCTGTCCAATGCTGCTGAGTAACAAGATGCTAATCTAGAACCTACATAATCTTGTCTACTAATGGGATTCCAGCCATTACATAATCTTGAGAACACTGTCGGGATGAGTTGACATGCTGGGATCTCAAAGGCTTTGGAGAACACAAGTTATAGTTGTGTAGTGTCAATCGAACCTACACGCGCAAACAAAGGCATCAAATGCTCCGAGTGTGGAGTGTGGTTACACTATACACCAGCTCACTGCTCTGATTCTGAGAACTGCCATGAAGTCGTGTGTGTTAGAGAGTACCATGAGCAATGAGCCCAGATATCAGACCATTAGCTGCTGTAAATAAGACACAGCTAATAGAGAATAAGCTTGTACCCAGGAAGCTCTCAGTCATAATCCAGTTAACAACACACACATATACACAGCCTCTCTGGTTACTGCATGCAATACAGTATCTGTCCGGACTTAACATCACCGTCCTCTTAAGACTACTAACACGGGATGAGTTCATTCTACATCTGGTGACCTACATTAAATGTCCATTTGTCTTCAGAGGAAATGGTTCCCTTATCGTTGTTGACGATAGGCAATTATTCCCTGTCGGTTAAAAGGCCTGAGAACATCGAGTGTCAAGTTTATTTTAATCATCAAGACACACGTCTGGCAGGCATCTGAGCCTGAGAAGCACTCCGCGGGGCTATAACCACACCACAGACACGTTTATCACGTCCCTTCACCTTGGCTGTGTCTTTCTACTGCAGCGGAGCCACATATACACAGGACACACAAAAAGAGAGCCTTTGATAGATTACGTTATCTTAAAAATGTGATGTCATATGCAGATGAGCTATTATAATGGTATTATATTATTATTACTATGTTTAGGACATATATGATAAAGTCATATTGAAATTTAGTAGCCTTAATCGGTGCATGAATCATTAATCTGGACATGTTTAGATGAGGGGCAGTAGATACATTGGTAGAAGATTGATCCTAGAGTTGAAGCTTCCAGGTAGGAGACTAAGAGGCTGCAGTGAAGGAGGACATGGAGGTAGTTGGAGTCAGAGATGAAGATACAGAGAACAGGGTGAGATGGAAAACATTGATCCGCTGTGGCAACCCCTGAAAACAGGGAGGAGCCAAAGACTCTGTGTATGAAACAGTTATATGTATTCAAAGCACATCCTCTCCTCCAATCCTGTGCACCATCTGATCAATGCTACATTAATGTTTTGTGGCTTAGCTAATTGGACCTGTTTGCCATCACTGCCAAATTCATGTTGGCAAAAGGTTTAAAGTTGTCGTGCATTTACAAGAGCAATTGCCAGTACGGAGATTTTTCTTTATTGCAGCAGTAAATCTATAAAATGGTGTGTGTAGCCACTGGAACAGTAGCAGCACACAGGGTGATCTTAATTAGTCCTGACCATTTTAACACAGAGTTTGCCTCGGGCTTGATGTTGGCTCGGCTGCTCTCTTTCCAGACACACTGAGGTCAGTGATGTAAATGTTAGCTGGCTACTCACAAACCACGTCTTGCCTGAAATGATGCTGTGAGCTGGTTCTACTTTTACATTTTAGAAGAAAGTCAAAGACCGAACAAGAAACTTGCAGGACACCTTCCGTGCAAACCCGGCAACAGATAATCACATGAAAATGAATGCAAAGTACAGTGGAACCTCTACGTATCTGTTACACCTCAGCACTCGTGACGGTTAATTCATATCTAGATTGCATTTTTCCCATTAAAAATAATACACACGTATTTCACAGGGTAGGTTATGGTAGTAAGCAGCTCTTTGCTCAAGAGGCAATGTCTCTGATCGAATCCCTGTGAGGAAGGTTGACGCCTCCCAGTGGACTCACCACGTGCAGAAAGATTCACTAGTATACACTGGGCTATAGTGCTGTGTGATTTGTGTGGCAGTCACTGCTACCCTTGCAACCTGGTAACTGATAAGCAAATGAAGATGAATGAATGAAAATATACATCTCTCAAATGTCATCTACTTGCTCCATTTCCAATTTAAGGAGTAAAATTAATAATTAGGGGCGTGACGATTCACTCACATAACGAACCGATTCATATCTCGATTCACAGGCAACAATCCGATTCAGAAAAA
>JAFBJS010004969.1:16089-34032 GCA_016785265.1 Paraplagusia blochii
TGACACCAGCAGCCTCACCTTAACTCATTAAGTTCCTTTTACCTGACCCTCACGACTAATGAATGAGCCTCCATGCATGTGAATGAAAAACCAGGTGAGGAGCAGGAGGATGTGACGGGGAAAAAAAAAAAGGACTGAAGATCTGGTGTAGTAAATATGGAACAGGAGAAGGTGTACTATTCAAATCAGGTATAAGGTGTTTAGGACATCTGGTCCCTGTGATGAATATGAACCAATCACATGTGACTTATGCAACAAATGACAGAATAGCCCAAATAATAAACAACAATCAATTACCAATAATTAGTATGTATGTATATATCAAATACATAATAACTATTATGGATGCTGTGTCTGTTTTTGTAATTGGTGAGATATAACAACCAGAAATTCATCAGGGGTGCAGAGCTGACTTTCACTAGGGCAGCTACTTAAAAAACGGAAGGCGACAGACCAGGGATCATAGCAACCTGCATAACAATGAGGAGTGATGACGTCTATGGTAAAACATGGTGAGTCAGCAGACTCAAGGTGTGTGCAAGGGGAGATAACAGTAGTCTTTAAGACGATAATATCACAGGTCAAAACACACTGTTTATTTAAACTCCAACATCGCTGTCTGTTTATCAAATATCTAAACTAACACTGGACTCTTTGTCTGGCAATACAAACAATAAAGGACACAATTATGGAGCAGACACATCTGTCTTGTGCAGCTACACAGGCAATTACGGTTAAAATTACTGCTACAAAATGGGGATATTAAATTGTGACTCTGAATACTGAATATCATGCAGGGAATCTAATGTACTTTTTACTTGAATTTACTTTTAAAGTCCTTAAAGCCAAGGGAGGTATGTCACAACAACAATCAAAAAGGTTCTGCCTCCCTGCAACTGGGACATTGTCAGATTATAATTCTCTGCTTTATCTGTTAATACCTTAAAGTGTAAGCGGCTGTAAAAACAAAAGAACAGCATTGGATTGTACATGCAAATGAACCCATGTGGGACTGACTCAGTGTTAAATTTAAAAAATATAATTTTTAATAATCCAACCCAAGAGTTTACACACTGAAATTGTTGACCGTAAAGGTTTTTTTTTTACAAACATACCTAAATATTTTTGTGAAAACGGCCATAGTTTGGCACAATTCGTTGTTTTAACTCATTTGCTCAAGCATTTGCATGAAGCTGTTTAGAATCCATTTGTCTACTGTAGAGGACTACAGGAAGAATTCCTCTGTATTTCTCAGTAAGGGTAAGAAAAACCATGGATCTGGACTGTGGCCATCATTCAGCTACTGGATTGGTCTAGCACAGGGGTCAGCAACCCCAAATGTTCAAAGAGCCATATTGGCCAAAAAAACAGAAACCATTCATGTCTGGAGACGCAAAAAAAAATTCAACACCTTATATAAAACTAATATAAAGGCAACATAGGCTCTCAGTATATTAGCTATATAAATAACTATTAAAAATCTAAGCACCATGAGCATTAATAAATAAATGTTTATTTCCCCTACAGTGCATCCAAGAGAGAATGATTCACCATGTGACCTCACTGCTGTACAATATTTGATGCTCCAAGTTCAACTTCAACTTCCATTACAATATTAATGTTTTGTTGCCTCTATTAAATTATAGAAATACAAGCAATAGATATACTCATTTTTTGTGTCATTTTTTTTTTATTTTGAATGTTCAAGAAAAAAACAAAACAAGCAAAACAAGCAACAAACAAAACAAAATGGGCTTCGCATTAAAGGCCTCCTCTGATTTCAGACCATACTATGAAATGCAGTTTTCTTCGAACCTCAATGATAATACAACTTATCTTTCCCCCTTACCTGGGCCAGAGCTCAATAACCCGCAGCCTGCAGTTAAAATGCAGCCTGCAATTATTAAAATAAAACCAACTAACATTCATTAATATTAATATTTATTAAATGAGTAAAATAAATAGAGTTAAACTATTATTAATTAGCACAGTATTTTTGATGGAAATATTGTGTATTTTAAAAACATAAAACAAACACCAACCCTAGGCCCATTTTTGGTCAATTTTGATGCCCATTTCAGTCCTTTTTCTACAATATTTTTACGCATTTTTGAATAAATCTGCAGTGAGCCACTAGGGGTGTGCTAAAGAGCCACCTATGGCTCTGGCACTGCGGGTTGCCGACCCCTGGTCTAGCATGATCATGCCAAACCGTACCAACCTCTCCAAAACCAAAACCTTTCCATGCTCTAAAGAGGCTAGTTCTCTAAAAAAATGCCTTGCCATGAACTTTTTTCACAACAAACATTTTGTCCTTAGCTTGACTCCTTCATTTTTTTTTTTTCTTTTATGAGGTTAAGATCATGCAGTTTGTGTGTTGCATGTCATGTTGCAGCAAGATGAAAGCAAACAAAGTTCACCTTTTACCCTGTATGGCTATAATTTCCCTACACTGCCTCATTCCAACTGTAGGGTGAACAGGTTCTTCAAAGATCTTTTCGTTAACAACACCATTCACTGCCAGTTCACATCCACTTTCTCTCTTCCTTGTTTTCTCTGAACTACTTAATTGTTCTTTCTTTACAATGCTGAGCTGCTAGGCTTCAGGCAAACATTCAGATCACAGTACCAGTCTCCATTCATTCCTGCTGAACAACGACATCCGAGCTCCATATAGTGCACCTATACGCTGTTAACATATGCATGAGATTGTGACTCAGTTGGTTTAAGAAGTAAAAATCCCAAATGTGGAGCCGTCAACACGATGAGCTACAAGATTTCTGACTCATCTAACAGCATAATAGTGTGTAAAGAAAATTGAGCACAGACTTAATAGTGTCATTAACCTTCCCTTAGAAGAGGTTTAGTCAGTTTTGATCATGTCTGATTTGGACAGACATTTTACCATACCATTTTACAATACAACAAACAAACATTTTTGTTCTGCTTGAAAACAGTTAGATATAATGTAGGTAGAGAAAATGGGAGACAAATCAAGTGGGCAATACTGATTACTCCACTGCTTAAACTGAACAAAGTCTGATTTGGCACCTGATATTGAGAGGTGAGGAAGTCAGTGGACTTGTTCAGGGAGCTGGACAGTTGGCTAGTCCCTAAATATGTGGTTCTTGACCTTATTGGTGCTACCAAATCCCACCAGTTTCATGTTGGCATTCACCGAACCCTACTTAGTCAGGCGAGTCGGTGTGTCTTGACCTCTGCGGCAGAGGTCAAGACACACCATTGTTAGACTAATGGTAAAAAAAAAAAAAAAATTTCTAAATGTAGGCTACATGTGTCTTCCCATTTGTAAAGGAACTAATAAATTGCAAAGAGCACAGTTACATCTTAAAGACAAAAAAAACATCTTGCAGCCAGATAATAGATAGTACAGTCTAATAAAGATAATAAAAACTATATGGCTGTTTTCTACATGTATCTCAAACTTGACATCAATGACATTTTCATGCCGCAGTAAACACACCTGCTCTTAAGGTGTGTTCACATGCATGTTCTTTGGTTGCCACTTCAAATGCAAATAACCAACAGTAGTCCTCATTGAAATTTCAATGTACGGGGGTCAGCTGTACCTAACTAAAGTATAGTCTTACATAATTACATAGACACATACGTATAGTGTCTGTTCAAAATAAACTAGAGAGAAAGAGATTTATTATTGTTTGCACAGGGCTGTGGCCTGAGGTCATTCCACCACAGGAAAAAAAAAACAAAACAAAAAAAAACAAGCTGATTATTGGACTATTGCTGCAAAGGTTAGGTAAATACTGCTGACAACTCTTTTTGAATGAGCACGTTTCTGATAAGTCCTATCATCCTTGGCACGGGAGACTTTATCATTCATGGTCTGTGCCCCCAGTGGAACAGGTCATGCGTGTAGTTTGCATGAGCTTCAATGAACACTCAGTGTAAATCTATTTCTATCTCTCTAAATGAATGTGAACTGACCTGGGCTGACCAGCAAAACTGTTTAACATCACTTTGAATGCTTTATTTAATCCCGAACAGCACGATATAACAGCATATTTTTTGCCACCCTATTTCATTCTACAAGCATATAAACGTAACAAACATTAAGTGTTTATATATTAGCATCCCTGTTCCCACTATAAATGTGCATAAACCCCCTCCAACCCCCTCCCCGCAGGGTACATGACTTCATGTAGTTATTGCATGTGGGTCTCACATCCAGACTTCACACCCTCCACTGACAGAAAGTCAGCACAGATGACTAGCAATCTGATTGGCTGAGGCTCAGTCAGCAGACATCAGAAGACGAAGAGGATTGGTTGGATGTCAGTACCCAGAGTATGGACAGCTCCCACACACTGATCCCATGCTGCCTCACTAACCATGTCTAACACATGTATATGTACCCACAAATATATATTCCTGGTGTATATCATTTATGTGATTTTTTTCAAGATAATTTAAAGGGAGAGTTAGTGTTATAAATAGCCAGACATAATATATTTACTTTACTTTTTACATATAGTAAAGAAGTGGAATCACTGCTTTTTTTTTTATCCCTAAATGAAATTTGTAGCTTTATTTGCAAACACATGGATAATATTAATCATTTATGCAGCCATGGGTAAGTTTGTGTTTGATTTACTAAATATTTGTATGGTTAACATCTTTAATGTTTAGACTAACACTCATTTTATCACATGTTTACATGTGGGGTGTCATTGAATAAAAAAAACAGATGCCAAAATCAATTATGCTTATGTAGTTTTGATGTTCCCCACAGAAGCCTGGGTGGACATTGTGGACACAAATCCCCACTAAGTGAATTTCAAGGACAATTTGAAATATTTCAAGGACCGTTTGCCCCCCCACAGCAAGTGATATGAGATTAAATGTGATGAGTCTTTACTGGTCAGTAGCCTGTGATGTTTCTGGGAAATTAAATAGATAAGATCTGTTTCTGAGACGGTTGAAAGCCTACAGCGGGCTGACATCACTAACAACCTCTCCAACATAGATGGATCCATCAATCATTTCCTACCGTAGTGTCGCGCTACTTGAATCAGTAGGGAGTAAATCTCAGGAAATCAAGGACAAAACAACACCATCACCAACCTAGACAGCGCAATGTGGTCCAGCGGTTTCAGTCTGCGCGTGTGTAGTGGCGCAAACACGAGGTTAGCGGCCTGTGTGCGTGGATTTAGGTCATTTCGCGTGGTACGGGCTGCATTTTGCGGATGCTTTTAGCCTGGGTGGGTCTGATGTGACAGCAGGGGATGAGATTTAACCTCGAAATATAACAGATGCATGTAGGTCAGCGCAGTCTCTGGCGTCTGGGTCACGCACGCGTAACAGTCTTACCAGTTCTCCTGCATCCATCGGATGGCTTCGTCCTCGTTGAACTGTCTCTCGAATTCATACTCTTGCAGAGCCAGGACCGACATGTTCACGCTGGACAGTGATCACGCTGCAAAAGCTGGACGTAGCCCGTAGATCAAGTGCGGTTTTGTTGGGTTTTTACAGCTCTTCTTGTGCGCAGCCTCCACCTCTCATCGCTCACCGATGTCAGGAGCCCGTGGTTGAGCGTGTGCAGTAGCTGTATTTTTTTTTTTTTTTTGGTGACGGCGTCTTCCTCCTCTACACCGGCTTCATCAGCCTACGCCCTCTTTCTCAGACCTGCAGATCTGGGTCCTAGCGCCGGGCGAGTTCGCGCTCAGGAACAAAAAACGACGTCTTTTTGTCATTTATCCAGTGCCCGACAGGAGTCGCTCTTTTTGAAAGTCTCAGAGTTTCTACTGGTCCTCTGTCTTATTCTCTTCAAAGAAGACCTCCACCTTTCCCATGCTTTTCTCTGCATACATATTGGTACATTGACTCTACTGTCTCACCTGATCTGTCAACCTGTCATAAACATAGCTTTTTTTAAGCTTGACATAAAGATTAATAAACTAAAACAAGCCCTTGTGAAAAGCAAAGTGTTATCGAATTAAAACTACTGTTTACTACTGAAAATTTACTATATTTAGTCAAAGACATAAAATAAAACAAAAGGTATTTGGTGAGTTTTAGAGAAAAAAAAGGACTGTATGTTATGGTGGCATTGGGGTGCAAAACAACAAAAAACATTTTTCAAGTTGGAGACAAATTTACATTTTAGAAAACGCTTTTACAAACCATGAAACAAAACAACTTTTGTGAAAAGAAATTTACAAACACTTGAAACACTTTTTCAAAACCAAAGAAAGATTTACAAGAGAAGAAACACTTTCACAAAAAAAAAAAAAAAAAAAAAAAAAAAAAAACAAAAATCAAAACAAAACAGAATTACAGGTAACTGTTGTGAGGTGGTGGCCTGGGATCCACTGAATTGCAGCCATTGCAGCCAAGTATTTCTTCAGTTGTAAATTGGTCTCAGGGTTTGTAAAAGTGGTTCTGGAGTTTCTAAATATGTTTTTAACATGTAACTTTGTTTCAGGGTTGACAGGGTTTTGTCTCCAGCTTTGTTTGCACCTCGGGGCCACCGTAATATGTACCTTTCAAATATGTACTTTTTTGTTGCTAGTTCAGACTTATCCTTTAGGGCTTCGGAGCTCCTGTTCAAGTCACCCTAAATAAAAAAATCTATATATTTGCTCATATAAACTTGATATTGAGGAAGCAGACTTGAGTCTGCGGGACTTCAGCTGGTCAAATACTATGAAGAAGAGGAGGGTGATTGGTTCAGGGAAGAAGGTATAAAAAAGACTATATGTGACAGAAAGAAACCAGTTTCGTCCTTGTTGAGCTGTCTCTGGAGCCGTCTCTGCAGAGCAAGACAGACATGTTCACAGTGGACTGATCCATCATCACCTGCTTATCCTTACTTGCCTCCCAAATAACCAATGACAGAGACTTTGTTGCTGGGTCAAAGTCAAAGGTCCTGGACAGGACAGTGTGGTTTTGGCATTTTTTTTTTTACACAAAACAAACAAACTAACTAAACAAACAAACTTTGCACAAACTATACAGTTTTTTTTTTTTTTTTTTTGTTGCCTTTTTTTTTGGTTGCCTTAACAAAAACACCTTTAGGGATTCCGTTCAAGACTACATACATAAAAAACATATGAAATATTTTCATTCATATAAACTCAACAGTAAGGAGGCAGATTGGGTCCACCAAGCTTCAGGTTCGAATTCACCAGCTGCCAGGTTTCCTTGGAGGTGTTCTGAGGATGGTACAGTCTGAACCACAGTGGACTCACCACCAACAGGAAGGCTGACAGTATGGTGCTGTGTGATTTGGGTGGCAGTGGTGGAGATTGCTGCCCCTGGGGGAGGATGAGGACGAATTAATGAATAAACTGAATGAATAATCCAATTCATACACTATATGGTCACCACTGCACATTCAATAGTCTTTTTTTAATCTAGTGTAGTGGTAGCATGCCTACCTCTCCACCTCTGTCCAGGGTTCAATTCCCAGGAGAACCACATGCTTAATAATGTTAATCCCCCCCCTGTAAGACGCTTTGGATAAAAGCATATGTTAAGGTTTTATATTGACTACACCTCTGCTGAAGCTGATTTTTCAGGGGTTTTTTTCCAGGTTCTCCAGATTCCTGCTCTTTTAAGATTAGGGTGCGTGCATATGTGTGCATATGTGTTGCACAACTGGATGCTGTTTCACAATTCTTGGAAAGTTCTTTGTTCTTTTATTCCATTTCATAATCTGGACAATTCATAAAAAGTCATGATCTGACTAATATTTGACATATAACCAACTCAACCTTTTATATAACAACATATAACAAAGAGCCTTTTCTCCCGATAACACTGGAGATGTTAACAGATAGGACAGGCATGGGCAAGCTTTTTGACTAGGATTCTAAAATTTGACATGGGGGAGGTCAGGCGCAAGTAAATGAAGCAATAAAATGGAAAAGTCATGCATAAAGCTAAAAAGCTGCAATATGTTTTGAAAATTTCTTTGCTATTATTGGGAAAATTGCAGTTGTTGCAGGGAAAAGACGCAAGGTATAAATAGATTTTAAATAATCAGCATAAGCGACCATTTTAGTGGCCCAGATTTAAATACCTCAGTTCTCTGTTATCTCTGTTATGTTGGTAATGCAGCTGTAAAGTTTGTGGTTGGAAGAATACATTTTGTGTGGATTTTTACTCTATATAAAGACACACACACACACACGCACACACACACACACACACACATATATATATATATATATATACATATATAATAATATATAGTATGTACCTATATATTTATAAAAAGGAGGATTAGGCCGTGTTAGGCCTTTCTTATTATCAAAAATGTCCCTAATCTCAATCCTCAGATCAGACTCTAACTGCCATCCAGAATTCAAACTAACTTCCTACTTCAAAATACCAACTAAGAATTTACACACAATGTCCTCACAACAATGGTAGGTAGAATGAAAATGTCCCCACAAGTACATCTACCAGAGTATACGTATTTACAACATAATTATATCCAGGCCAGAGGTGAGTGTTTCATGTGCAAAAAATGGCCCACGAGCCAGTAGTTTGGTTCTACCCAACACAAGGCTCTTCAAGATCAACAACTTAATTTAGCTCTAGAAATATGTATGTGTCTAGAAGCTCCAGGTTCCGTCATACATCATTCCCCGTGTAATAATCTTGATTTATTGGTGCTGTGAACAGGTCTGGACTGTTGACACTGGATTATGAGTTGATTATGACTCAATCTTCGTCATCGCAACTGCTTTAAACTTGAGTTTGGTTATAGTTCTGTAGGTTTTGATGATTCAATTTTGTCAAAAGAAACCATCAAACTTGCCTTTGTCATTTAATGAACACATCGATTCCTTTCTGTTAAGTTTCCATTCCAGTAAAATGATGATGAGTCCAGGAAACATCATCATCCCTTTACACCAGCTACCATGACTAAGATATTTTCCATTTCATCTCGATTCATCATTGCAGTTTTATTCTCCTGTGGATCCACTGCATGTAAATTAGTAAAGTTTTTTGGGCTGTGGCCCCACAACACAGCTGTCTGATCATCATGTGAGGTTCTTCATGAAGAGTTTCTCCCACTAGAAGTTATTTTACATCAGCATCAGAATCAGAATCAGAATACTTTTACTATCCCGAAGGAAATTACTCTGGTACAATTGCTCCATGTCAGGTACAGTTGGAAAGCAATAAAGGGAAAGTAGAAACAAATAATCCAGAATAATATAAGATACAATAAAATAGTATAAGATAAAATAAAATAAAATAAAATAGATATGGTGGATCAATTAAGGAAAGATCAATAAAGTGCAATAATGTACAGAGAGTTTGGCTCAAACAGCAGGGAAAGTGACATTTGGTAAAAGTGACATTATTGCACTGGAGAAGGTTGCGTTAAATGACCAGACGGGAACTATGACAGAACAGAGTAAACATGAGATTACAAGCATCATTAGCATTATGTGTGATTTCGTCATAACTGTATGTTTCTCTGCTCAGAATCTACCTGAAAGACTGTAAAAACAATCCTCTGTCCTACCGTTTAGAATAGTTTTACATCAGAGCAGATCCAGTAAAAGTGATTTTTTTTTTATATAGAAAGGAATAAATATTCCGCATACTGCAAATTCCTCTAATCACTCATGCACCAAAAACCTTTCCTATTACTTTATTGCAGTACATGTCAATGAAAGCTTGGAAAGCACAGCTAACAATGGTTAGATGCTAATATAGAGAAGCCAACTCTCTGACCAGGTGAGGGGACTCTAACAGATGCTTAATTAAAATGTAAAACTCTTCTTATCTATTATTTTCCAACCTGTTTGTCCCACGGTTCCACCTGGAAACAACATGAACCAAGTTACTTTTTAAACCACATCTTTAAAATACATGAACATATGTGTGTCATTCATTCTTCATCTTCTTATCCAGGTATCAAGGGCATCAGTCTCCACTACTGCCACTCAAATCACACTGCACCATACTGTAGGCCCTCCAGGAAGTTCTGTTGGTAGGGCTGGTGCTATACTCAGAGCAACTCAGTGGCAACCTGGTAGCTGGTGGATTCAGACCTGATGCCTCACAAAGTCCACTTTTCCATCCATTAATATGTGAGTGTGATTTTCTAAATGTCATCAGACGTCAGACCCGGAGAACCAGGTGTGTCCATAAGCTCTTTATTTTTGTTTCACGTCACTGATTCACTGTCTTTCACTCCAGATCACAGAGACAACATTCCTAAGCACTTACTGTGATCTCACTACATCAACACCACCCTGACGGTGACACGACTTTATCATCAACCATGGAGCAGTTGATACGGATAATGATGAGTGAGTGCCGTCCAGATTCTTCAGGTTTCTCCTTCTTCTCCTCCTTTTTGGCTTGTCCCTTTTTCAGGGGTTGCCACAGTGACTCAATAGTTTCCATCTTACCCTGTTCTCTGTATCGTCAACAACTTCAATCTCCTCTTTGTCTCCTACCTGGTAGCTCCATCTCTAGGATCATTCTTCTACCAATGTACCCACTGTCCCTCCTTTGAACATGTCCAAACCATTTCAATCTAGCTTTCAATCTTGCACCTCTAATCACCTCATTCCTGATCGTGTCCATCCTTGTCTCTCGACAACTTCAACTTTTACTTATGGAGAGTGCCAAATCATAACAACTGTCATCTCAACGCACTTTACAGAACAATCAAACAAACAAAAAAACCAAAAAAACAACGACAATACACAATACAAGGAACAAATATCCCTTGCTCTTATGTGAGGAAATTCTTCCTCACACGCCTTCTGTCTTAACGCTGTAAAAACCCACTACTGCACTGCCATCTAGTGGTTTAAAGGAGAATGTCAGACAGTTCTACAATGCGATCACTAACCCAGATAAAATTTGATTCGAACTGAGTATCTCTTATGTCTTGTTGCTGATATTATATATAATGCATTCTGTGATAGCCGCAGCGGTGACAGCAGCACTGTCTGTGTGAACGATGTGATGTATTTATTTAACCAGATAGGGAGGCAGCAGCTGCAGTCACAGAGAACTGATGTGGAACAGTGAGAATGTGACCTATTGGTTTAGATAGGAACAAATTCCCCTTCACCTTTCCACTCCATTACCCACCATGATTCCTTATAGAGTAGTAGTAGAGGAGAAGCTGCTGCTGAAGGCATGTTCCAGTCATTTTACTGTCACCCGCCTTGAGAATCCATTTTATTTTTTACACGTTTGAGTCAAACAGAAAAAAAAAACTTGCGATATATATTATGCCCTGACTTTAAGCTGCCATCTACCGCACAAAGTCTTATTCTATGAAAAAGAAATACTATTTACTTATTTATTCATTTTTTTGCTTGTTTTTACACAAATAAAATTAAATAAATAAATTGGATTTTTCGAATCGCAATACGTTGTAAAGAAAGTGTAGCGCCCTCTGTTGGAAAATTGAGCCATTGCAGTACGATTGTAAGTAAGCTTGTTTTTTTTTATAACCACACAACTCATATGTGTCGAAATTTCGCAACTTTGTGTAATTTGGTTATGAAATGAAATCTGGAATGAAATCTTTAGTTACATGGTTACAATGCTCGCAAAAATAGTTAATTAAATAGTAATTAAAATGTATAAGTAATGCAGTTAAACGTTTTTATTCAAATCTTATGGTAGTGATTGAATCCATTGACTATGGGTCAATACTATTATAATTTTTTTATTTTTTTAAGATAATTTATAATGTAAAAATATATAACAGAATAACTAAAGAAAACAAAATTTGATGCATTTTATTTGTTTCTCTTTATAAATGTTGTCTTTTCTGTCAGTTCTAAGTAAGCAGATAGTTTACTTACATATGAAATTTCTTTTTTTTTTCTGAAGCACTGATTTTGTTAGCACCAAGCAAAAATAATAAATAAAGAACATACAAACCTGCAAGCCTTTAACTCATGATGATAACCATAGTTTTCAGAATATCAAAGCCAAAGCATCTGGAAAATATTGAAAAAAAAGCCCATCACTTTAAAGAATTAAACTACATTAATGTGACCAGACGTCATCATCTCCCAGACATCATTCTTCCTCTGATATCAACACATCATATCCCACAGAGGAGTAAACCTTCAACCCTGGTCTACAAGATACTGCTGGTCTTATCATTAATCTCTAGGCCTGTGGTTGGTACCAGTCGGCCTATGGTGCAGGTGTCTCCACCAGTGAGTAGCTGCAGCATCAATAATGACAGTAATTGGTGACATCTTTTAGATGGATTGATAGCATCTCATGGTGCAGATCTGGATCCACTGCTGACTGTTTATAGATACACTTCAAAGATAGATAGATAGATAGATAGATAGATAGATAGATTAAATGTGTAGTATTTTGAAATTTAATTTCTGTTTTTCATCTTTTCCCTCTCAGTAACATGAAGCACTTGTGGATTAAGTTGTCAGTTTTTATCCAATCGAAGTGAATCTAATTGTTTAACATTGTTATGAATTGTTCCTGAATCGGATAATAACCTTTGAATCGAGAATTGAATCGGATCGTTATGTGAGTCAAAGATTCACACCCCTAATGGATAGATAGATAGATACGTATATGATGAATGGATGGATGGATTGACGGACAGATGGATAGACGGAAAGAACAGATTGAAATGAAATGACAAAGTGCAAAACCAAAAGGAGATGATTTATAAAACATGTTTTTGAAATTAACACTATAAAACCATCATTTAAGTAATTAGATTAGTCGATACATCAATATGTTGTTATATTCTATGTGCCTTCAACATCCAACTGGATCAAGGTTCAATCACAGTAGTTTCACTACATCTGCCCAGTATAGCCCATGTGGCCCAGTACGCACCAGTACCACAGTGGTGTCTTTAACGTCCCTCGCTTCCGTCAATGTGAAGAATTTCACCCTGACGTTACAATCGACTAACACTGC
Organism: Paraplagusia blochii; assembly: GCA_016785265.1. Taxonomy (NCBI): domain Eukaryota; kingdom Metazoa; phylum Chordata; class Actinopteri; order Pleuronectiformes; family Cynoglossidae; genus Paraplagusia; species Paraplagusia blochii. Next base: position 29,029 of record JAFBJS010004969.1, read on the forward strand.
GTTACGGTTATGCTGCTGCAGTCAAGGCTAAATCAATCGTAGTATTTAATATGGTTAAACTGTTACTTTTCCTCTCACCCAGTGTCCCCCAGTGGGGCCTCAGTGTGTCTCCAGCAGCTCCTCTCTCCCCAGGTCCATGAGCTGAGAGACAGAGAGACAGAGAGACAGAGAGACTGAGAGAGCGATGGTGAGAGCAGATCTTAGAAAGATCAATACTTCTTAGTGGATTTTCTATATCAGCCCCAGTCACATCCTGCCATCTGTGACATATAAGTTCAGCATATAAGTCACTGCTGGATGATGGGATCCAATCCAATAACCTGCTCCCTAGTCCATCTGTTGTTGTTGTTGTTGGGGTGCAAATGTAGGTTGTAAGTCGTCACCCAAAGAGTATTAGTCTCTGTGTCTAATACTCTCTAATACTTCTTTTTTGATATACTAAAAAAAAAGTTCTAATCAATGGGAAGGTGTTAAGATGGCCTCTCATGTAGCATTGCAACATTTGATCAAATATTTAAACAGCCAGCCATGTGAGGATTACATTTAATTCTAAAAGTGACAAATAAATGTCACCTTATTTGGGAAAACATTTATATATATATATACAATAAATTAAAAAAAAAAAACAATGTTTTTGATACTCTTTTGAGTAACTTTAGTCTAATTTTTTAAGCTTTGAGTCTGTCCGTCCGCTTATTAATTACTAGGTCGTTGGGCAGCAGTCTCCACAACTGCAACGCAAATGACATTGCACCATACTGTACCTTCCTGAAGTTGGTGAGCCCTACTGGAAGTCAACCACCGTAATCGGGATTCTTACTTCCCCAGGGGGTGAACCCTGGAGTTTCAGACCACAGACAGAGACATTGCCTTTGGGCCAAAATATGAATGGCGCTTTGAAGAAGTTTATGGTATAAAATAATAACAAGACTCATAGTTCAGCAAAAAAAAAAAAAAATTGTTATTAGTCCAGTGTTTCACAAAAAATAAATCAGGACTCACCAGATCACAAAGAATGTGGCAGTTGATAATGGAAAAATAAATCAGATATAAAATACACAAATTTATCCAAGACGGGAGTCTCAAACTCACGGACTGTGGGCCATTTCTGGCTCGTGAAATTATATTTTGTGGCCCCCACCTTGATATGAAAGAGTAATGTAAGCACATCCAGCAAGATATATAGAGGGGTTTCATTGCAAGTCAAGTTGAATGCACACTGTGGTTAAATGCAGCTCTGGATGAATGTGATTGCATTGTGATGGAGACTTTCCTTTGTTGCAATATACATTTTCATCAAATGCAGTTTTCATCAATTCTTGGAAACCAGTGTTGATCCATATCCATGTTTAACTGATGGTGCATGTTCAACAGCAAATAGAATATATCTAATATGAGACAGATGTCTAAAATGTAATTCTTGTAAGAAACAAGTTTTTTTTTTTTTTTTATTTAAGATGAGTGTTAGAAGCAGACAGCCCTCGACTTTTGCATCAACACAAATTACATCTGCAAATTGCCTTACCTAAAGTTAGACAGACAGACAGACAGGCAGACAGACATACATTCAAAAAGCCATCTTTGTGTTGATAGACCAGACAACCTCAGGTAATTGTGGTTGAACCAGTTAATATTTTAATAATAATAACAATTTGCTCCTAATGGAAAGTGCAGTAAAAATCAATTTACTGAAAAGTATGTTTTTGCAGAAACACAACAAGGCTGTAATCTGGAATGAATATAGAAGTGAAGCAAATTTTTTTCTTTTCTGCCATGTCTGAGAATTTGGTGTCACCACAATAATTGACAGTGACTCCATCAGAGTGGAGACATAAAGAACCTGACTGTCTGAATTAAGGCTCCTTCCTGTCACCTTTTCAGCTCGGTCACAGACAGAGACCAGAGACTTAGTGGACGGAAGCAGCACTGACTATTAACCATATAATTAATACAAATTGGCCAAACCTTCCTTCCTGGATATTTGGAAGGTGTGTTGTAACATCTGTCATAAAAGCATATTTGATTTAAACAACATCTGAGCTCAACTACAAATTGACAATAAAAACAGTGAACAAACATATTCTTAAAGATTTTGAGCAGATTTTCTAGGAACAAATCATGAGTTTACTATCAAAATGCTGTCAGAGTTAAAGGGTTGTAAAATGCTTACATTTTAATTTTTTGTGGTCAAAAAAAGTGCGCTATTTCTTTTTTTATTACTTACTTTATTTAATATGAATTTTTTTATTTATTTGTGTTGTACTTTACAAATAAAGAGATGTATTTATTTAATAAATTTTGCAGTGTTATGATTTATAATGTTTTCCACATATAAAGTGTGAAAGCTGTGTGTAGCAGCTCAACTTCCTTATTGTTTTTTTTTTAAATGTATTTGTTATTATGGTTTTCTTTGTTAAAAATAGAAAAAATATATATATGTTCTTAGTTTGCTCATTCAAAAACTAACTAACCTTACATTTTTTTAGTTAATTTGGATTTTTTTTTTAACATTTTAGAATGTAATATTCCTTCAGAGTTTCCTCAAAATAAACCATAGATGTATCATCAATGTTTCTCATGCAGCTCTTAAAAAAGTTCTTTAAACCATCTTTTTGAGACTATCTTCATACATATTCTTGCAAAAAGGCGTAATACAAAAGGCTAAATTCTTCCATAATATATTTAATGTCTGTTTGACTGTGTCTCACAGTGAAAAATATTAAGGACAAAAAAAACATCATAGCTACAGGAAGTTTGCTACAATGTGAGAACAAACATTAAAATAAGGTCAAACCCAGAAACTTTGGAAAAATGTATCTAAAATTAGGAAAGTCACAAACAAACATCTATTTCATACAGCTGTGGTTAAATATATAAAAAAACTTTAAACAATGGAATTCCGCTCATATGCATATGCTACATTATAATGCATATATTCAATAAATAAATTAATAAAATTATTATAAGACAAAAAATAATAAATGTAAAAGTAACATATGTAAAAAACAAAATATATATTTAAAAAAAATCTAAATATATATAATTATATATATATAATTGTATTAATATTTTACAGATCAACTCATGTTTCTGTCCCATGAAAAGAAACTGAACACATAAATAAACTTTTTCACCATATGTTCTTGTGCTGGTTGTACTCTTGCATTATTTTTTTTATTGAAAGACTTTGAGCTTCTGGTTCTTATCTTATCCAAAAATTAGATTTCCATCAGTGCATGTTTAACATCAACTTCATCCAAGGGGAGTATTCCGAAAATCCACATGTACGTTTCATCTGTCGGGCTCATAAACTTTAAAACAGGCGGAGATTGTATCTCCTGCATCGGAGATTCTACTTTATGTAGTGTAATAATCTGCTGTGCGAGTGTGTGACCTCTGTGTGCCGCCGCGCTCTCTGTCTCTCCATCACCGAACCACGTGAAACTGCAGACCCTCTGCATCACTGCTGTCGCACAGACCTCTGATTTCACTTTGAACTTTTAAGAGGCTTCAAGAAGGAATTACTGAAGTAAAGCTCGTCCATCAGCCGTGTTTCTTCGTACACCTGTGTATTTAATGCCTACAGATGCTGTGTCACTGGTTAAGAGTTGGTCATGTCCCTCTGGACCAGGGTAAGACCTAAGGGCCAATAATATCTAACCTGGTTACCACCAAGAATTGCATAGAGATGTGAAAGTTCACTACACATTTTAATGCAGCTTTATAGTTTTTAGTCAAATATCATTTTCTGAATTTGTTTTTTTCTGTTTACCCTTTATATTTAAGCAATAAGTTAAATAAATGAAGGGTGGCAGTGGTCGACTAGTGGAACTGAACTGGGCTTCATAGGGCTCCAGGTTCAAATCCACCAACTGCCAAGTTAGCACTGAGGTCCACTGAGCATGGCATCGTCCCCACTTGCTGCTCCCCAGGCGCTCACAGCTGCCCACTGTTTACTTTAGTGATGGGTTAAATACAGAGATGACATTTCGTTGTGTGCAATGGTGTGAATCACAATGTCACAATAAAAAGGAGTTTACTTTCCTTTCCTTCCATTTCCTTCCACAAGGTGTTTAATTCAGGTGGTGTTGGCTGTCCAGATAAGCGGATAAGCAAATGACGGGGAATTAATTAATTAGATAAAATTATTTCTCCATCTGTTGTATAATATCTTCATAACATGGATACTTACTAAAGTTTCTACCATACTGCTGCATCAGCTATCAAAAAATTGAACAGGAATATATGTAGCCGGAAAAAAATAGCACATTACTACTAGCAAATTATTCTATAAACAATTGTATATATTTAATTTAGACACATTTACTAGATTCATTGCTAGTAATAATAATAAAATGTGATATATTTGCAAAAATAGGAACCAAATTAGGTTCTGTTACCATACAAGGACTCTAATGGTAATTTAAAAGCAGAAAGGACAAAAACGACCCAATAATTCAGCAAACAATTTGGCAAAATAATACCAAATGACCATGAGTGATTTAGGAAGAAAAAGAATGGATACCACTGCACACACCGAAATGTAACCTCTGCATTTAACCCATCACCCACAAGTCTGCCCTCTGACAAAAAAAAAAACAAAAAACTTAAAAATTGATATGTTTCCTTTGAAAAATAAATCACTGTGTTTTAATACAAACAGTGATTTTTTTTTTGGAAGTACGTAAGAAAGTAATCAACAGCAGATCTGTCCTGTCCAGAATTGGTCTCTGGGCCAGGGTTTGGACATGTTTACAGCATGAAAAGATACCTTCCAGCACACATGGACAGACAGACAGACAGACAGATAGATAGATAGATCTATTATCTATTTATAAGCATACACACATATGTACGGGCGGCACACAAAAATATATTCACATATATACAAACACACAACCACAAGTGTATACACATGTATACACACACAGCACATATAGAATTTCTATACAGTTTAATGGTTATCCATATACATATAATACACACACAAGCCCAACATCCATT
>JAFBJS010004973.1:0-15278 GCA_016785265.1 Paraplagusia blochii
AACACCTAGGTCATCAGCAGGGGGTGGAAGACAGACTTTCCATCGCTCCGCCACCGAGAGATGTACTGGGGTTAAAGGAGCGAAACATCCGTGACTGGTGGTCCCCAGCTGATGACCCGTTCCTGACCTTGGGTGTAGTGCATAGGGAAACACTTCTCTAGAGGGCACTGTTGGAGGTGCGGCAGGCAGAAATGCCAGGCAGGCATACCATCAGCCTGTATCTTCAAACATCTTCATCCTCTTATGCATTACCAGGTGTCAGGACTCCACAACTGCCACCCAAAGCACACTGCACCATACTGTGAGCCTTCCAGAGGGTGGAGAGACCATGAGAAGCATGCTAATCAGAATAATAATTAGAAAAAAAAAATCAAAAAAGGATGTGAAAATCCATTTTATAAAAAAAAAAAAGCACATGTTTGATGTACAATGGGTCATTCATTCATTCATCTTCATCCTCTTAACCAAAACAGGCTCTAAAGGGCAGCAGTTTCCCTGACTTTCACCCAAATCACACTGCTCCATATTGTGAGCCTTCCATTGGGTGGTGAGCCTACTGGAAGTTATATGGATCAGGATGATGCTCTGACCTGAACACCTCAGTGGCAACCAGGCAGCTGGTGGATTAGAACCTGAAGCCTTGAAAACCCAAGTCTACTTCCTTAATTGCTAGGGCACCACCGCCTCCTCTCTTTAAAGTTTTACAAGTGTAAATTGCATATTTTTTTTTACAACATTATTCTTTCAATCACTTAAACTGTTCCATTTAAAGGCATCACACCTGGCTGCCATGCTGTTAATAAAATGAAGCTACTGTTGATCTCTTGCACTCGTCCTTCATCCCATTTTCTGGAATGACAGCGACCATTAAGGAGCTGAAGGAGGCGACAGGAGAAGCATCGGAAAGGGTGAGAATAAGATTAAGGGGATAGGAAAGTGAGGAAGACAAGGGCAGGAAAGGGGCACCAAGAAGAGGAGCTGACAGAAGGAGGACTGATGAAGGAAGAATTGCTGTCTACATAAAGGAGCTGGTTGACAGGAAGTGGAGGCCTTGGGTACAGAGACATGGTAACAGGATTTTTGGTCAAGAAAAAAGTACAACATCAGCTCTTGTAACTATAATGTCTTTGAATAAATCAACATACTGGAGGAAGACAAGACCAGAAGACAACACAAGAATCACCAAGGCATAACTAACACCGCAGCATGTTAGACTAAGAGGATCTGACCAATGGTGGACTTGGGTCTCCAAGGCTTCTAATCCACAAGCTGCCAGGTTGCCACTGAGGTGCTCTGATCATAGCATCGTCCTGACTCTGAACCTTCCAGTGAGCTCACCACCCACAGGAAGGTTCACAGAATGGAACAGCGTGATTTGGGTGGCGGTGGTGGAGACTGCTACCCCTGAGACCCAGTCACTGATAAGCAGATGGAGATGATTGAAAAACAAAGTAATATAACTTTGACTTAGGGGGAGAATTGGAACTGGAACTGGACTGGGGTCTGCAGGGCTGCGGGTTTGAATCCACCACCTGCCAGGTTGTCACTGAGGGCCACTGAGTAAGCCACCGTCCCGTCCTTATAATATTATTGCAATGACTTTGATTGCCCTGGAAGAAATATTCACTAATGTTGTATTGTTTTTTTGTTTTTTTCAAAACCCTGCTGCTGTGAGACCAGCAACTGAATAAAAGAATTAACTGGTTGTGTGTCGATACTGTATCGGGAACCGAGCCTGAGCTGTGACTGTCCTTCAATAGCTCTAACTCAATTATTCGTCCAGACTAATACAATTTTTTCCCCTCTTCCATTTGATTAGCAGTACGCAGCAGCTAATCCCTCTTCATCCTGTGCAGCTGCTGATCATTTACTCGTGCATGTGTCTCCGTGAGCCGCTCATGAAAGGTCACTGTGTCATTGTGAAGGATTGAGCGGAGCTGGGAAGGCTGCTGCTGTGTTTGTACATTGATTTTGTCTCATATCTGATATATTTCATTGTTGTTGTTGTCTATGTGTGTCTTCGTGTGTGTACTGTACTGTATATTTAATTGTCTTTGTACCTGTGCATGTGCTGCATCAGGGTTTTTGATGCTGTAATCTCCACCTTGCAGGATAATCACACACACAGGACAGTTTGTGCTTTAGCTGAGATTGAATTTTGTTGCAGTGTTCTCAGCCAACATCGCTGCAACAATAACCATAATATTCACCCACTGAGGTTTGGAGCTCAGTCTCTTTGGTTGGTTTTAATCCCTGTTATATTTATACTGAGCTGTGACTCTAGCTCAACAAACTGCTCAGAACCTTTCGAAAAGTCATCTTGTGCAATTTTTTTCAATGTTTTCATGACTTAACTAATAAAATGAACTCCCACCTTTACATTGTATTTGCTTTATGAATGAAATGTGATCATCACTGTATTTCACCAAAGTGAACAGTGGACAGCTTTGATTGCCCGGGGAGCAGTGAGTAGGGACGAGTGAGTGGCAACTCAGTGGACCACAATGGTAACGTGGCAGTTGGTGAATGCAAACCGGAGACCCACGTCCGGTCCCTTAACCGCTCGGCCACCGCTGCCCTATTTATTCATCTTCTCCATTACTAGGACAGCAGTCTCCTTTTGGAGACCACCAATACCAATACACTACACTGTCAGTCAACTTGTGGGTGTTGAATCCACTGGAAGCTACTTTATGTCCGTCAGGGTGTTGCTGTGAGCAGAACACCCCAGTGGAAACCTGGCAACTGTTGGATTAGAACCTGAAGCAGACCCTGGTTTATTACGCTGATTATTGGGTCAAACTTGTCTTATCCCAATTTTTTTTTTTTTTTTATTTGCTTTGATATGTTGGTATTGGAATGTTTTGATGAATGCAATTAAACACTACATTGTATTCTTCTAATTTGGTATTACCAAGGACATTTAGTTTCATTTTAGTCTTTTTTTAATACTTTTGGGAGTTTTTTTTTATTTTTTTAATATTCTTGCTAATTTTAAGTAGTTCAACCCTGTATTGGGAAATTAGATTTTTCTGCCCATTAGAACCAAGAACCAAGCTATGGATAACGGCTTACCCTCAAAGCTGTTTACTATTTTAGTATTATTGAGCCATTATTGCAGAATCTTGTAAGATAAGTTTTCTCATTATTTGTTATATCGACCATTTGAGTGTTATTTTTTTTACCTAGAATATTCACATCGTTTATGGTCCAACACAAATAAAAGGACACATGCAAAACAGAATGTGAGGGCAAATTATTTGGGAAATGAATTAAGGTAAACCATACTTTGAATATTTGAACATAGGGTAAAAGCCAAGTGGACATTTGTTTGCACGCATCCATAGGAAAATACTCCTGATATGAGCTGGCTCAGCACCACCAGCATGTGGACCTACTGTCCACCAGCTTTTTCTTCTTCCTAATCACAGCATATTGATCAAACGTCTGCAATCAATATTTGTTATGTATGGCAATTTCTATCCTCTGTCAACATCTCACAGCATCAGAGCTGAGTCCACCGGGGGAAGGATTATTCCGAACAGCAGGTGACATTGACTGGGTAAATTTGTATTAGGTCTCATCACGCCTCTGTGAAACTCCAGCAATATGTCTGCCCCCCGGCTGACTTCTTAATACCTGCAGCAACAGTCAAACGCAGTTATAAAAACAGGAGCTTTGGTTTTATGACATTGTTCCCCAGTAACGTGGAGCTGCATTAGCATTCTGGTGGTTGTGCTGTGTGCTGTGCACCACTCATGGCCACAGTCTGAGACTTAGAGAGGAATAAAAATCAAACTTCATTCTGCAAATGCAGCAAATGCTGGGAATATAGGCAAGGATTGTTTAAACACTGTCCTGGGGGAAGTCATTTAAGTTCTCTGTGCTGTGATTTTATTCCAGAGTTTTCTTATTCTTTTCTTTCCCTCCACCTCTCTATGGACGTACGGGGAAAAATAATCACTGCATAAACTTTATATGGAGCATTTTTTTCTCTTTTTTTGGCTGCAATTCAGAATTATTCATTTCTAATTATTGAAGCTAAGTGGCTTTGTGCAGTGAATAAAGCGCTCATCAGTTATTCAGCATGAGCGGGTCAGCATGAGCGCTGCTTATACGCATGCAAGCGGCGTCTGGGAGCTCCAGCGGGTGTCACGTCTGTGGAGGAGGACAGAAAACTGGGCTAAACATCCTTTTGTTTTTGATGAGTGGGTTGCACAGTGAGTTAATTGATATCCTGCGTCAAGGTTTCTGAAGGTATTGCAATTCTGCTCATATTCTGCACTGACTGCGTCATGTGTGACAGTGGCAAAGGCTTTCTGAAGGCTGCGAAGGACATAAAACTGAATAAACCAACCATATGCATTGCTTTCCTCTTACTGTAGATGACGGACTGTTAGTTTCAGTCTTCATACATTCAAGCATATCCAAGGTTAAGTATTTAGTGAGGTAACTAATAATACAACTAAAGCAGGGATCATGGTTATTTGTCATGAGTTTCTCAAAATACAGGGAGAATAAAAGAATTGTCAGTTTGCCATCAAAGATGGCCAAGATCACGTCTCTCCCATGACAGTTAAAGCCATAAACCTCCAAAAATATTTTACCAAACTGCTACTTTGCCCTTGAAAGTTCTCATGTACGTGTTTTTCACTCTAGTGTGTTTCATTTACATTTTGGACCACAGGAACACCTGGATTTCACAGCAGGTCCCCAGAATGATCCTATAATAAGAAAGTAAGTAAGCAGCAGTCTCCACAACCACCACCCAAATCACACTGCACTGGACCTCCTTCACGAACCTCCACCAGGTGGTGAAGCCACCCTCTCCCCATGTCTCGATAGGTAAGCGAATTAAATGTACTGATGTGTGCAAAAAGCTGAGGTTGCTGGTCCAAAAAGACACAAAAGCCCAAAATATTTTTCCTGGTAAGCTGTAAGAAGGGATACCAATACTTGTAGTATTTTTTTTTTTCTTTGTCGTCCCTAGACCTTCACTTTTTTTTTTAATCCACATAACAAATACAAAAGGCAAAAAAAAAAAATTTCTGGGTGCTGGAACTAAAATGGTGGTGGGGTGGCCTCGCAAGGACTTGATTTCACAAGTGTTCAGGTTCTAATCCACCGTCCCAACTCCCGACCCAAGTAACTTCCAGTGGGCTCACCACCCACAGGAAGGCTGAGAGTATGGAGCAATGTGAATCGACCCAACAATAGGTAAGCTAATAAAGATGGATGTATGGACAAAAATGAAATGGTCTACTGTGATTCTAGTGTTTCATTAGTCTAAGTCAGGCATGTCCAAATTGTCCCACAAAGATCCAGTGTGGCTGCAGGTCTTCTAACATTGCTTTCTTATTGAATTCGGAATCAAATACCGAAGTATGTATTTTGGGATTCGATATCGTATTAACTAATCCGCATTCACATTCAGTTCAATTTGGTATTCGCTGCACATTCTACACCCGCTTTGCATTCACACACAATAGGGGAGTGAATGTGCATTAGTCTAACAATGGTCCAGGTTCAATTTGGTTCACATGTTTATATAACAAGATCTCGTTATTATGTGGTTTTATTCGACATGGATTCTGTCAACAAATGCATGTGCAATTTTGTGGAAGAAGTGGAGCAGGTTAAAGAAAGATCAAGGCAACGTATGGAGACACAAAGAACGAATGAAGAAGATAAGGAGAGAAAATATGAGGAAGTGTTTTGTAATCCTGTTCCTAATAACGTAGCAATAGCGGTCGGCAAGGAGATAGGCCGCTCCCGTAGCATTTTACGAGCTCGTTAAACTAATACAGGTGTTGTTGTGTTAACACACATGCGGTAAGCGACAACTGCTTTACTTTTTATTGCCTTACACCTGCATTGGTTGAGGAGCGAATGCGCGTTAGTTTGTAATGTGAACGCAAACGGGAAGCGAAACTGGTTTCGCGTTGCAGCAAATACCGAATTAAGTGCCAATGTGAAACGGTAAAACAAGGATTAGCATTAAGCATCAACTGAGTTGGAAATTTTAATCAAGGGATCTCAGGTATCAGACACCTTATTGGTCAAACTGTGTCATCTTGGTTGGTTGGAACAAAAATCAGGAGCGACACCGGCCCTTTGTGGAACTGTTTGGACATGCCTGGTCTCTGTCTTTCTCCCCAAATGCTCTACATTTCACCCGTAAGTGACACATTGGCAGTTAGGTCGGCACAGTCGATTCTTCTTTCTTTAAGACAGTTTTTTGTCTGGAAAAGGATTCTTTCAAAACATTACTCCACAGAGGGAGAAAACACTCCTGTGAGGTCACATTGACCTCAATTTGGAAGTAACAAAATCTAATCAGTTCAACGTGGAGTCCAAGTCAACATTTGTGCTGCTTTTTTAAAAAAAATCCCCACGAGATGCTTGTTGAGACGTGTTAAAAAAGTGGGTCAGACAGACAACCTACAAAAATGCTCCCATTCATGGCTGTCACACAGCTGGATGTACCTTAGTACTTTTTTTTTTTTTGTATGTACGTACAAAAAAAAAAAGTACTAAGGTACATCCAACAGGCACGCTGCCATTATGTGTTACCGTGTGTTAGTCCTGTTAGACGGGTTGCACTTTAAGATTCCAATCAGGGTTTGAATCAGGAGCAAAGTCCGGAAAGAACTAGTTTAAAAGGATGATTAATATGTTTATATGACACTGACCTGATTATCTAAGTTCATGTCAAAAAAACATCTGGAAAAAAAATTTGTGATTCCAACAACTCAAATTTATCTCCTTAATGTATTCAACAGATATAAATAAAAAGTGTGGTATGTCAAATGGAATCAAAGGCGTGAAAGGTGATGCCCAGGTTCTTAACACAATGTGAAGGTTTAAGCTCTGTAATCCCAGTAAAAATGTCCCCTCTCTGACACTTCGGTTTTATCCTGGTTGAGCTGCAAAAAAAGTTCCCTGCAATCCACAATTTTACATCTTTAATGTTTCTGTTCGTGAGAATATCTTTATCCAATGTGGTGTCTTCAAGAGACATAAATATAGAGCTGTGTGTCCTGATGATTAGCATCAACGTGGTGCATGTGCAGATTAAAGAGAATTGGACCTAAAATTGATCCTTGAAGGATCTCAAAGTTATATTTTGGAGGAGTATGTTTACATGTTAACCAGATATTTTTATTTATTTATTTATTTTTTTTGTAGATTGATATTATTATAGGATATTGGTAAACTTTGTTCTTGGACGCAATTTAGTGACGTCACAGACAGACCCTCATGGGGACACAGCCGTGTGATTGGCTGCAAACAAGTGAAACCTCTGATTGGCTGGTGACGGGGTGACGTAGCAAAATTACGCTTACAAATCTGGTCGGTGTAAGACGCGTCTCAAAAAATACGGATAGTTTCACAAATTAAAAGCACGATTTGCATGCGCGTACCACAATTCGTTTTTGGGAGAATTCACAAACGTATTTTAACGTGTGAAACGTTGTTTGTGTACTAGCCTCCGAATACAGACGCAAATCCATGTTTACGCGTGTGTTCTTTTTGGGACTATTCTGGCTCCATACAAATCTAGAAAATATTATTATAAATTCAACTTTCACATCAAGGTAGGGGCTGAAAAAAATATATTTCCACCGCTCGCAATTTTGAGACCCCTGCTGTAAATAATTTCATAAATGTAGCTTTCTATTTAAGTACCCAGTGAATAGCATTAAAACGTGTTATTCTAACATGTTGAACATGAAACATGACAATTTAACACTGCTCAGTAGTTGAGATGGGGTTTCTAAGTTACTATTTTTAGAGGAGCTGCAACATTACCCTCTTGAAAACAGCAGGGAGGACACATGTCTAAAGAGACAATAACCTACGTTCACAACGTTCCATAAAATATGTTTAATGGGATGCTGGAATCAGGTCTAAAATGGACAGGAATGGGACAAAATATGTTTTTGTTAGGCAAAAACAACGGTTCAGAGATTATTGTAGATTGTGTATACGAATTTCCTTTTCAGATGCTTTACTCTGTCGATATGCAGATGTCCAAAGATTCCTCTTGGGTTTGTTGGTTGTGTTGAAATTTGTATGGAATTTTCTTCCCCTGATAAAAGGGTTTTCATTTCCATAGTTTTTCCTTACCCTGGCTGTCAGTCTAAGGACAGAGGATGTTACCAACCCTGTGAAGCCCCATGTGACAAACTGTGTGTTGTAAATGTGGGCTATATAAATAAAACTTGATTGATTGATTGAAATATGACACCCAATGCAATTGTATTGGGCCCATGACATCATATCAAATGGGTACTAAAAAAGGCTATCCAGTTTTAAACCCCTATATACTGGAGGGTTTTGTAATATTAATAATGCATGCAATATGTTATACTGTATGAAACGTTATTTTTTGTTTGCTTTTGTGATTTACATTAGAAGGGAGAGACGACTTACCGAACATATACTACAGATTCCTGCCCTACTGCAATGTGTTTGCAAAACTTTTTCCCTTGTTTTTCATTTTGGCCCATTGATAACTTGACTGGGAAACCGCTGCTTTAGAGCAAGAATTTATAGATCTATCAATTTTTTGAATGAACATCCCCCCTGGTGGATTCGTAGGTTTTCTACGGGTGAGTAAGTTTTCTTGCTTAACACAAAAATCATGCTTATTATGGGAAAGGTTCAGTTCAAGACTCCTGATTGTGCATAGCTTTAAATAGGAGTGAAAATGTGAGAGAAAATATGATAAATATATCTATATTTACCCTTGTAATATACTGGAAAATTGTCCAGGCTGTTGCAGTAGGTAATGTATGGATGGATGGATGGCTGGAGGGATTGTATTTTACACAGATTGGTCTCCCTTAGTTGCCATAATGCTTTCTTCTGGAAATATCCATCCATCATCATGCTTTTTTTTTTCTTCTTGTCTGTGACTGATGACTTTCATATTTTAATGTTCCAAACCGAATTATATCTGCTGCGGAGGCTGCCACCAGTAGGTGGACAGGTCGATGATGGTGTGATTAATGCGATTGGCCTGTCGTTACATGCTGCAGCTCAGTCTCTCACGTGCGCCGAGGATGACAAGCAATCTGAATGTCAGGAAAGGGTGGTGTTACGTCTCCAGAATGTGTGCCTCTCTGGTGGGAACAGCATGCCTTCGGGCAACGTGTGCAGGCAGAAGCAGAAATCAGCAAATGTTATGCTGAGTTCTGCCTGCCCCACTGAGGACGGTAAAAACTTTATGGATTATTTCACGCCCCACCAGCGCACTGATGCTCTGAGGTTTCCCCTTGGGGTACATCCTTTACATACCATTACAGCTCTGTACTGTAAATCTTCATAAATAAGACTGATTATGGAGCCGAGCGGAGAAGGACAGAGGAGTTACGTTAGTTTCAGTAGATGGTGGGGGGTTTTGGAGTAGACACCATGGTGAATCTAAGGAAGACGGATGCTGTCCTAGCACAGAATCCATTGATTACACTGCAGTAATACATCAAAAAGCAATAGAAATAATGCTGATTGATGCACATCTGTTGCTGCAGTGAGTAACGACCAGTGGCTGCATCCAATACTGTTGTGGCGTTACGCGCCCGCATGGATTAATAAACATTGATGAGTGAGTTATCCTCCAGTGAGACAGAAGGCTTCACTGGTGCATTCAAATCATTTTCAGTCTAATGACGCACAGATGTGAAGTTCTAGGGCCAATACCAATAAAGCATAGCTCACGCCAATTGCTAGAAAGAGACCTCCATTAGGGCAGAATAATTGAAGTGTCGTAAAGTCTCTCAGGCCCGTATCTTTATTGCCCTTGCTGTGAATAATCACATAAGCAATCATGTATTTGTATTTTGTTTGGTACAGACTGGCAAGTCCTCAGGCCAGGAGCTCTGGTTCATGATCCAGGAGAATTAAAATAATTCATCCAAACAACCACAGCCGGCTTCACTGACTCCACTGGTTGAAATCCCTCACAGACTGCAAGCTATAGTATTGTTTTGGGGCCTGTAATTACAGACGGACCCCCAGGCAAACAAGAAAATGATGAAGAGATCAAGCTGGAGCATCCTCTGGAGGCATTAGTTACTGCTCACCAGGAGCTGATAAGTGAGAGACAACCAGACCGGACATGTTTCCCACACAAACATTTAGCTTTCTCAAGAGATAAAGGTAGTTTAGGATTTGTTTCCAAACTTGCTTAAAAAAAAAAATGGGGTCTTGTTCAACTATTAGTGACAGGGATGGGGAAATCGATCAGGCAATGTTGCTGTTATGCTGTATTGAAGTCTTACTATTGTTCCCTGAGTGCATTACAGATATATTTTCCGATTCCAGTCTTTTGAGAGTTTCACTAAAACACAGTGTTTTCCTGTTATTTCCAATATTTTTCTGATTAAGAAAAACATCTTTCTAATCTGGAAACCAACACTAAAATAATAGCAAAAATAGACACTGGTAGCTTTGTTTACATTTTTTCATTGAACACAGATTTTTAGCTTGATCCACTGTCCCTCACTCTGATTAGCTCATAGCATCTCTCAGCATCTCCTATCTCTCCAG
This sequence comes from Paraplagusia blochii, assembly GCA_016785265.1. Lineage (NCBI taxonomy): Eukaryota > Metazoa > Chordata > Actinopteri > Pleuronectiformes > Cynoglossidae > Paraplagusia > Paraplagusia blochii. Next base: position 10,555 of record JAFBJS010004973.1, read on the forward strand.
CACTTTTTCACTTATCTTTGCGCTGTTATTACTGTAAAGCTTGTTCTCTTGTATCGGGGAGAATGTTTATCTTGATTTATACCTTACAATGTCTCCTAATCCAGTGACTCTCTACTGGTGGTCACGTTTCAGCGATTCACAGGACTTTGCTCAGGCAATAAAAATATAGAAAATAATATTATATAATTTTTTATGATATATTCTACTGTCTCAGCAAATTAAGATAGAAAAGCCTATTTTTTCCGTAGTGGGCAAATTGCATAAAATATACCTCCACATACGGAGGTACATTTCTACCTCTACCTTCAAGAATAGATTAAAAACTTTTCTATTTGACAGTGCCCATAATGGCCTACAGATCCAGCTGTAGACCCTATGTGAGGCCTATGGCTGGACCTAAGGTCCTAGATATGCTGTTGTAGGCTGAGGACGTGGGGGGTCCTGTGGCGCATTGAGTCCTCCATTTCTTTCTCTTACCCCCCAATTCTTCAACGTCTCCTTATTCCCCTTTCAAACATTGCGGTAGCCTTAACAGCTGGCCGGGGGCTTCATATCCCCAGGATCTCTCATTCCTATAGACTTCCATTTCAGGGACAGACTCATGACTTCACCCAACTCTCCAAGGACCCTGCTCAAGGAGATCTGGACCCAGGACGTCATGGAATAAACTCAGCGATGGAAGGACTTTATATTGACATTTTTTAAGCCTACCACCGTTTAGATAGATAGATCCCCCAGCGCCATCACAAAGAGTGAAAAAACTGAAAACTGAAAAAGTTTAGTTCGCCGTTCGAGATAACGGCTGTTGTGATTTGGCACTATATATACTGTAAATTAAACTTAAAGTTGAAAGGCAAACAGACAAGCCTTGGCTTAGGAGGCCATTGCCTTATCCATCAGGCCATTGGGACATGCGAAAAAGTCATAATCACTGCATAAACCTGCAAAAACACATCATACTGTACAAAAGTGTTATGGTAGTGCTACTGAATATTATCATTCATTCATTCATTTATTCCTCTTTATCTGCTTGTCCGTTACTGGGTCACAGGTGCAGCCAGCGCCACCTGAACCACACTGCTCCATACTGTAAGCCGTCCTCTTTGTGGGGAGCCCACTGGGAGTTGTGTAAGTCGGGATGGTGCCATGTCAAGTGCCACCACTACCACCCTCACTGAGTGTTGTATTCTACTTATTCTGTCACTAGTCTCTAGTATTTGCTTCATTCTTGCCTACTCTTTTGCCAGTAAGTTTTGGTTTGTTAATAAAACCCTTATTAACCTCTCAAGAGGAGCTCCACCAGGTTCTGCATTTGGCTCTTACTTCCTGCCACCTACACCTCAAACCTTTATTATAAAGTAGTTTTTATCAGTGTTTCAAGTTTCCTTCGCAACCCAAATTGTTAGATCTGTTATTGAACAATAATCAGGACATTTTCTTGTTGACTGAGTGATATCTAACCGAGTGTTGCTCAAGTTTTTAATAATAAAAAATGTAAACTGAACCAGCAAAAATGACTCATAGGTATATGATGCAGGTGGACCCAAAAAAAAGCCCCATCTTGCAACCCAACTCAGGGTCAGGACCCAGCGTTTGGCGATTGTATAGAAATTATTGAACAATAACATAAATAACAATTTAAGTTATTTACTTCAATCAGATAACAAATTACATTTGAGCACATCACTTCACTTTTCACGGTTTGTGCTCATACCATTTTTATTAATTCCAGTAACACAGAAATGATATTCAAACACTCTTTCTGCTACAGACATTGCAGTCGCATTTGTCCTCTCTTCTGGAAACACAACAACAACAAAATTTAATTCAGCACTGGCTTTTCTCTCGGGTAAAACCTTCATAAGAGTCAATAACGAACCACACAATCTACACTGATGTGTAATTGCATCAGGAAATTCATATCAGTTCCCATCCAAACGAGTCAACAAAGGAAATTTCCCGAATACCAAACAGCAACATGCCAGTAATTGTTAGGCCATTATGAGAGAATGGGCTAATTACTGTACATCTGCAGAGAGCTGGGGAGGTGGGCATTATTGCTGCAAGAATCCCACTGCTGTCATTTCAGCTAATGGGTACCTGCGCCACAGGAACCAGGCTGTGCTGCTCGTTTCTTCGCCTGATAAAGCAGCTTGAAGCGTCTTGAAGCTGCTTGACCCACGCTCGGAGGAAAATTTGACAGGAAACAGAACTTTTTGTTCACGCTGAAGTCACACAGCGCAGCGAGTGATGAGAATCCCAGTATGTCATACGATGTACACTTGTGTGCAATTAAAATTATTAATGTGTTTTGGCACCAATGAGAAAAAAAAAGATTATCAGGTTTCTATATGCTATATCTATATGCTGTTAAAATAGAGATCAATTTATCTTTTCTACATTTAAAAACTAATTTTTATATTTATTTACAGCAGTTTTAGCAGCTCATTTTTGTAAAAGAGCTAAGACTTTTTGGAGTCTTGTAGAAATAAACATTAAATTAAATAATAAGTAATTAATAAATGGCAAAACAGTTACTGAGAAATGCTCAATATTAGAGTAAAAAAATGGACCATAAGGAGCACCGTACTAAAAGGCACAGTTTCAGTTTCGTCTGCCGTTACTACATTTAACACACACACCTGATCATAAGGAGCTGGTTTTATATACAATCCGCGCCCACACTTCCCTCTTTAAAGTTCTCATGGTGTCCTCTACTACGTCCGCCTTACGAGGCACACACCGGCATACAAGTGTGCATATTGGAAATACAGCGGGAGCAAAACAACGGCCACACTTCTCCCTTTAACGTTCTCATGGTGTTCTCTACTATGTCAGCCTTTCTACAACAACACACACAGGGCGCACTGCATTATAGGGCGTCCCGCACATTTTGAAGAAAATGTAGGACTTTATAAGACTGTGCCTTATAGCAAAAAAAATAAAAATTGAAAATTGAAAAAAATATATATATTTAAAGTTAATATAATATTAGTTAAATAAATAAATAAAAATAAAAAAAAAATCAATGGACATGAGTGTTAATAATGAATTTTCTCTCTGAATTCTCAGAATATGCCAACAACAGAAGCTAACAAACTGATCTATTCACCCAGTAAACAAATGGTTCTTCAAGGTATTACAGGCTTCATACAAAGAAAACATTTTTGCTTCCTGGAACGATAACTTGTGAAACCATCTCAACCATCTCAACACCCCACATGTGCCTGTGGAGGCTGCAGCGTCAGGTCAGACTAGCCTCACCAGACACAGGCCGCTAACGAAGGCAGTCAACAGCTGACAAGATGACTGGCACTATTGTCAAATGGACTGTAAGGGACTTCATACTATATAGTATTATAGTTGAGGCTACAGTAAAGTTTGGAAAGACACTTGAGATACCTCAGTAATGACATACAGATACTACAAACCAAAATCTGAGGAAATTAGTTTTGACCCGTAAAAGCAATGTGGAAAAAAGAATATTTTCCTGCTGCAACCTGTCCCTTTTTCCCAGCAATATATTGTAAAAAATAAATGTAAATGTAAAAAAAATAATAATTTCTGTTTATGGCTATGATTAGGAGATTCTCAGCTTCACACAGTCTCATTGTCTGAATAATCTGATTTTTTAAAAATCCATCATGGCATCCACACTAATAGAAAATATATAAAATATTTAATCTCCATCCACTTATCTGTTACCAGGTAACGGGGGCAACAGTCTCCACGACTGCCACCCAAATCATATAGCACCATACCAGCCCCTCATGGACCTTTTTTTAATTTGTGAGACCACTGGAAGGAGCCAACCACCCTAAGAGACTCCGTCTTTCCCAGGAGGTGAACCACAAGTCAACACAAGTAACAGAAACATTGACTCACAGATCCTGTTCATTCATAGAGAATTTCCATACATTTGCCTCATCACTTCCATTCATGCTCCAGCAGCTGCTCATCATCATTAACACAGGGTGTATAATAGGCAGGAATCAAAGCAGTGTTCGTCTAATTAGAACACGACCCATCTTAGCCCTGATCTCCAGCCTTGGATTCAGTCCTTTCAGAGTATGTTAACTGAAAAAGTGCTCATTTGCTGTTAAGGTGCTGACTTCATGGCAAGATTACTGTAATTAGTGCTCGGTAATGCAATGTAATAAAAAAAAAAAAAACCTCTGCTCCTATGAGATGGTGTGAACATTGTGGTATGCCGTCATTACACTATTGGTATCTCCGAATTTTCTCCTTCAGCTTCATCCTCTGCATCCATGCATCCTTGTCTTGGAATGATAAAATTGAGCAGTAATTACAAATGCAGCCCCTAGGGACTGTGATGGAAAAACGCAGACCATAAACACAGGGCTTTCTAAAATAGGATTTGATATAATTAAATTCGAAGGGATTATAATTTATTAAACAAAGCAGGAGGATAGACTCTTCCTCCTTCTCACTCTTTCTTTCTTTCTTTCTCACTCCACTGTGTCTCTCTCTCTCTTTCTGTGATACTAAAGTGCAGTGTGCCTGCGATATATACAGTATATGCTGAGCTTGGAGCTCAGCGCTGAGCCTGAGGAGGAAACTCAGCTGCTGACACATCTGGATTTCACTCTGCCCTCAAAACGCCAAGGACTTTTAAGACTGACTGACACCAGTAAAGATGAGGAAAAAAAAAAACAAAAAAAAAAAACTGCAGGGATTCACACGTCAGAGACCTTGCACACACA
>JAFBJS010004973.1:15341-40218 GCA_016785265.1 Paraplagusia blochii
TATATATATATATATATATATATATATATATATGCTGTTTTACAATTGCGTCCCCGATCTTCATCAACCAAGTAAATCTTTCCTGCCAAATTTTCACTAGGGATCGAGATTAGTGCCAGTTCTAGGGAATCTGTCCTTGAATGACTTCCAGATATTTCTTTAACTTCAGACACGTTTTTAGTTTGTTTTGAGATGTTGTTATATCTTGACAGACACAGAGGAGAACCCTCAGACATCATGCCTCTGACCTTTTACTGTCATTTGAATTTGAGACCTAATTTTCCCGGTAGTCACTACAAACCCAGGATTCACTGGACATCTAATTAACAGAGGTGACTGGCAGTAAATTAAGAGACAACTAATTGCTAATTGTTTCTTTTTTTTCCTCTTTCAAGGACGGAATAAAAAAAAAAGTAAAGATATCCTGCCCTTTGGTCATGAAAAGAGATCTTTGTGACTTAAATGTCACACCTGCCACAGTGTTGTACAACACAGGACAACGGGTTGAGTGTGTGTCTGTTTTCTACAGTTTGTTCATTATAAATGGTTCTTAGACTTAAAGACAATAAAGCATTTTATTCTGAATAGAAAAGTCAGAAGGCGTCCTCCACTGATCCTTACGTGCTGCCATCGGTCATCAACGCGAACTGATTCAAACAAGTTGTAACACCGTGTTATTTTGCCAGGGGATTTATTCGGGATAGAAGTTGTCCAAATGTCACACAGTTCTTGATTTAACCTTTTATCACTTTCTCTTCTGTTGAAACGGATGTGTTGTTTTTTTTTTTTTTCTTTTTGCATTTATTTGTTTAAAGGTCAGGTTTGTTCAGTTTTGTTCATGGTCACATTTGAGCACTATCAAGTGTGTAGTGAATGCAGTTGTTTGTTTGGGTCGTACTAAAGAATAAGGTCTCTTTGCCTTCCTGCCCTCATGTCTGTCCCCCACTGGGGTAATTAGCTTCATCACCATCAACAGGGTCCTGTGATTCTGTTAATCAGTCTCCTCTGTGTCCTGGTTGGTCAATCTCGACATTTTTCTATTGATTGGCTCTTTTTTAACATGATGAACATATTGGTTAGTGTGTACTTTAGTTTAAAGCACAATATATCAGTATAATACATCAGTAAAGAGAAATAAAATGGATGGATTGATAGGAAGATGAATGGAGGGATGGAGTTTGGATGGCAGGGTGAGATAAAGGATAGAAGGATGGATAAATGAAGGATATAAAAATGGTTGGAATTACGGGTGGAAGGAAGGATAAAAAGATGGATGGAAGGATGGGTGGATGGAATGATGATGTAAGGATGGATTGTATGAATAAATAGATGTGTGGGAAGATGGATAATAGATGACGATGGAAGGATTGAGGAGTGATACAAGGATACATGACGTACAATTTCCAGCTGCCATAGAATGTTTAAAACATTTTATTTTATAAAAATGTCAGACTTTAAACTCTCAATCTCAGTAACTATATTTTAAAATTCCATCTTTTACCAATAGTCTTTATGGTCTCTTCATTTGCCTTGTCCAAACTTTAAATATAATAAATGTTACATTAGAAAAGGGATTAATGCTAAACATATATGTGTGTTATATATGTTTACTATGTTTAATATAGAGTATATAGCTTAGAAGGTTAGTATTTTTAACCTTAAGGTAATGGGTTCATCAGTTTCATTCGGGAACTGGACCTTAAGTCTTATAGAAAACATTTCACCTCACATCCACGAGGCTTCTCAGATCTCAGCCACATGTCCAGTTCCCTAACCACATTCCTTAACCGTGACCGTAACCTTGAAGACTGAGAATCTTCATCAATCAAATGACATGGACTCTACAACCATAAACTGTTTACAACCATAAACTGTTTGTAAAGTCCGGTTCAGTCTGGGTTTAAAACCCTGATTCTTTTAGGTTTTTGTTTTACTCTAAATTTCATCAGTATTGAGGTCGTGTTGTTTTCTGTTCAAATGTTGTTTATCCTACAGTTAAGTGCACTATTATCTACTGTATATATAAGTCTGTTGGTTTTATTTTGTGAAAACAGTTGAGGCAGTGAATGAAGCAGAGTCGTCCACAGCTGTTGACCTGACAGACCAGACGTCATCAACTTCGCTGCCAGAGGCTAATTACATCAACAACCCAAAGACCTTTTTTAATATGCAAAATTATTATCAAATTATAACAACAAACACATCATTCATTACAATTAACGTCATGACTCGTTACGCTGTGACTGTGAACATTAGTGTCCTCCAAGGCTGGACGTTACATAATGACACCAGGGTTTGGTGATAAATGAGCAACGTGATCTTTCAACACAAAAGGACAAGAGAGAATTTGGAGGGTAACAACAAGAGGAGAAGGATGGATGGATGTAAGGATGGACGGATGGATGGATGGATGGATGGATGGAAGGATGGGTGGAAGGATAGAAGGATGATTGCATAGATGAAAGGAAGGAAGGATGGACGGATGGATCGATAGAAGGATGAATGCAAGGAAGGATGGATGGATGAATCAGTGAAAAGAAGGATAGAAAGATGGATGAGTAGATTGATAGATTGATGGATGAATCGATAGAAGGAAGATTGAAGAGAGGCTGTTGGGTCGATGGATGGATGTACAGAAAGATGAATGAAAGGAAGGATGATGATATATTGACAGATGGAAGGGAGGAAGGATATAAGGATGGATAGGTGAATTGATTGAAGGAGGGAGCGAGGGATGATCAATGGAAGGAAGGATAGATAAAAGGAATAGTGATGGATAGCAGGAAGGAAGGATGGAAGAATGGAAAAATGGATGGATGGATGGATGGAAGGAGGGACGGATGGTTGACTGTGAAACATAAGTGTCCTCCAAGGCTGGACGTTACATAATGACACCAGGGTTTGGTGATAAATGAGCAACGTGATCTTTCAACACAAAAGGACAAGAGAGAATTTGGAGGGTAACAACAAGAGGAGAAGGATGGATGGATGGATGGATGGAAGGATGGGTGGAAGGATAAAAGGATGGATGCATAGATGAAAGGAAGGAAGAATGGATGAGTAGATGGATAGATTGATTGATAAATCGAAAGAAGGAAGAGTGGAGTGAAGAGAGGCTGTTGGGTCGATGCATGGATGTATGGAAAGATGGATGGAAGGAAGGATGATGGTATATTGACAGATGGAAGGGAGGAAGGATATAAGGATGGGTGGAAGGATGGATAGGTGAATTGATTGAACGAAGGGTGGAGGGATGATCAATGGAATAAAGGATAGATAAATGGAATGGTGATGGATAGCAAGAAGGAAGGATAGAGGAATGGAAAAATGGATGGATGGATGGATGGATGGATGGATGGATGGATGGTTGACTGTGAAACATTAGTGTCCTCCTGGGCTGGACGTTACATAATGACACCAGGGTTTGGTGATAAATGAGCAACGTGATCTTTCAACACAAAAGGACAAGAGAGAATTTGGAGGGTAACAACAAGAGGAGAAGGATGGATGGATGGATGGAAAGGTAGAAGGAAGGAAGGATGGATGGATGGATGGATGGATGGATCAATCAATGAAATGAAGGATAGAAAGATGGATGAGTAGATGGATAGATCGATGATGAATCGATAGAAGGAAGACTGAAGAGAGGCTGTTGGGTCAATGGATGGACGTATGGAAGGATGGGTGAAAGGAAGGATGGTGATATATTGATAGATATAGGGAAGGATATAAGGATGGGTGGATGGATGGATGGATGGATAGATGGATGGATAGGTGAATCGATTGAAGGAAAGAGGGAGGGATGATCAATGGAAGGAAGGATAGATAAAAGGAAGGGTGATGGATAGCAGGAAGGAAGGATAGAAAAATGGAAAGATGGATGGATGGTTGACTGTGAAACATTAGTGTCCCCCAGGGCTGGACATTATTTAATGACATCATTGTTTGTTGACAAATGAGCAACGTGATCTATTGAAACGATAGGACAAGAGAGGATCTGGAAACATTGGAAAGTAATAATTGAGGTATTAACAAAAGAAAAATGTGTTGATGTGAGAATCCATTCATTCATCCATTTTTTTACCATGACTGATTAATCTGACATTTTATCATCCACTTAATATGTAATCATAATCACTCAGGAAATAAGCTGCAGCACGGGGTTAAAATGAGTAAAGGAAGATTCCATTGAGAGGCTAGGGTCTCACTGGGAGCTGATTGGACAACTGACTGATGGAAGTGTTGTAAGGAGAGTTAAGTTAATTTGTGCTGCATACAGTAAAGAGTCTTTCACGAACTGAAATTGTTGAAACCAATAATGTCTTTGGGACTGGGCGTGATCCCGTTTTGGGAATTGTCAAGACGAAACAATGGAAAGAGATACCCACAAATCAGTTTTGACCAGGTATTGCTAAAACGACTAGCCATACAACACAAAATTGAAATATCTACGACTAAATAAAATCGAGAATAAAATTTTAGATTACAGCCAATAAACAGACGTCCTCATATAAATCAGCTGCTGAAATATACAACTGAATGGTGGATACCTGGATTTATGAAACCCATATTATTGAATTGCAAAGGTGACATCACTAGCTCTGGGAACACTTTTGAAATGTGATTTTTGTGAGTTTATGAATAAAGTCATAAGATTACAAGATAAAGTGAATACTATAAAAGAAAAAAAACAAAACAAAAAAAACAAGGTGTGAACCCACCATTTACATGGTACATTTCTGTCATCTGCCTCAAATCACATCTAAATCTTAACCAGGCATGGCCAAACTAAGGTCCAGGGGCCAGATGTGGTCCATTTGATTTTGTCATCCAACCTTGCAAATTTGCTAACTTGGTTTGTATTGCAATTATAATTTGGACCTTTCCCTACAATGTCCACAATTCCCCCTTTATTTATACTTGTTTTATTTACTCATCTAACTTTTTCCCCATATTTTGCGTAAACTTTAGATGCCTTACAATTAATCACAACATGAGTTTTGATGGGTTGCCTAGCATTTATGGAAGCAGACATTGGTCCGCAGAGCCTTCAGTTCCAATCCACAAGGTGCCATGTTGGCAGTGAGCTGCTCTCATAGCATTGTCCCGACCCACATAACTTCCAGTGGGCTGACCACCCACAGAAAGGCTCACGTTATGGAGCAGTGTGATTTGGGTGGTAGTGGTGGAGTTGAATGAAAAAGTAGATGTGGAAAAAAATCAGCCAACCAATTTAGCCATTCAACAAATATCAAATTTAAGAGAATCAGACTCAACACCTAATCACCATGATCTGAGTGCGTCTCTAACAAGGTGACATCATTCTGTTGACTCATACAATCATGTGAGTCAGAGCAGAGAGCTGTAAACAATCCTTGTGTCCTGAAATGTCCAGGTCTTCTCAGTTCACACCTATACATTAAGGCGACAAATCTACAAAGCATATGAACTTCGCTGCCACTGGTTCACTGTGAAGAACGTTGCTAAATGAAATATGATGAACATTAGGAGGAGAAAGGATGAGGCTTTTAAAATGTCCCTGGTGTGGAAGTCACTTTAAGTTACAGCCAAGTGAAGGATAATAACTTTATGAAGCCGAGTGTGAATAAAGAAGAGCATATGCTTTATCCTTTCCTACAAAAGGCTCATTGTTGTGAGCTATTGATCGGTCTTGTAGATAATGAGAAGCACGAGGCTTGAAGATGAGGACGACGTGTCTCGATGTTTAACCAAATGCCTTTCACCACTGTCTAGTCTCAGTGTCTCTGCACCTCAACACATTAGTTTCACACCTATTCTCATGAGGCGTGCTCTGTCTTGGAGTTAAGTTTACGCCACAAAAAAAAAAACAAAAAACAAAATACAAAAGTCATTGCAAATTAAAATACATTTGGTTGTTATTTTAATATATGATAAAGGACCCTGGATCCATGGATGTCCAAATGATCAATTAAAAAAAAAAAAAGCATCTTTAACTTTTGGACTCGTGGTCCACAATTGGACCTGAAATTAGACGCAATGTCCAGGTTAGGAGCAGATACATTGGAGAAAAGAAGTATTTGATCCCTTGCTGACTTTGTTGGTTTACCCGCCAAGAAAGTCTTGATCAGTCTGTAATATTTATGTTAGGTGTATTCTAACATGTGGCGACCGAATATCAAAAAGAAAATCAAGAAAGTGACTTTAACTAATTTATAAGAATTTATTTATATTTTATTGAGGAGAATAAGTATTTGATCCCCTAGTAACCATCAAGATTTCTTGTTAATACAGAAAAGTCAGACTCTCCAAATTACCTTGTCACCTAAATTGAAGACACCTAATATCACAAATGACTTGCATAAAAGCCTGGTCACAGAATCAATCAGTTTATCAGACTCCAAACTCTCCAACATGGGAAAGACTAAAGAGCTTTCTGTGGATTTAAGGGTGAAGATTGTAGACCTGCACAAGACCTGTATGGGCTACAAAACCATTTCCAAGAAACTGGGCCTTAAGGTGACAACTGTTGGTGCAATTGTGAGCAAGTACAAGACTGAGAACCTAATCATCAATCGACCTAGGTCTGGGGCTCCAAACAAGATCTCACCTCATGGGTTTTCCGGGATCATTAAAATTGGTGAGAAATCGACCTAGTGCAACACGGGCAGAGTTAGTCGATGATCTTAAAGCAGCTAGGATCACAGTCACGTTACACCGCAGTGGTTTAACATCTTGCTGTGCTCGAAAAGTACCCCTGCTTAAGAAAGCACATGTGCATCCCACCTGAACTTTGCAAAGGAACATATGAATGACTGGGAGGTTGTCTGGGAGAAAGTGTTATGGTCAGATGAGACCAAAATTGAGCTCTTTGGCATCAATTCAACCCATAATGTCTGGAGGGAGAGACATGCTGCTCATGACCCCAAGAACACCATCCCCACTGTCAAGCATGGAGGTGGTAACATTATGCTTTGGGGGTGTTTTTCTGCACAGGGCACAGGGCTACTTCACCGTATCAATGGGAGGATGGACGGAGCCAGGTACCATGAAAACCTCCCTTCCTCTGCCAGGAAGCTTAAAATGGGTCGTGGATGGGTTTCTCAGCAGGATAATAACCCAAAGCATACAGCCAAGGCAACCAAGAAATGGCTGAAGAAGAAACACGTCAAGGTCATGGAGTGACCCAGCCAGTCTCCGGACCTGAATCCTATAGAAAATCTTCGGAGAGAGCTGAAGCTCAGAGTTGCCAAGCGACAGCCACGGTATATCGAATGAATTTAGAGGTCATTTGCAAAGAAGAGTGGACCAAAATTCCTCCCGATATGTGCAGAAATCTGGTCATCAACTACAAAAAACGTCTGACCTCTGTGCTAATAAGAGGTTTGCCACAAAGTGCTAATCTTATTTGGTAAGAGGGTTCAAATACTTATTTTCCTCTATAAAATGTATATAAATGAATATAAATTCTTTAAAGTCGCTTTCATGATTTTCTTTTTATAATCTGTCTACACATGTTGGAATATGCCTAACATTAAAATTACAGACTGATGAAGTTTTTATTAGTGGGTAAACCAACAAAATCAGCAAGGGATCAAATACTACTTTTCTCCATTGTAGGTGCATTGTTCATATGAATGTTTATAAATGACAGGTAAACGTCATGCATGAAGGCTAAAATACAGATGCAAGGAACTAAGGATATAGCCTTCTCTACGCCATCTATAGGAAAAACGTGGGTATTGCTGGTAAAATGCAGAAGTATAATCACAATCCAGACCCTGACATCAGTCCCCACTTTTTTTTTTTTCTAATTTTGTATTATTAGTATTTTTGTGAGTCGTTAGATCCTGGAAAACACCTCAGTCCTTAATGGTATGATTCATTTACAAGAATAAATTTTTGTATTTGTAAAAATGTATTTTCTACCCAGATTCCTGAATCCTAGGTAAGTCCTGCACATCAACTACATTCAGATTGTGGAAGCCAAGGGACGTCAGGCCTAAAAGGACCCCGGAACGATGATACCTCAAGGTGGTACTCAGACACAAATCAAGTTCTCATCGGCCCTTACTCGGTCATTATGGAGAGGTTTTTAAAAACACCTAAAAAATCCTTTGAAACTTGAGTACGGTACGTACAATGGCTGAGGAGCTGAACCAAGTCTACGCTCGGTTCGACAAGGAGAATCTAGACCTAGACCCTTACTGCTCCCTGCGCCCCTGCACTGAGCCCCCATGACGTTAGACGCTGCCTTCGAAAAACCAACCCATGGAAAGAAGGGGGCCCGGATGGAGTGTTGGGCCTCATCTTAAGACAGTGCGGATGAGCTGACAGAGGTGTTTCAGACATATTCAACCAATTACCGTTTCTCTCACACGTCCCTAAACGCCTCAAGTCTACAATCTACAATAATACCAATACCCAAGCAGTCAAATGCCACATGTCTGAATGACTATTCTGTAGACCGGTAGCACTCACTCCCCTCCCAGCCAAATGCCTAGAGCGACTAGTGATGAAATTCATCACAAATAGCATCCTGGCCTCCCTTGACCCATATCAGTTTGCCTACAGCAGGCATGGCCAACATGTCCCAGAAAGAGCTGCTGTGGCTGCAGGTTTTTGTTCCAACCAACCAGGAACACATACATGACCAATCAGCTGTCTGGTGACTGAGATCGGTTAATTAAACCCATCACCTCAGGTGTACTGCTGTTTGATTGGAACGAAACCCTGCAGCCACAGCAGCTCTTTCTGGAACGGGTTGGCCATGCCTAGCCTACAGGAAAAGTCGATTAACAGAAGATCCCATAGCCATTGTGCTTCACACTGCCTTAGAACATCTTGAGCAGGAAAAACACCTACGTGAGGATGATCTTCGTTGATTACTCTTCAGCCTTCAACACAATTCTCCGCAGGACACTTATTAATACTGTAAACTATACACACTGGGTTTGTCAAGTACACTATGCAACTGGGTTCTTTCATTCCTCACCAACCGCACACGATCTTTAAGGACCAATAATTACATCTCACCCACTGTGTCCCTCAGCACTGGAGCTCCACAGGGCTGTGTGCTGGGTCCACTTCTTTACCCCCTTCTCACTCATGACTGTTCCCCCTCCCACACCACAAACCACATATTTAAGTTTGCAGACATCACCACAGTCATGGGCCTCATCACAAAAAACAACAAAGCAGCGTACAAGAAGGAGGTGGAAGTCCATATTGTCTGGTGTGCCCAGAACAACGTACTGTCAACATAAGAAAAACAAAGGAGTTAATAATGGATTTTAGAAAGTCACGGCTTGACCATCATTGAGTTTAAGTTCCTGGGTGCTTGGGTGAGCAAAACCTTGTTCTGGAGCTCAAATATCACCTTGTCAATCGCGGAAGCTCAGCAAAGACTTTATTTCTGCTGAAGCAAGGTTGGGCTTTCTAAACATCCCATCTATTGTGCTGTTCAGAGCATTCTTACCTGCTATGTGTCAGTGTGGTTCGCAGGCTGCACAAAAGCGGAGCAAGAGGATTTACAGAAGGAGGTGAAGGCAGTAAGCAAGATCATTGGGACCAACCTTACCATCCATCGCCTCGGTCTTCACCTCCCGCTGCCTTCGCCAACCCCAAATCAATCATCAGGGACCACTCACATCCAGCACATCACCTCTTCCAGCTCCTTCCGTGTGCTTATTGTGCTTTATCGGTCAATAAGATCTAAAACATCTAGATTTTTAAACAGCTTCTTCCCCCGAGCAGTAAGAATATTGAATAATTTTTGACTATTTATACAAACTCCATGTCATGTGTTATGTGTTAAATGTTATGTGTTTATGTCATACATGGTAATGTGTGAAGCTCCATTGCAATTTCATTGTACTAGTACAAAGACAAATAAAGTCTATTCTATTCTATCTCAGATGCATAACTGTGAAGTTTGAACCAACAACCCTGATGTATTTTCAGAATATTTTAAACCAAGTCTAACGTCTCTGATAAATTATTGAATACAATTGGTTTATTTTTTCATATTTCATATTTTTTTCCTACAACTGAGACAACATTTGAACTGAACTTATAATATAAATGTTTGAAAGATACATGGAAGAAAAGTCTGTTTCAATACCACTGTATAACCATGACACCTGCAATGTCAATCCTAATTGAATAACCTTGATTAGATAATAAAATGTATTGTGCATCTCCATTGTGCATTACATTGAATTTCTGACATTGGAGTAGATTAATTGTTTTAACTAAATAAAGAGTTCTAGTACTCGCACATCTGGCCCTTTGTCCAGATATAGTAGCAAAGGAAGAGGTTTGGCCCTTGTTGTGAAAAGCATGTCTAATTTCATTCTCTTCCAACAGCTGGGAGTCTAATGATTGGACAATTACTCAACATTCATCCATTATTATGCAGATGAAACTGTTATTTAAGGTTCAGGGTTGAGTCAACGCAAAGGCTTGTCTGAAACTAAGGCTTCCTGAAGAAAAAAAGTAAATGTGATTACACACAATTCAGCAGATCCGACTCCCCCCAAAAATAATGTTTAATAATCGACATAGTATCGTAAAGTCCCTCCTCTCCGGGGACTCAAAGCTGTCCACTGTTTAACTTGGTGAAGGGTTGAATGTATTATGTTGCTCACATTTTGTTGTGTGCAATGCTGTGGATCACAATGTCAAGGAGTTTCCTTTCCAATATTTTCCTTTCTTCAATGAAACGGATTTTACTGAAACTACCTGTAATTAAATTAATGTGAAGACAATATCAGACCATTTCATGCAGAAATACTATAAGCTAGGGTAGCGAAAATATGTACGTCTTTTCCAGGCATGGGCAAATTTTTTGTTTCATTTGGTTTTAATATTTTACACAGGGGCTAGAGTCTAGAGCAGAGAGATGAATTAATGGCATGTAAAAGTCATGTATAAATTCTAAAATTCTAATTTTTTAATACCCTTTATGACATCATCTAATGGGGTAACACATTAATGCAGGGAAACAGCAGAAGTATAATGATAACACAAAAAATTATTTTACTTGGACTAGATTGGCAGGCCACGTTAAAAAGATCAACGGGCCACATCTGGCCCCCGGGCCTTAGTTTGCCCATGCATGCTCTGATTGAAGCATACGAGAAATTGACGATGTCTGACTACGTGGTCACACTTTACACGACCAGAGATCGGAATAACAGACTTTCATAATGAAAACTTGCATCTGTATAAACACACAGCGTCAGTTCTCGGTGTTGCTCCGGTGGCAGCACCAGCTGGAAGGAGGCGACTGAAGAAATACCCTTCAAAGTTGGAGCGATGATACGACCTCACACTTTGTCTCCTCTCTGCTCATTATGTTTCCGCTATCAGCCGTGCAGATGGGACGATATGCAATGAGCATCAGTCACTCCAAAAGCAGCAAAGTGTGTATTTTTCCATTCTGCCAATCTGAAGGTTTGTCTCCAACTGTTCTTTGAAACTGTGTGATTTCTGTAGCCACTTTTCACTGAGCCTGGGTAATGATAGCTGCGAGGGATGTGTTTGAAAAATCATAGCATCTCCAGCTTTCCCTGCTAACTTTTATCACAAAGATCCAGGTGCTTCTGCTCGCATAAACCAAAAAGACAGAAGACTCTCCCTTGCAGATGATGTTAAGCGCTCCAGAAAAAAGTAAAAAAAATCCTTCAAGCCCACTCTAATGTACCGTTACAGACTTGCTCAATTTAGAAAATATCTTTTGACATTTTTATTTTTTTTTTTATACCTTGAGCTTGCTGTCGTCTCTCAAGATGGGTTTCCACCGCAGAACCATTAACAGCAGTATGGCTATAGGAGGAACAGCTCTACACCTGTTTCCACAGAGGTACCAGGAACTCATTAAAGGTGCCAGGACTGTTTGTAGCCCAGAAAATGTGCTGTCCAAAAAAAAAGAACTAATGAGAACTCTGTAACCTTTGGGTGTGGAAATAGACTTGATTAGACACAATTTTTGTTTGTCAGAGAATGAGGACAGATAGTTGAGGTGTAAAACCTTTAGACAACATACAGGTTTTGATTTTGAAAAGCAACCAACTATGGAGCCATAATAGTCTCAAAAAAGAGCATAAATACAAGCGTGGATCAACTAATGTATTTCGAGGAATTCACAAATGTACTTTCAAAATAAACAGTATGCACGAGTACGGACCCACAAATGTGTTTTGCAGTAATGTATTTTATCGCAAAATACACTAACATTGATTCACACATCAAAAATTAATTTGTGAATTCTTCAAATTACGTTAACTACGTTTGTGAATTGTTGCACTCTTAATTTTTGAAACTGCGCGCACATGAGTGTGAGTTTTCCACAGTGTTGCGTCAGCGGCCAATCTATCTATCTATCTACCTACCTACCTGTCTATCTATATTTCTAGCTATCTTGCTCTTTTGATCTTTACTGCCCCGTGTGGCCTCAAATTTAATTGTTATTTTTTCCCTTCTACTGAGGTCTGTCAATGTTCCAGCCTGTGTATTCTGAACTAACCTTCCAGGTCTTGATTACTTGGACGGTGTTTTTATTCCCTTTATCCCAGCTTTTTATTTCCTCGTTTTTTTTTGTTTGTTTGTTTGTTTGTTTCCAAACACCTACAGGTTCCCTTGTCTAATCTAAGATTTAGACAAATAAATGTGTTGAACTTCAGCATGTCGTATATATTTTTATGAAGATTTCTTGTTTTAAAAATGTCAGATTAAACAGTCAGAAATTCACGGTGGCGCAAATGAACGTAAATTGTTCTTCTAGTAGAAAAACTGTTCTTCACAGTGAGCAAAACAAATGTGCCACAAATACAAACACTATGAAGGGAGGAAGAGAGAAAACAGACTACAGACTATAAGTGTGTTCCCACAGGACATGCACTAAAAACAATGGACCAAGTGGGACACAGTTGTTGTTTGCAGAAACGTTGTTGTAATAAAATAAACACAGTTCTCTTCTGCAACACCAGTGGCTGAAACCCAACTTCATAACTTATTTAAGGTTATTCAATAACGCAGTGTCATAGTGCTGTTTGTTAATGTCACCACATAAATCAGAGGGCAGTAAACAAAATGAGAGAATCTCAGTTGGATTCAACTTTTCTTTTTTTTTTTTTTCTCGCCACAAAGAGGACAAAAAAAAAAAAAAATAGTCAGTGGTTGGCTTCTTCCAGACTCAAAACCTGGTTGAAGGTCCAGAAAGGGAGATGTTAGATTTGAGTGGCAGTTGTGAAGACTCTTGCCCAACACAGTAATGGATTTGCTGGTGAAAATTGATGGCTGGATCTGTCTTTGAGTAAATTCTACTGATATCATAACACCTAAAAATTAGCTTGAGTAAAACTACACAAAAAATAAATGAAAAGTAAGAGTAACTTAGTAACTTTAATAACTAAAAACAGCAGCTGTCATAATTGAATTTTCTATAGTTTCTGAGTCATCTTCTCCACCGGAACTTGGCAAACCATGACCTTTTTTTTTTTTTAACTTGTTCAGCATCAACTGTCCTCAAAAAGACAGATCAACTGTCCTCAAAAAGACAGATAGAAATACAAAAATGTATTCAATTCAACAAAATCTTACTTCCCAATGTAGCAAAGTTCAATACATGAGCCAACATGTACATTAAAATTACCTATTCCCAAAACTAGTAAAAAAATTCTCACATTAACAATTCAGTTAGACTCTGACCTATTAATATATCACCTCATCATTTCCATACAATTAATTTCTTCACACTTATTTCTCACTTAAGCAGCAAAGGCAACCCATCCTGAAAACATCCATTCCGTTACCAGGTTTTGACGATTGTCTCTTCAACTACCCCCAAATTCCCATTACACGAAACCAGCCCCCCTGGTTTTAAGATTAAAATTAAGATTAAATGCATTTTTTGACATTGTGATTCACAACACAGTACACAACAAAATGTCAACTCTGCATTGAACCCATCACTAAAGTAAGCAGTGGGCAGCTTTAAGCACCCAGGAGCAGTGAGTGGGGACAAGGGCACCTCACCGGTAACTTGGTGTTAGGGGGATTTAAACCAGGGACCCAAGTCTGCTTCCTTAACTACTCGGCCAGCGGCCACCTCCCTCGGATTCAAAATTGCTCATGAGGTGGAGTTCCACAAAGGACATGGACTGTGGACCAATGCATCGCCATTCTTGCAAAACAACTTTTGTTTGATCTATTACATTGGTAACCAAGCTCTGTATATGATATGACATCAGAAGTTGAAACAGAGAGTTAAAATGCGCTCAATTCATGGACATAGGTCATTACAACAAGTCCGACATATAAAGACGAGGTTGTGGCTTACAGTAAAAAAAAAAATGTCTGCGGTTGAACCTGATACAGTTATCTCCCTGATCGTTTTTTAAATTAAATTCCCCCAGAATAACTCTTCTACTGCATGAGAAATGGATCATTTAAATCACAGAGACACTCCATCAATCAGTGACTGATGGATTTTTAGATACCGTCTAATCTACACCAATGTCATTTCTGCAGTTTGACTTTGAAGACTGCACAAAACCAGCCTCCAGCCACAGACGTGGTCTGTACACGACCAACCACGAGAGACCGGGACCGGCGGGAACTCAAAGAGAAGATCAGTACAGACGTGAGCCAGGCAAGTACGAAGTGTACCAACGCTCAAAAGCGCAGCTTGGCCCCCGTGGCTACAAAATCAATCGATTATCCAGGGTGCTCCCGGAAAAAGCTGCGTTTGGTAAAGGTCGAGGAACGTGTTCTCACTCCCCCTGCCATGAGGAGTTGGATTTGCATTTGAGGGAGACAAGAGCTTCCTGTGTGAGGTGAGTTTAATAAGTCAGATCAGACTGTGGGGTCTGTTGCCCGAGTAACCGACTCGTTGCGCGGCAGCTTCTCAAAGGCACGTTCGCAGGGTAACGACCGCATTCCCCTTCACATCCACTCTTTGCTAGACTGTAAAAGCACCTTAAAGTCCTTCCATTAAGGTTGATCTGAACCAACAGAGTGTCACACAGACCTGCATTATCTTTGGAATAATTCAAAACTGGCGAAGCAGCACGACGTGTCATTTTGAATTCGAAGAGAAGACGGTCTGGAATACAGAGCCCGGGATTAATCAACCCCCCCCCACAATAAATCATTTCCTCTTCTTTTCAAGCAGAAACACTAAGATGAAGAGGTGCTGAGCAAAAAAAAAAAAAAGTCTTAAGAAAACATTCTCACTCATCAGAATATCTTATCCACACCATGGTATCAGATTAAGCTCGAGATAAGAGGATCTATGCAATTATATAGAAGCGTATTTTACCTCTCGCCTCTTTTGGACCGTTGTTGAAATCCCTCACGCGCGACACAGTGGTTGCTTGGTGAGTATAATCCATGATTACCTCACAGGTGGTGGTGCTGCTGGATGAATTTCTGTGGATTAAAAAAAAAAAAAAAAAAAATGAGGATTAGGCGCCGGAAAGGAAGCAAAGCTTTTTATAAGCAGGTTGGTTGATTACAGATGTAAGGAGGGAATAAAAAAAAATGAGGTGTGACAGCCTTTAAGTAAATGGAGCTCAGAGGTTGTAGGAAACTGCAGGGAGGTGAGAAGTTGAAAATATGTTTTTTTTTGTGTTCTTGAACTGTCAATCCAACCAGTATCTGCAGCATAATTCTCTGCAGGCTGAAGGACTGAGGACCATTCACCTACGGTCCATTTAAAGTGATCCAGTCAACCTGATCCTCTAATGAGCATGTTTTCAGACTGAGGCTGATATCTGTAGTAACCTTGAGAAAACCGGTGATGAAGAGAGCATGGCAACTCCACGCGAAGACTGAACAATTCTATTCTTGAAATGAAAATATAAAGGATATTTTCATCCTTTGTTAATGACAGAATACTAAAGGTGGTCGGACTCTCAACAGTTGCTTTTGTTGTAATGTTAAATTGGATAGAATTGTGGTTTTAAGAAGCAGAAGTTTAGATACTGAGGATTGACTGTTCAGAGCAGTGGAGACTGTGGAAGAGAGAAGAATAGAGAACAGACAGGATGGAACAACTGGAGAAAAGAGTCAGGAGTGATCTGTGATAGAAGAGAGTCAGCTAAGGTAAAGGGAAAGGTTTACAGGACAGTTATGAGACCAGCCATGATGGATGGTTTAGAGACACTAGGAATAGGTAGAAGACAAGAGGGAGAGCTGGAGGTGGAGGAGTTAAAGATGCTGAGGTTCTCTTAAGAAGAGACAAGGATGGACAGAATCAGGAATGAGGTGGTTAGAGAGACAACATAGACAGGAAGGTTTGGAGAAAAAGCTGGAGAAGACAGATTAAGATGGTTTGGACATGTTCAGAGGTGGGGCAGTGGATACATTGATTGAAGAATGAGATGGAGCTACCAAGTAGGAGACAAATGGGATATTTATGGATGCGATAAGGGAGGACATGGAGGTAAATGGAGTTATATTTGAAGATACAGAAGACAGTGTGGGATGGGTATTATTTACTTGCTGTGGCGACCCCTGAAATAAAATGGACAGGACAAAAGGAAAACAAAGAAGATGTTTATTTGGATAAAATGGTAGATACGAACCAGTGAAACAGATTCTTCTGATACGCAGATTCTTGTCAGACATGAAAACCATTGGCCACGTGCCTTTATGTGGGTAAATTATAATTATTGCGTAAAGGAAAATAATTTGGATTTATTAAGAATTTCCAAATTATTCACTTTTACATATATACACTTATATATATATATACACACACACATATGCAATATATGTATACACATGTATATTTACATTATATCTGCACAAATATCCATTTAGTCCACAGTTTAACCAAGGCAGTGATTTTTTTTTTTTATTGGACTGGGGCTGAACTTGGTGTCATGCTCTCGGGACAGTTACATTTTTTTCATGTACACGCAGCCTGATGCTGATAGTCATCTGGGTCTCACTATGTACCTCTGCAACCCATTCATCTCAAATATATCCACTCTGTCTTTACGCTTTCCCGATTTTTCTTTCTGAGCTGCTCCAGACGGCAAACACAGAGAAGAGCTGCAGATAAACACGGCAAAGAAACTGAACAAGGAAAGAGTCATGAGGCCTCAGGCTGGGAGCGAAGAAGTTTGGCTGCGGACTGAAACCATTTGATGAAAATTATTATTATTTTTTTTTTTATTATTCAACTGCCAGATACTAATTTAGTTTGAAATGTTGATGGTGTGCCTGGGTTAGTCTTTTGCCGTTTGCATCAAAATCAGGATGTGCAAATGCAATTTTTGTGTGTATTTGTGAATAGATTGCAACTATTGACATTTCCTCTCAACCAAGTGTTAGAGCTTTGTAAAGCTAGATGACCAAACAGGTAAATAAAGCATTTGCCGACATGTAGTACAACTCCCTGTAAGATAGACACTAAAAGACATTGAAGAGATCACTGCATTTCAAATATTTAATGTCATGAAATCCCTAGTAATGAACAGTCAGCAACACTTCCTCCACCATGAGTACCGGTACTATAAAAAGTCAGTACTCCCACTGTACTCTCAAAGCGCAACTTTTTGTCTGATCAATTTAATGAAATAAAGCTTTGTGAGTTTGAAATCAATAATCAATATATCAATCACAGCTGAAGTATTGTTACCAAAGCAGGCTTTGTTCATCTAAAGGAACAAACTAGTTTCAAACTAGACTTTGAATGTCACTACAAGAGGTTATTCAAAGAGAAACTAGAATATAATCAGAAGAAGTCTGCAATATAAATTGATACAACCAGTAATACCATAATAGACATTTAGGAATATCATCAAAGCCCACCTAAGTTATTGGAAAAGACAATGTGCAATATTATCAGAAACAACCTAGACATCTTAAGAGACGCACTCCTGAGGAACATTTTAAGAAAAGTTAAAAAAAATTGCTAGAATTCACATTTTGCACTGTTGGATCTTTAAAAAATGTTCCAAGCTGTGCTTCAAAATGCAAAAAGGAAAATGAGAGTGAGACAACTTAAGTCAGCGATTTTTTTTGCAAAAAAACCCCAAAGAAAAACATAAAACCAGGGGTGCCAGAACCTATAAAAAGGGTTGGCCCCCCAAAAAATCAGCAGGGCCAAACCCCAAAATACTATAGCCTAAGTTTGATAATGAACATCATCCCTTGTTATGACATGGTCAGCCCTCTCATTGGATGGGGCGGGCGTGACTGACAAATGGGCGGGCTCGGGGCTTCGCCTATGCATAAAGCTGACATAGGCAGTTCAACAGCTGATTAAAAGCTGATTAAAAGTTTACAGCCACATCTCAAGAAAACGGCAGTGGCAGTGGTGGCCTAGTGGTTAAGGAAGCGGACTTGGGTCCGCAAGGTCCCCGGTTCGAATCCACCAGCTGCCAGGTTGCCGCTGAGGTGCTCTGAGCATAGCACCGTCCCAACCCACATCACTTTTTGTGGGCTCACCACCCACAGGAAGGCTCACAACATGGTGCAATGTGATTTGGGTGGCGCCAACTGCCCCTGGCGCCACCCCTGCGACCCGGCAACGGACAAGCAGAAGAAGATGAATGAATGAATCTCAAGAAAACAAAAATAAGGGATTCCAGATCAAGGGAAGAAGATTCAAATGTTTCTTTTGTGGGGACAGGGTATCTCAGCGGTCACTTGACGGTAAGGGGAGTTGAACAGGGGGTTTTGCGAACCAAAGTCCGCTTCCTTAACCACTATGCCACCAACTGCCCTAGTCATGATGGCGCCCCCTCCACTGTCCTTCTAGAAAACATCTCAGATGAGATCTCCATCGGGACAGTCAAGGTTTTTTTTAGCACTTTCTTAAACCTCCCAATACCCCATGTTTGCTGCTATCGAGCAAACCCCAAACGGGTGATTTTGTTTGCCACTGAAGACGATGACATCTTAGAAGGTGTTTTTTGTTCTTGAAACCCCTTTTTGCAGATGCCGTCTAATATTTATGTGACTTCAGTTGGCACCATTGACCATAAAAATTTGATTTGGGGATTGTCCCATGTCTTGACAGATAACCAGTTGGATCCTCCGTCTCAGGTAGGGTGAAATTTTTTGAAGGTCTTTTTTAACATTGCCCTCAAGATCTTTTAGGAAGTTTAAAATGTCCTGCGTCCAACCTCAGCAGCAGTGGCACACTGCGAGAGGCCATGCTTATGCAGCTTGAAAATCCGACCACGTTTGAAGACAGAACTTTTCTTTTCGTCTTTGCCATCAGGAAGTCATGACGTCCTGGTGTGGATACCACACAGATGAAATGCTAAAGTAATGTCCTTCTCAATGCCATCTTTTGGGATGATGCGGAAACTGCAGGGAAATTAAGCAGTGCAACTGCAATTCAAAACAATTCAAAACACAACAACTAGCATTTGGAAAAAAAAACAAAACTGGGCCCCGGGCCTTAGATTGCATGTCTTAGATCATCTGGAGTCATCAGAGACAGGCTATATAATCGGCCACAAGAAATGCATCAAAGACTAATGTGTTACGACAAACTCAAAATTCATCAGGTGCAACCTTGATGCATCAAACTTAAGTGATTGATAGGAAGTATTTTCTAAAATATTCAGTGTAATACACTTTACATATATAAGGTGTCTTTTGCAACGCAAGCCCAGAGGTCAAAGGAACTCTATCAAGATCTATTTACAGGAGAATGATTACCATCAAGGCATTCTGGGAATCCAACCCAAGACTCTCTGCTCTCTTCTTCTAAGGGAGGTGGGCTGACTAATATACTGTGGATTTTCTTTTATTTATGGTATTTATAATTATTTTTGTTTTAAATACAACCAATGTTCCCTCATTTTTTTAATGCAGGCAACCTCCCTGAGCAAAATAAGGACCACTGTGAGCAACATTTAATGTGCACGCTGTGAGCACACACACCAGCATCAAACCTGGGATCATAGCAAGTTTATTGGCTTTAAAAGAGTCAAATGACAACAGCAACCAACCATTCTCCCACTCCCATTTTGCATCTTGGTGACGCTTGAAGTAGTCCAACGTTCATTCAGTCCACACTTTTCCCTCCGAAAACTCGCTTGTTACTTTACCTTTGCAGCATGTTTTGCAGAGCAGCCCTTTCTCACTCAAAATGAAAAACTCTCACCCAGTAACACCCCTTGTCCTCCGTTGGCTCCATGCTAACCTGCAAAACAGCGGCACTTATGCATAGAGCGCTGTTAATGACATTGATTGGCTGCGTAAGTAAATACGTGTAAACCTCATCATATCACTGGCTTGACAGTGTTAGTTATTGTTTTACTAAAGTACCGCTTGTTGTCACATGCCAGTTAGTGAGTTGCATTGCAAAATGGTAAAAAAAAAGAAAAAAAGAAAAACATTGGTATTTGTTTATTTTATTTACACTTCAGCTTGGATTTTCATTTATGCGCTGCATAGATTTGCTGTGCGGGGAGAACGTGGGAGCAGTGCGCGATTACGCAGGCGTGAATTGCAGGGAACATTGAATACAAGTGTGCACAAGTAGTTTCTGATTAATAACCTGTTAAACCAGTCCTGTTTGCACAGGACACAGATCTCAAAAGAGATGAAGAACAAGAGTTGGAATAGAAATTGGAGAAGCACCAGCAGCTAATTGGGATTTTTTTTTTTTTTTTTTTAAAAAGGAAAGTAGTCATAATTTCTACTTTAAAAAGTCATTAAGGTTAATGTGCAACAATTAAACTCTGCGCCAGACGTGGGGCAGAGATAACTCATAAATCCTGTGAAAGTCCGTGAGTCCTCCAAACACCAATCACACAGATTCGAGTTTCAACACACATGTTTATTTTCTCTGACAACAGTTGTTATTTTCTCTGACAGCAGCTGTTACGGCTCAGTCAGCCTCAAATGCATCGAGTTCATCATTAGTTCAGTTCAGTTAAGTGGATTTTTTTGCTTTTTGTTTGTCCGTCCTCTTCTCCTGGGAACCCGTCTCCTACTTATCAGAGGAGAGGAACAATTAGTCTAAATGAAATTACCTGCGTGCAGTGCAACATCAGCCCCGCCGCTCACCTACTCTTCAAGCTGCAGCCGTGCGCTAACCACTGCCCCACCCTCACACTCTTCCAGTAAATTAAAGAGGTTTGTCAAGTTTGAGTATAGCAGAAATACTTTATCTGGTGACGAGAGAACAGTGACCATGGTTACAGTCGAAATAAAGAGCCATGAGAAAATATCACTCTTCTTCTTTTCCTTTCGGCTTATCCCATTTTTCAGGGGTTGCCACAGCGAGTCAACAATTTCCATCTCACCCTGTCCTCTGCATCCTCAACTCCAACTCCAACCACCTCCCTCCCTCCTCCCTCACTGCATCCATAAATCTCCTCTTTGGCCTTCCTCTCCGTCTCTTGCCTGGTAGCTCCATGTCTAGCATTCTTCTCCCAATATAACCACTGTCCCTCCTCAGAACATGTCCGAACCATCTCAGTCTGGCTTCTCTAGCTTTTTCTCCAAACCTTCCTGTCTGTGTTGTCCCCCTGATCACCTTGTCACTTATCCTGTTCATCCTTGTCACCAACAAAGAGAATCTCAGCATCTTTAACTCCACTACCTCCAGCTCTGCCTCTTGTCTTCTACCTATTCCTAGTGTCTCTACTCTGTACATCATGGCTGGTCTCACCACTGTCCTGTAAACCTTTTCCTTCACCTTAGCTGACACCCTTCTATCACAGATCACTCCAGAGACCTGTCCTCCATGAGAAAATATCACTATACCCCCACAATTACACCCTATTTTGTGCACTCCATTAAACTCATTTTCAAAAAAAACCAAAAAAAAAACAAATAACTGACAATCAGTGCAAATCTTTGTGGCAAAAACTAATATTCTCACGATTTTATTAAAGGTTATTGGGTATCTCAGCAAGGTTAAGGTATCTTAACTCCATGTTTTATTGCAACAGGTCTTTAATGTAATGGACCAGGGAACTGTGTTTATACAGTCATAAAAAAAACATATTATAAATTCTTTGTTTTCTTAATTTCCCTGTTCATTTTAATGCCTGGCTCCACTTAAAGTACATCACCTGAAGAATACAATGAACGGGAAAACGTGGGATGCCTGAAATCACTGTTTTGTTAGTAGAATGCCAAAGGTATTGATTGATGAACTGAAGTGATTTTGGTTACAATGAAAGATGTCTAGATATCAACTCTGAAATTGAACTCACATGATACACCAGGCATATAAATTAATAAAAAAAAAGAAGAAAGAAGAAATAAGTCTTACATATTTTCCATGACTACATATATACACAAACAACCATCCATCCCTTATCACCCGCTTATGTGCAGTCACATTGCACCACA
The DNA here is from genome assembly GCA_016785265.1 of Paraplagusia blochii. Lineage (NCBI taxonomy): Eukaryota > Metazoa > Chordata > Actinopteri > Pleuronectiformes > Cynoglossidae > Paraplagusia > Paraplagusia blochii. Next base: position 37,662 of record JAFBJS010004973.1, read on the forward strand.
CTGTACCTTGCTGCAGGTGGTGTGCCCGCTAGAATATACATAACATATAAACATAAATTTGCATATACTACTTACATACTTTATACCGTATCATTTGTCAATGTGAATATAGACATTGAGTGAATGACATTTTGTGAATGTCAAAAAAAAGAAAAGGACATAGCAATGTCAATTATTATGTACATTAAAATACAAATTAATTTAAATTGACACAAAATTCAACGTGAATTACCATGATTTTTTCTGAGTTGATTTAAAAATACACTATAAAATTTTCAACATGAGAAACATTGGTTTAAAACTACTAAACTCATGATCTATGATGTCATTCTCAAGGTTGTAGTTTATAACTGATTGTTGCTGATATAAACATAATTACTGTGATTTGTTGATGGTCTTGGTTGGATCTATATTGTGTGGCAGTTAATATGCCTGCCTCTGAAACAGGAGGAGCGACTTGGGTTTGATTCCCAGAGGAACCACAAAGTCGTTGCTTGTCAGTGGCAACCTGTTTATGGATAAACAACTGTTGCTGTTGACAGTATTTCCAAAATTGGGATGATTTAGTTAAAAGTTTTTTTTTATTATTATTATTTCTCATTTCATCACTTTTCTTTCTTTTACCACATCAAATAAATTTTACTTTGTACTCAGTGCGGTTGGCTCTCATCTTACCCAGATCTGGATCTCACAACAAGAACCTGTCAAACTTTGAATAAAAGAAGAAGCTGTGTCTGACTGTCTATTCAGACCCAGTCCGGTCCTCACCCTCCACCTCTCGGTCTGAGCAACAGAATTAAATGACTCAGCTGTAAATATCATTTTTTTTAATAAATGTTCAAACTAAAACTGAATTTCAGTCCTCAAGTTCACTTCATGTGTATAAAGGTATACAGAGAAGTACTTGGTAACATCTGCAGCTTATGGCATTCTGGTTGGTCAGAGGATGAGTCATATTTTTTTCCGAGATGGAAAAAAAACATAAGAGACAGACACGGATATGTGATTAATCAAAAACAAACACAGTGACTGAGTGAACTCACTCTGAATCACCGTTGCACTTACAGGTGTCAGGACTTTTTTTTTTTTCACAGAGATTGACAAGTATATATTAAGTCCACAGCTGCCAAGACAGAAGTAAGGCCACGGAGAAGTGCACCCACACTAAAGCCTCAAACTTCCACTCCTGTCATTTTCTGTCTTTGCCTTGAACCCTTGTCACTTCTTGCATAGTTCCTCAGAAATTTAAGTCTGTCTTATTTTTTCTTTTTTTGAGACACAGTCGTCATTTTTGGACTCGTTTCTTTTCAGAATCGAATTACCGATCACACAGGTTGACATCGTTTTCAGTTACATGAAGGACGGGGCAGTCTGCGAATCAACAAAGTCTTTCCTTCATGGCAGTCTGCAGTGTCATAATATCACGAATATCCCCATAGTTAAAATTAGGCGAGAAGGATGGGATACGTCTCTGAAAAACTAATTTTGAGATCTAATAATTTCTTAGATTCACCTGTCCCTACGATGGAAGCGCACATACTGTAAAGACGTACTCATTAAGTCAAGTATACTTGTCAGATATGCCTGACCTTTATAAATGACAAATGTCATTTCAGACCCATGGAGCACACAGGAAAGAGAAATATAACGACAGCAGACAAAAGTACAAATATATAGATATAGAAGAAAGTATATCTAATATTAAATACATGGAACCATTAACATAGTCTGTTTTAGGGTTGTTTTCCATATTGAAGTGGAATAAACGCAAAAACAAAAGACAGAAAGTAGATGTATCAAAGTGTAATGTATCGTATACATTGTGAAACAAGGTATATTTTTCCACTCTACATTGGAGTTTTACATCAGAACAAGATTTCCTTCATAAGCTCTAGATTTTTCTTCTTCTCACAAATTCCTTGTTCTTTTTTAATCCCTGTTTCCATTAACGGTATTATACCTGAAGAAAACAGGGAATGCCTAAAAGCACCTTATTTTTTTTTTTTTTTTGTCAGTAGAATGCCAAATCTTTTGATTGAAGAACTGAAGTGACTCTGGTTACTACTAAGAAAAGCAAGGCTATATATCAGCTCTGAAATTAAAGTATTTTGAGCTACTTTGGTTGTCATCAGTGTGATGTTCATACTTTACTGGTATGTAAGGCATTTAATGAACAAGAAATTGAAGAAAATAGCGGGTGGTCAAATCATTAACTTCTATGACTCTACAGCTACTCTCGTTATATAAGATCACTGCTAATCATCTGAGGTTTTTCCAGAGACTCACAACATTCTCAGCTAATGGATCATTGCTGATGCAGCAGTGAACTTTGTGACTAACAGACCAGCAGATGTGTCTGCTTAGTTCCGTTAGGTTTCTTTTTTTTGTTTGTTTGTTTTTAAGCCTGGTGAAGTTATGGCAGAAAAAGAAGTCAACTAGAGGCAATCTCTTAGTTGTGTTAAGGAATAATATGAATTAAAAAAAAAAAAATAATAACGTAAAAAAAAACAAACAAAAAAAAAAAAAACACTGAAGTTTCGAGAAAAAAAAAAAACAA
>JAFBJS010004974.1:0-33168 GCA_016785265.1 Paraplagusia blochii
ACAGTATATATACACACATACATATATATACATAGACAAAGTGAAATATAATAATAATTGAGAATGCAGTACCTCAGCAATGTGTCTATGTACCTATATATATATATACATATATATATACACACTAAGATACAGAATATGATATAATAAAAACTTAACTCAGTAGTTATATTGACAAAGCGAAAATATAATAACAATAATTGAGAGTGCAATACCTCAGCAACACTGCAGACATCAATAATTATTACCTACTACTCTACTATTAACCCTTCAATCAATATATCTATCCATCTATCTATCTATCTATCTATCTATCTATCTATCTTATGTTATCTTATCTTATATCATGCAGTGTGTAATGATTAAAAAAAAAAGAGTTAGAATTCCAACCAGTTGTTCCCAAATGGGGGACAAGCTCTACATACAGGGCACAGATATATTGCACAAGGGCCCAATAATTGGAAATATTTTGTTATGCAGCTGACAGTGGTGGCCTAGCAGTAAAGGAAGCAGACTTGGGTCTGCAAGGCTTCAAGATCTAATCCTCCAGCTGCCAGGTTGCCACTGAGTTGCTTTGAGCATAGCAATGTCTTGACCCACATAACTTCTTGAGGGCTCACCACCCACAGGAAGGCTCACAATATGGTACAATGTGATTTGGGTGGCGCCAGGTGCACCCATGACCAGGAAACGGACAAGCAGAAGATGAATGAATTAATGAATACATTTTGTTATGCCAAAGCTGAAAAACACTTAAACACAACTGATTGGGAAAGTTTTGGAAAATAAACCTTGCAAACCAATATCCGCGTCAAGCTTGCGATAATACATTAAAAAAGAAAAAAAGGGAAGTAGTTTAAATGTGAAAAAAAAAAAAATATATATATATATCAGGAAAAAAATTAAAATAGGAAAGGACCCTTAGTATTCTATGTGAGTTATCTCAGGTTTGTTAAAACATATTTAAAATTGTAAAACCTCGGCTGACAATGCAATAAAATTTCCTCTTAAATTGAACATCTGCATAAAAGAGAGAGAAAAAAAAAGATAATTAAACCTAATCAGGAGACACGTTGGCTCCTGGGTCTAATTTTGAGTCTTGCTGTTACAATGAAGGAAGAAACCTGACAGGATATAAAAACTAATAGCTTGTTATTAAGACTGAGTGAGCTCTGTGCTCAAAGACAGGAGGAAAAAAAAAAAAAAAAAACAGATTAAAATCTGCACTGAATGACCATGGATCCATTAGTCTATCCATGGACTAAATTAAACAGTAGACAGGATCAATTGAGTTTCATAATCTAGCAGTGAGAGAGATGGTTCCCTCTTGCAAGAAAGGGTCAAGTACTCAGGTCTAGTGCATGGAACACGCTTTAATTTGACTTAATAATGGAGTCTGGACTTCAAAGAAATGCCTTGCACATACAGCATCAATGGATAAAAAGCCGATTTGTCTTTGAGTGCTTGTGCCTATTTGTTTTCCCGGTCTCTTTTTTCCCTCGGCTGAAAGAGATGGCTTTAATAGAGTTGGGTACCAGGCAACGGGGAAGTATGTATTAGAGGTGAATAAACTGTCTGGTGTCTCTTTGTTTGGAGTGAAAAGATGGATGCAAAAGTAAAATCAGCCTCATATGCTTTCCATCTGGCTGCACTGCGTCCCTTAAAGTGATGTTTTCCATGTCCACAATGAATCAAATAACTGGAAGTGATGGAAAATGAGCGCCTCATCGCTCATATTGATTAATCTGCATCCCAGCAAAGAAGCTTTTACCTCGCGAATTTGCATTTACGACACACCGCTGGCTCAGTTTGGTCTCGGCGATCTCATCAACTTCAGCGCCAGGCAGCTGTTTACTGCGAACATGTTCTGATAAAGCCATCGTACAGAGCCCGTCCAGCAGCAAACACCGGACGGACAGCTCACAAGCAGATGGTGCAGGAAGTAGAACGTGTAGCAGCCGAAGACGTGGATATTTTTGGCACACGAGGGGAGACCACACCAGCACTAAATGGTGTCGGCATCCATCATCTGTTTGATGTACAGAGAGGAAGCTGCTCAGAGAGGAATTTTAGAGGTGGATCATTATGTTCAAAGTGAATGTAAAGATTTGACGGAGCGCGGATGAGATGCAAATCAGATCGGCTCCGTGCTAGGTGGAAAATATTTAATCTGCACCCCAAAAAGTTATCTTTGAACTTTAATCTGCTTCACAAACGCGGACAGAGAAAAGAGATGAAAGAGGGAATGAGGAAGAAAAAATGTAAATGTGAGCCACTTAATTATACGATTCCTATTCAGGTCTTCATTTTGTTAAGATCCAAACTAAGAAGTAAAACGTTTCAATTTAGAATCAAGGTCAAAAGCTGTAATACAATTGTCTCCTTATTCCCATTATAAGAAAGCTGCAAATTTGGGAGTGGTTTAAAAGTAAATGAGCTGTGGTGTATTATTCACAAATGAAGGTACAGGGTTTTGCCATTATTCTAAGTTGCATAGTTCTTGCTCTAAAATACAGAGAGACAGGGAGAGAGTTTAGAACAGGGGTACTTGAAGTACTTCAAGTAAACTCAGTGACACAAAGTTCATTACAGACTTACTGTACAATGTAAATAAAGATTCTGGGACAATCAGACGCTCTTACTATTGTCATTGGACCCGTTAGAATATCATAATGTCATTAGAAGTGAAACTGAAACAGTAAAAGTACCATTTTTGTTGAACAGTTTACTTTTAGAATGGCACTTTAGAAAGACCATGAAGATTAGTTAACTAAACCAACCTGGTCTGTGATAGCAGATTGGCACCTAAGGTGAAGGGGGCGGTTTACAGGACAGTTGTGAGATCAACCACGATGGATGGATTAGAGACACTAGGAATAAGTAGAAGACAGGAGACACAGTTTGGAGAAAAAACTAGAGATGCCAGATAAATGATGGTTTGGACATGTTCAGAGGAGGGACAGTGGACACATTGATAGAAGAATGATCCTAAAGATGGAGCTTCCAGGTACGAGACAAAGAGGAGATTGATAGATGCAATGAGGGAGGACATGGTGGTTGTCGGAGTTAAAGTAGAAGATACGGAGGACAGGGGGAGATAGAAAGTGTTGATTCACTTTGGCAACCCCTAAATAAAGGACAAGTCCAAAAGCAGAAGAAGTTTACTGCACCAACCAATATTGTAAATCAGGATCCTATTAAACTTCGATCTTTACAGCGATCTATACAAATTGATATACTGGCTGTCCTTTCCTGTGCAGTGGCTTCACTTCTTGTCAGACCCCACCCTGTCTGTCACCTCATGTAAACATCATTTAAAGTAAACATCTCTCTAAATCAAGGGATTGATCAATTTCATCATCCAAGACAGCTCGACTGTCTTCCACCACGAGACACTGCAGCAGCTAATGAGTGGAATACCTTGCAAAACTCCTCTTACTTTCATCAACACCTTTAAAATAAATTATTCTAATCATTTGTTACCGGGCCATGGGCCCAAATCACACTGCTCAATACTGTGAGCCTTCCTGTGGGTGGTGAGCCCACTGAAAGTTGTATAGGTCTGGACGGTGTTATGATCAGAGCATCTCAGTGGCAACCTGGCACCTGGTGGACTAGAAGGACTCGAGTCGGCTTCCTTAACCACTGGGCCACCACCGCCTGAATTCATTAATTAATATAAAAATATTAATAATTAAAAAAGAAAAATCAGTAACTTACTTGAGTGTTTTTCTAAGCAGATTTTCTTGTGTCATGGTGGATAATTGTGTATTATGAACAGACATAGTGTTAGACGACATTGATGTGCAGGGTCATTGTAGAATTGCAGAAAGCTTAGTATTCACGGTATGTGAGACAACTGGTTAACAGACACAAGACGCATTCTCAAGACCGATTGAGACAACATAAACTGATGCTTAGATAACAAGATGTACCCTTGTCAATGTCAAGGTGCAGGAGCTCAACATCCTTCATTTCAGAGGTCTGATGAATGTCTTGAATGTCATGTGATATGATTGTCTGATAATGTCCAAAAAAACTGTATAAGAAGAGTGCTGATGAGTTGATTCGTGTTGGACCGGCCGTGGACAGAAACCTTTTATACAAAAAATGCCCCCAGGACAGAGAAGTGTGTCCTGGCCTGCTTATTTGTAGACAACACTTTCTACAATAGTTTTGCATGTGTACGTGTTCTGTTTTGCAAATCCATCTTTTACAAAATCTGTTCTTACGCTGGCTTGCGTGTTTCTCTCCACTCTCCATATATTTTTATGTTTTGTTACGTCAAGCCAAGACAGGGCGTGTTCAGGAGTAATGATGCAGTGACAATGGTGAAAAATGATTTCCCCTAGCCTAAAATTTGTATAAAAAAATAAGGCTGCAAAAATGCAAAACAGTTTGCAGTGACACAAAATGTTAAAATTCAACTTTTATTACAAAACTGATATAAAAGCAGTGATCAACAATGACAGTGAAACAGGACAGTCACCATCACAACAATCAAGGCACCTTAGGTCCAACCACATGCAGCTTTTTTCCCTGGTTTCACTGCAGCTGCACTGCAGCTAATGTTCATGTCATATTTCATGTTTGTGTGTTTTTAATGGTGTGTAAATTTAATACACATGGGTGTTAATGCAAATTAGATGGTGGGGAAAGTCATTAAGTAGTATAGGCCAAACAAATCTGCATCATCAATAAACAAACTCAGGAAAATATAAGGATGACAACGAGATGTTTTCTACAGAGAAAGAGAGTTTGTGGGGACATTGTCCCTACAAACTCTCTATCACTCTATCCTGTGGCTTTCTGCTGTGGCTTTTTGCAGTAACAGTAAAAGTTGAGACCCTTAGCCTGATTAGTTCTCAATCACAATTATTTTGCGTCAGCATGCTCACTCTCACTGTAAAAAAAGGTAATTTGATAAACTATAAAAGCAATAATATAAACAGAAGGTTGTGCAAAATTAACTTAAACACACTGAAGATGTGTGAAGCTCTGTCTGACACATAACAAAACGAACATTAGGAAACTAACAATATCAATCCAACAACACAGCAAGGTAAACATGAGGACTAACCAAAGACAAACAAATAGAAACAAATTAAACACCACCAAAACATAATAAAAACCCTGTCAACACAACAACAGCTGTGGCTGTCTGTCTAATGGAAGAAGGAAGAAAACAGATGTTATATTCCAATATCCTTCCAAACAAAACAAGACTCCTTAGCTCACACACTTGTCTTGGGGTGTGTTATTCAAGACGTAGAGGTAAGGGACAAACCCACAGCAGTATGTTTAAATAAATAAATAAAAAAAAAAAAAAGAAAACACATGGCAATAACAAGATATAATCTGATATTCACACCTAGTGGCCGGAGAAGGAGATGCGGCAAGAGAACAGAAAAATGTCCAGCTTACCTGATTCCCAAGCTTTGGCATACCTTTTGACTCGTGGACCACAATAAGTCCTCAGATGAACGGAATGGACATGGTGGCCAAGTTAGAAGCAGATGGATGGAGCATTCGTGTAAACTAAAAATAACAAGTTAAAGTTGTGCAGAAAGGCTAACATGCGTCAGCGCTTAGCTTTCTCAATGCCATCTATAGGGAGAATGTGGTCATTGCAGAGAACAAAAAATCAAATTATAAAACATTTCTATAATTTGGCCGAATAACATAGGTCAACGGGCCACTTTTGGTCCATAGGTCTTAATTTGCCCATGCCTGTTCTATCCTACAGTCTACTGGTTAATGGAGGAAGAGGAGGAAGAGGAGGAAGTGGCCACACTGCCCCACCCCTTGATAATGATGCCCTGCCAGTTTACACAGCATAATCTAGTGGCTGGTAGGGGAACTGCGTGTTACATAATATAATACTATTTTGACCATTTTAGGTTGGAGGCCTCCTGGCCCAGGTCATGTTCACAAATGAGAGCTGACTCTTAAGTTAAGTGTTGCATATTATTCCACCAACCATCATTAGAAATGGAAAAGGAGTTTACGACAAAACTTTGTAAATGTTCAGTTTTGTAAACTGCAGTTCCTTTCTCCCAAACCTCCACCGCTGCAAACAAACCGTATTTATCACAGAGGAAGGAGAGTCAGCAGCACTTATGAGAACAAACAGAACAAAAATGGAAACTCATTCTGAGAGAAACAAGAAAAGATAAAATGTGCCAGTACCACCCACACTGTTTGATTGACAGAGCACCAGAGAGAAGGGATGAACAATCAGCACAACAACCAGAAGCACTTGGCTGTGATGAAGAAGGAAAAAATAAAAAAAAAAAATAAACAGAACGTGTTTGCAGATGCACGGCTACACGTCTGCAGCAGAGAACATTGACAACAGTCCAACCGCTCTGACATGCACGGTCGTGTTTTTCTTCTCAGTGCATGAACTGCACAGGGGTTATTGGTTTCACCGAAGTCTGTACTGCAACATTAATGTCCTTACTGAACTGCAATAACATTTTTGCTGGCAAACACAAGCGCGTGTGCTCCAAACGCTAAACCTCGGTCCTGGAAGAGCTATTTTGAGTCTTCTACGTATTGGTGGAACTGATGTTCTGACTTTATTAGTACATGAATGATTCACGGGGAATGCAAAACAACATAACCAAGTCTTACATCATTCTTTGGATCCATGCTGAAGTGAGCCACCTGCCATGGTTCACTAGTCAATGCTTATTTTTAAAGATTACATAAAAAAGTCAAACATTGTGGAAGGACTTATTACGGTCTTTTTGAGGGAGGATAATTCCCAACATGTGACTTTCCTACTTGCATGCTCACCAAAGGAACCTGTCAGCTGCAGCTAAAGAGGCAGTAAAGATTAGTGGACGGGGCTGGGAGGAGGGGTGGTGGTGGTGGTGGGGACAAAACTAATACACCCTTCCCCTGGCTGTGTGATTAGTCATAAACTTTTCCTCCCCTGTGGGAGCAGATAAAGTACAGAGCCCAAGATTGAAGTTCTGATGTACGTGTAGAGGGAGATTTTTAAGGACTGAACAGGTCAGCAGGCAGGTCAACTGATGTTACAGTGGTATGGCTCTGTCCTTGATTTTATTGTTATTGATATGTGATGCAAATGCAAAACTTAAAGCCAATGATATGATACTGTCGTTTATACATAACAGTTGAAACATATATAAAGTGTATATAAAGTTAAGAGGTCAACATAATTAATCTATGAATTTGATTGGGCAGCTAACATATGGTGATGATCAGTGGAATGGTGAGGTTACAAGGAGTAGAGGTGGTGAAGGTGGACGAGTTTAGATACTTGGGATCAACTGTTCAGAGCAGTGGAGACTGTGGAAGAGATGAGAAGAATAGAGTACAGGCAGGATGGAACAACTGGAGAAAGGTCTCAGGGGTGATCTGTGATAGAAGAGTGTCAGCTAAGGTGGAGGGAAAGGTTTACAGGACAGTGGTGAGACCAGCTATGATGGATGGTTTGGAGACACCAGGAATAAGTAGAAGACAGGAGGCAGAGCTGGGGGTGGAGGAGTTAAAGATGCTGAGATCCTCTTTGGGGTGACAAGGATGAACAGGATCAGGAATATGGTCATTAGAGGGACAACACAGACAGGAAGGTTTGGAGAAAAAGCTGGAGAAGCCAGATTGAGATGGTTTGGACATGTTCAGAGGAGGGACAGTGGATATATTGGTAGAAGAATGATCTTACAGATGGATCTAGGTGGGAGACAAATGGGAGATTGATGGATGCAGTGAGGGAGGACATGGAGGTGGTTGGTGTTAGAGTTTAGGATACAGAGGACATATTGTTAACTAGCTAAGGCAACCCCTGAAAAAGGGACAAGCTGAAAGGAAAGTAGAAGAAGATCGACAGACAGACAGACAGACAGACAGACAGACAGACAGACAGATAGATAGATAGATAGATAGATCACTTTTAGATCAGTTTGAACAGCTTGAAAAGCTGAAACTACTCTTCAATAGTGATTATAAAATAAATACATAAAACTCCATAAAAATACCTCCTTGTTCAGCACAACAGCATTTCCCTTAACAAAGAGCAAAATATCCACGGGTGTGATTAATCCTCAAGCGTTAGATCACAATTTGTCCAATATGTTGCTGACAAATTGCTAAGAGACACTACTTAAAGTTTAGAGACAAACTGTTTTCTCATCTGTTCCTTGAGGGATTTGCCTGCTTTTTCTAGTTATTTTTATCGCATATATAGGCAGTTATTTACTGTAAAGTTTTCCTCTTGTGAAGGAGTTTCTCCTAATCTATAATTACCAAAGTATACTTTGTTTAACTTCAATCTTTCAGAAGAGTGTTGTCCCACGGCCAATTAAATCAGGTCCAAATCAAATGACCACAACTTCCTCTATTACTTTTATTGCCCTTAGATAATAACAGAGGTGTGTTTAAAGTCAATCAGTAGTTGGTGCAGGGCGTTCTTAGTTTAGTTTGTTCTCTTGGCGAAACACTCTATAACACACAGAATATATCATGCTATTACATTTGGAAGGACATGAACCCAGTTTTCATATGGAGTGACATTCCAGACATGACAACCAGTCACGGCTGTTTCAAAGAGTTGCAGTTAGCTCGACGATTCTACTGCCAAGAGAGTTGGGGGTTTAATTCCCGGAGGAACAACATATCCCTTGAGTTATTCCACAGTGTAGCACATCTGCCATACAAGCAGTTAATCGTGGGAACCCCATGTGGTAAGCCAGTGTGGTTTATCCAGCCATCTTTATCCGTCTACCGTAACCAGGTTGCCATCTAAATCACATGGCACCAAACCAGCCTCTAGGATGCTGATTTAGGATTATGGTGGGTTGTGTGTTTTTTGCACTTTTATGTATATATATGTAAATGTATGTGAAGAACTCTTTTATGGTTCAAAGTTTGCATCACCATTTATGGATATGCATTGGTAAATGAAGCCATAAATGGCCATTTAATAATCTTTCCAGTGAAATTCCCATAAATGATAAGAGCATTAACCCTCTATCAATAGTGGGGTTTTCCCAGCCTTAATTTCATTATCTATTCTTCTTCTCCGGGGTGAGGTTCCCGATTCTATATACCTGGAGTCAGCCATTGGAAATAGAAATATGTGGTAGAGATATATTGCCATTGTGACACAGCACACTGCTCCATACAATAAAATGTACGGCCTCCTTTCAACCACTCACCTTAGTGAGCAGGGGGCAGCCTGGGACGATACTGGAATGCCAGTTACTGTGCTTATAAAAACCACTAACTAGTAGAGAAATGAAACACTTCAACTAGAAACTAATATGAGTGACAAACCCTTTTACCCAGTTTAAGAAAAAAAATATATATATTGTATATAATGTATATCTTACATTGGTGTTTATTATGTAGATGGGGGCAATTGAGAGATCTGAATCCTGAATCAGAATTTATATTAGACACTGCTGCACTTCACATTGGACAGCATATATTGTAATAATAGCTTACGTAAAATGATAACTCTCTGTGCAAAAAGAACACATGCGTAAGCACGGATATTCTGAGAACAACACACTTGTAAGCACGGATCCACAAACGTATTCTGAGAACAACACACAAACAACGCTTCGTACGTCAAAATATGTTTGTGAGTTCTTCAAAACTGCGTTTGTGAATTTTCACATGCTGATGCAAATTGTGTCTTAAATTTGTGAAGCTCCGCACACCCTTTTATTTTTTTTATATATTTTTGAGACTCTTCTTATGCCGACAAGAATCATAACTGTAATTTTGCTACGTCAGTCCCTCACCAGCCAATCAGGAGGCAATCACACGGCAGTGCCCCCCCCACGAGGGTCCGTCTGTGACGTCACTACACTGCGCTACGGATCCAAGTTCAAATCTAGCAGAAATAGCTTTTGGAAGCGGCAACGTCGACCATTTGGTCCAAAAAAAAAAATTAAAAAATATTTCAGAAGCTTAATTTTGCTAGTGCTTTTTTTATTTAATCCTTAGGAATTACTGTAGAATGGCGTCCTTCAGAAAATTCACAACACAGTGGTTCATATCTTAGAGAGGCAGCCTCTTCACCTACTGTACACTCAAACGGCATCCGTAACGAAATTTACGACATCACGGACGGACCCTCATGGGGGGCACTGCCATGTGATTGGCTGCAAATTAGTGAGACTTCTGATTGGCTGGTGACGGACTGACGTAGCAAAATTACAGTTGCAATTCTGGTCGGGATAAGTAGTGTCTCAAAAGTCACTAAGTCTCAAAAAAAAAAAAAATGTGTCCGCCCAGCTTCACAAATTAAAAGCACGATTTGCATGCGTGTAGGACAATTCACAAACATAGTTTCTCACAAACTCACAAACGTATTTTGATGTGTGAAGCGTTGTTTGTGTGTTGTTCTCAGAATATATTTGAGAGGTGAAACTTTTCCCTCAAACTGAAATGTTCCCCTTTGAGTTTGATACTATTTTACATTGGACTAACCGGATCCGTTCAGGAAGAACAACGTGCATTTGCAGGCTTGTCGCGATCACAACTGTTTTCTGTTGTAACACAAAATTCCAAAGCAGAGAACTCTTAGACTAAAACAATGCTCTTAATAATGTATAATTCCTAATTAGACTGTTGTTATAGTAGTTTGCCACCATCACCCTTTAATTGAAGTGCGTTCAAGACGATCCATAGTTGCACCGCTCTGCACAATGAAGGCCAAACAGTTCGATACATCACATTGTGTTACGTTAAGACTATAAAGCTGGGGAACCACTGTGGGGTGATTTACTTTCTGGAGCTTTAACTTTATAATGCTAATTTCTCTCTGATATGTATACAGTATATAATCTTACAATTGCTGAGGTTGTTAGTAATGGATAGCAACTTATCCCGGTATTAATTAATAGATGGCTACACTCCTGACATTAAGATCTAGACTGCAAAATGAGCCATCCTGTGATCAATCAGTGTTTAACGATGACAAAATAAATGTCACTGAAATGCCAGGAAATTTAATTGTTGCTACTAATGTGGATAAATCAGAAATAATTCACACATTAACACAGGCTTTTCATCTACTCAGGAAGTCTTGCTCCAGTGCGGGTTTTACGGAATTTTATCCCGCTTTCTCCGAGCTTCAAACCGATTATTTAATGGGAGCTGAGCAGAAATTACAATATTTGGCCCAGTGCCTAATGTCTTCAAAATGTGACAAAAGCCTCGCATGAAGTGGCCGGGCAATTATGAACAGGCTATTTTCTACGCACTGACAGTCTATCGCTGTTGGTTAAGAGGCTTGAGGCATGAGACGCATTTCAAAAAGTGATAAAAAGAGAGTATTTCATATCAAGCGGAGGGGACGCCACGGAGGAAAAGGCATAATTCGGTTCAACTCGAACAGATGTATCCTAGTTGAAAAAAAAAAAAAAGAAGGAAAGAAAGACGGGGGAATCATTTCGCATAGAAAATGGCATTCAAACCTCACCAAGAACTATCTTTACTGCTGACACTGACGGCAGTGGTGGAAAAGTGGTTAATGAAGGCTTCAGGTTCTAATCCACCAGCTGCCGGGGTTGCCACTGAGATTCACTGATCATAGCACCATTCCCATCCACATAACGTCCAGTGCACTCATCACCCACAGGAAAGCTGACAGTTTGGAGCAGAGTGATCTGAGAACCAGTTACATATAAGAGGATGGATGAACAAATGAACATGTTAGAAACATTTATAAAAAGATGAATTTTTACACACACACACACATAAATGCAGTTGTGGAAAAAATTATCAGACCACTTTTTCTTTAATTTCTTGTCCATTTAAAAGTCTGCTTCCACTTAATCCACATTAATCTGGACAAACATTATAACAACAAAAAAAAGTTCACAATTAAGTTTAATTTCAGAGCTGATTTCTGGCCATTGTGCATGGTTTTATTGACAGTGACAAAAATCACTTCCGTTCCTACATCACTAGCAATAACATTGTACTGACAAATACAGTGTTTTTAGTCATTGCATGGTTTTGTGTTCATTGTTTCCCCCAGGTGTTAAACCTTTACTGGAACAAGGCATTAAGATGAACAAGGAATTGAAGAAAACAGCAGAGTGGTCTAATCATTTTTTTCATGACTAAATATATTGGGTTTACAAAAAAAATACACTTAATCTGAAAGTGACAAAGACAAACAAAAATATCATATTTTACAAACAGTGAAGTCGTCACCAAAAATCTACTGATCTACAGAACCTAACCACCAACACATCTACTATGTCTTTAAAGCAATGGTTCTCAACAGGTAGGTCGTGACCCAAAAGGTTCTTGTGACCCATTTTCAGTGTGTGACAGGGCTTTACCAGTACAATAATGAAAGTTGTATCCATCCATTGCCTCAGAGGCAAAAGTCTCCACAACTGTCACCCAAATACCACTGTTCCATACTGACAGCCTTCCTGTGGGTGGTGAGTCCACTGGAAGTTATACAGGTTGGGACAGTGCAATGATCAGAGCACCTCAGTGGCAACCCTGCAGCTGGTAAAAACCTAAAGCCTTCAGGACCCAAGTCCATGTCCTTAGCCACTAGATCACCAGGAAAAACTATATATTTATTTATGATATGCCGTCACAGGTGTCCATCAAGATTTATTAGCTTAAATATTTTATATATCTGCCCCTTGATTGGGGGCAGATGATAGGGTAACACAAGAGATGTCAACAGTTTCTCACTTAGCGACATTAGCAACACATTTGACATGGACCATTTCAATAGGGAATGCTGGAACTACCGCCGGCTTCGAATCCATTCATCCCAGCATGTTCCTTTTCAGATTCCTCCTCCCTTTCTGAGACTTTTCTTTTTTTTTTTCTTTGTCTGAATCCAAAGTTTAGTTCTCCATTTGTTCCATAACATCTTCGTCTTTTGTTGTCACTTTTAAAAACCTGTTATGATACCACACACCAGTGTGTGATTTACTGTTTGCCTTTTAACTGATGTCAATAAAAGAGAGTTCAGAGCAATTACTTTACTGGCTTCACGTGCATGTCAAGTACATGAATTTTGCAATTATTAATTTTCACTTATAATGTACATTTTTTAATGTCTCTGTGGTCAGCCTGCTCCATCTGTTTGAGCACTTAAATGCTTTTATGTTAAAATTAGGTACTTCCTGTTATTAAACACTTTCAAAACAAGATTTTTTTTTTTCCTGGATTTTACCAGTTTAACTAAACTGACATCTCAGATATCTTTCTGATTTTTTTTTTTGTCTTTGTTTTTCACATCAGTATGTCTTTGGATTCTGTGTGTGTTCTATTGATGTCTATGAGTCCACCTGTTTGTCTGCAGCACTGTGTATATTCTGTTGCTTTTTTATTTTTTTAAGCATGTTAAAATCAAGTCCAGAGACAATGTTTATTATCCTCAGCTTCTCAATAAATCTCCAATCCTTTCTCTCATTGGCCGATGTAAAACTTCTCTTTGCAGTGTACTTTTTTTTTCTTTCTTTGAACCTACTGTGCCTTTTCCTCCCTTCTTGCAGTTGTGCCGCGATTAGTGCCCCAGGTAGTAATCAGTTGACTCGAATGGGCCATTAGGGAAATAGCTCTAAAAACAGGCACATCATTATTTCTGTACGAACAACAAAACTTTTTCAAAGTGGTCCAGTAAACTAGTGTTGATAATGGCCTTCTATTTTTTTTTTTTTTGCATTGCATTTTTTAGCAAAAATAGATGCAATTGATTGATATACTAGGGTTCAAAGATAATACAGACAAGGATAATACATAGATAATACAAAATTGAATATATAGTGTATATATATATATATATATATATAGGAAAGAAAGTGAAGATTTGCAAACAGAACTCGTTTTCAATCCATCCAATGACTGTCCTCAGCCTTAGAATGAGTAAAATGATTTATGAAACTGGAATTAAGAATACATTTGCTTTTTCATTCCATCGTAACAAAAATCCACCAACTCTTCCTGGTCTGTTTCTACACAGGGAGAAAAGAATTAATGAAGGAACACAACAAAATATTAAATTGAACATGCGGAGCCTCAGCCAGCTTTCCTTCTCCGTCTCCGTCTCTGCAGTGGAGCACATTAAAAAACAATTAGACCTCTCTGATTTGTCTGTTTATTCGCTGCCCAGCTTCAGTAGCAACCTGCTGAGCCCAGCTGCTTTCCTCGGGCCTCTGGGAAAAAGAAAAAAAAAAAAAAATTAGGAGATCCTTTTAACGTGGTAAAAATAAAAGACAAAGACTGAAACTAAGATCAAAGTCGGAGCAGCTTGATTAAATGGTGGATGATTTCATGGGGAAAGACATTTTGTGTATGTGTGTGTGTGTGTGTGTGTGTGTGTGTGCTCAGGCCACCATGTACTGTTTTGTGAGTGTCCTAATTATGTTACTATAGGAGCAGTGATGGACACGGTAGAAGGACGTCTTTAAAAGAAGTGCATGGATTCACACACTCACATGTACTCACTTCACAAATTACCATAGTAACTAGTCCTCAGCCTACCCTTGACCAGTTCCCGAAAATGATATTTCCAAACTGTTCTTAAGAAAAATGCTTAATGTTCTGTAATGTGGCCCAGATCTTGACCAGGGTCAGACATTATTCTAGTAAAACAGCCTTTGACTTTACCCTTCCCTTCTTCATACTGTTGAAGGAGCCTCTGTTGTCCCTTAGAACGGTCATTGATTAGTCTAATCTATTAAATGGACTGGTATCCTGTCATCTGTAGGCTGTTCATTCAATCCTAATGGTTTTAAAGTGATTCTGTGCACAGGTTAATTAAAGATGCGCTGGTCCAGCCAGGTTTCAACCAATCACATCCCACGGCCATGTAACTGCTGGAGATTGATCTCCCCTTATAGAAATATATGTTCTTGAGACATCTAACGGGGAAGTCTGTCAATAATTATTGTCGAAAACAAATAAGCGGACCAGGACACACTTCTCTGTCTCGGGGGATTTATTGTATAAAAAGGTTTCGTACCATGTCGGGTCCAACATGAATCAACTCATCTGCAGTCAACAACAACAAATCCCAAATACTGATCCAGGCCCGCTCGTCTTCTACAGTTGTTGGACATTCTCAGACAGTCATAACGCGTGACATTCAAGACCTTCGTCTGACCTCTGAAATTTAGAACGTTGTGCTCCTGCACCTTGGCATTGACATGGCTACATCTTGTTAATGTTATCTAGGCGCCAGTTTATGTTGTGTCTTAATCGGTCTTGAGAATGCGTCTTGTGTCTGTTACCCAGGTGCCAGTCTCTGTTGTCTCACGTACCGTGGATACTAAACTTTTTGCAATTCTACAATGACCCTGCACATAAATTGTACTTGTTTTATTTTATTTTATCTTTATGCTCTGCTAACATCCATTGCACTGTCTGTCCGTCCAGGGAGTGGATCCCTCTCCTGTCGTTCTCCCTAAGGTTTCTATCTTTTTTTTTTTTTTTTCACTGCTAAAAGGTTTTTTTTTTTCCCTCGATAGTTTTTCCTTACCCTGAAGGTCTAAGGACAGAGGATGTTACCAACCCTGTGAAGCCCTATGTGACAAATCTGATTTGTAAATGTGGGCTATATAAATAAAATTTGATTTGATTGTCAATAGGAACTTGAAATAAATAAAATACACATAAATGAAAACCTTTCTGTCTCATACTTTTGTGATGTTGTGTTTTTGATAAAAGATAACCATTGGTGTGGGTGGTGTTCCAAGGTGAACACTTAACTGCCAAAATTATTTTTTCCTCTTTTTACATTCAGCATCACAGACCCGCTGTACAGGTGGTGTAAATGCTTTTCTGTAAGCAGATCACCTTGCCTCTGCTGTTTTCGGCTCCATCAGCAGGTGACTGGGAGGGAGGATAATCCGGGCCAATCAATTACCCTTCACTGGCAAAGTCACGGGGAAACGCAGGCTGAGCTTATTTCAGCAGTCGCAAAATCAGGAGGAATGAAATGAAAGGAAGCGTTTTATCAAAGCTCAAACAACCAACAGGCTCACAAACACACACACACACACACAGACCTACACAAAGACGGCATTACTACAAGCTGTTTGACCCGCTGGTGCCGCGGTATATAGCACTGCGCCCCCTGTGACCCGGCCACCAATGCAGTGATGGATAAAGGTGATTTACAAGTGGATCGCCACTTTAGGATTGTGCTGCTTGGCCAGAATTCCTGTCCAACTAAACTACTGAGCATCTACTGTACAAACGGAAGTGGAATTGCTTGAAATGAAGTCAATAAATAGTTTTCGTCTACAAGGCAAATGGGATTTTGCCATTGGGGCATCTATTTCCTGTCACTAGTGGGCACAAATGCTTACCCTATAAAATAGAGAAGGAGGTGTAGTTTTTAAATGGCTTTGTTATTGACTAGAGGAGGGTGGAGGAGAGTGGGCCACTGGCCTGGTGGTACTGTGCGAGTGTTGCATACCTTTCGTAATACTCATCCTACAAAAGATAAGAAAACAAAGAAGGCATACATTTTACTAGGGTGCCTGTAATTCATTATTCTAAAAATGATCTGGAGGGAGAATTGGAGAATTTTTTTTTTTTTTTTTTTGATTTTGCCTGGTACCACTAGGGGGGATATTACCTGAAGAACAGATAAAAAGCATACAATCACTGTTTTTGTCCATAGCTATTGACGACAGAACTAAAGCGATTTTGGTTTTATCGTAAAACCATAAATTGACCTAACAGAAGCATCATTAGTGGAACCAGATATTAAAATGAACAAGGAATTGAAGAAAACAGCAGCGTTGTGTAATAGTAACATGTTTTATCATCTAAGAATCTACAAATCTTATGTTTTTACAGTGAAAGTGAGCAAATGGATTTTGTATGTAGCTTAAGCTATAGTTTAAGTTAAGAAGCTTAACTGAAGTAATTTTGGTTTGATTGAGAAACCATACAAAAAGGCTAGGTATCATGAGCTATAGTTGTTATCATCGCAATGTAGTGAAATGTTTTACCAAGATTCTACAAATCTTATGTGTTTTTACAGTGAAAATGAGCAAATGGATTTTGCATGTAGCTTAAGCTATAGGCAGCATATATTATTGTGTGTGTGCGGGGGTGTCTGGGTGAAATTATTATTTTTTTTTTACCATTATCATTATGCGACAGGGTGAGCAGAGCAGAGAGGGGATTACCGTCTCCCTCATTCTCCACATCACTTACTTATAATAAAACTTCAAGGCCATGATTACATTTCCTATGCAGACATACAGTGTGGGTCGGCTGAGAAGACAATGACGAGCACGACAAGGTCATCCTCTGTGCCGCTCCGGCGAGCACATACACACACCAGAGGTGGTGCTCCAGACCTTTAATTAAAGGAAGCTAAAAATAGGAATGCTGCTGTTACAGGAAGAACTGGACGCATATTAGTTTTTAATCAGTACCATGGAACTCATGTCTTGGCTACAAGTCAAAGTTGTGTTCATACCTAGTTAGCACAAGTGTCTGTTTAGACACCATTATAACCATTAGGTACCATATACTGAGAAGATGTGTCCCTGTCCACCTTTTCACTTTTGTTTTTAGACACTTTAATCCAAAGCAACATTCAGTGGAGGTTCCTCGGGGAACCAAACCACATGATCAGCGTTTCCTAAATCCATGCTCCTGTCTTATTTTAACGGACGTACTAGGGTTAGAAGATTGCTGCAGTTGTTTATTTTAGTGCAAGCATGGGAAAACTAAGGCCCGGGGGCCAAATGCGGCCCATTGATCTTTTTAATGTAGCCACCCATCCTTCTCCAAATTTAATAATTCATTTATATTATCTTTGTAATCTTGCAGTAATTACATCATTAGAAATGTAGGATTTTAGGTTTTTACATGACATTTGTCTTAGTGTAAATGAACGATCCATCTTCCTGCTTTAGACTCAACCCCAGTAACCGACCGATTGTGGTCCACGTGTCCATATCTGTTCTAGTGTCTTTAATATTTAGTCCATTCTTTCACATCAGCACACATAATGCAAACCAGTTTGTGTTTATCATTCATACATTTTGTCTCATCTGATAAGTAGTTGGTTTGTTGCAACTAGTGATGGGTTGATGAGGCTTCGTGAAGCGCTTCGACACATAGCAAAACTGTATCGATACTGTGTTGAAACTGTGTCACTGAATACTGACACATGCTGGACCTTATAAATCCCTACAGGCAACCTTGTTGACAGACTCAATTGACACAATAATATATTTACAATACAATAATGTATTTTGGCCTTTTTTGACATTCACTCATTCAGAATACTTATTTATTTAATACTTAATACCTTTAGATACAATCAATGAATAATGTGAACACATCATAACGCAAAAATGAAAGTGAACGTGTTGTGAATAGGGATGCTTGTGGACTGTTTTTTTTTTATTGTTATTCAAAAAAAGTTTATCCTCCATCTTGAAGTTGTGTTTTTTCTTTTTTTTTTTTAATTATTACTTTGCCAATTGCAGAAAACACCCTCTCACACAGGGCACAGATGAGGCTGGGATACAGATAAATTGGAAGGACAACTAGTAAAGTTTGACAAACAACAAGGATATACATTTATTTTCCAATATGAGATCAAAATGGCGGAAACCTTTCTTTTTCCTGGAGGCTGCGCCATAATTCAATGGTGAGATGGAATAAGATCACAACGTAGATTCTTTGTTGTGGCCGATACAACCTATTGACAGATGCACGTCCTCACAGACACAGTTTGGCGCGTTCATGTCAGTTCGAAACTGTTCCTGTATCGGTCACGTGACTTTCTAAAGCGTCATGCTTGACGCATGTGTTGACATGTCAGTGTTGAAAATGAAAGTGAACGTGTTGTGAATAGGGATGCTTGTGGACTGTATTTTTTTTTATTGTTATTCAAAAAAAGTTTATCCTCCATCTTGAAGTTGTGTTTTTTCTTTTTTTTTTTTAATTATTACTTTGCCAATTGCAGAAAACACCCTCTCACACAGGGCACAGATGAGGCTGGGATACAGAGAAATTGGAAGGACAACTGGTAAAGTTTGACAAACAACAAGGATATACATTTATTTTCCAATATGAGATCAAAATGGCGGAAACGTTTCTTTTTCCTGGAGGCTGCGCCATAATTCAATGGTGAGATGGAATAAGATCACAACGTAGATTCTTTGTTGTGGCTGATACAACCTATTGACAGATGCGCGTCCTCACAGACACAGTTTGGCGCGTTCATGTCAGTTCAAAACAGTTCCTGTATCGGTCACGTGACTTTTTAAAGTGCCATGCTCGAAGCGTCAGTGTTGCCCGACCCATCACTAATCGGTCATGTGCCTTTCTAAAAGCGATACGTGCAATGACACAGTGTTTCGCTGCATGACCACGACGCATCAGTGTTGCCGCACCCATCACTAGTTACAACTGTTTCCCAGCATTAAGTCTTGTTGCATGAGCAGCAGTGGTGGCCTAGTGGTTAAGGGAGCAGACTTGGTTCCACAAGGCTCGAATCCACCAGCATCGTGCCAACCAACATTATTTCTTTTGGCGTCAACACCGACAAAAGGGCCAACAGATTTGGGTGGTGCAAGCTGCCCCTGCGACCATGCAACGGAAAAGTTACACGGCTGTAGGATTAGAAGGATGGCAGCACCAGAGTTCTCACATTTGTATTGATACATCTGAATCTGATCTCCGAAGACAACAAGACATTCCGATTTTGGTTGCAGGGGGGGAAGTGGACGTAGAGATCGCACAAATATGCAAAGAAATTTAAAAATGTCAAACTCTCCTCCCACTGCGGCAGTGACAGAGAGACAGTCAGACCTTAAAGAGGTCCATTACTTTCACACTCCTTCACCAAACACCATCAGCTGTGCATGCTGCACATTTCCTCCAGCTCATCACTCACTTTTCTCTCTACTCACACATAGAAATCTTGGGAAAAAAAAAAAAAAAAACACAGTACTGTCATGTCAGAGAGGCAGCATTTTATTCTGACATGACTCCTCAGTGTGAGAGTGTGTAACAAGTGCACATGCACGTCACACACGTCAGACCTGGATCAGGTCGGCACTGGTTGTATGCATGTGTCAGCCCCCAAACACCCGTACGGTGGGGCGGTGGGGCAGAGAACTACAGCAGAGCTGATAGTGCATGACTAAATGCCCCCCCGTGAACCTGCATGAATGGAGCTGACTGCTCCAATGAGGCAGGACAGACAAGACAAAGCATATGTGGGCGAGGGAGCGCTGAGCGATGGAGGAGGCCGGGCTGGATGTGTCAATCTTCCGCCCAGTGGGACAAGGAGACTCTGTGCCGGGGCTAAAAGATGGGAAACGCGGCTTTGACCGCGCCACAGTGGGACACTGGAAAAACCGGAACTATTGTTCTTTAGGGTGGATTAGAGGATGTGTCGTTTCTATAGAGGGAAGGGAAACTTGGTGACAATGAGCTTGATGGATGTCTGCACCCCTGGCCTTTAACATCAGCTGATGATTATTCTTTGTGCTGCGGCTATTCTCATGTTTTTTTGTTACAAAAAAAAGAGTTTTGATTAGTTTCTCACACCAGAATATCCTGAGTTTTTCCCACCACATCAGTGCATGTCTGCAGGTTCCCAGTATCTTTTTTTTTCTCTGCTTAAGAGAATCTGACAAGTTAAAAATACCAGGGAGCAGTTCCCAAGTCCTCTTCTGTGCAGAGTGGAGTGGGCAAACCCTTATCGAACCAATCAGCCCTTTAGTTTCTGGTGAAAATTGGCTAATTATCCTGGAGCCCAGATGGAAAAAATCAATCACACTGATGATTCTGATTGGGCCAGCCTCTCTCCATCTGATTACAATAGAGGCATGATTGGTAAGAAGCAGCAGCCAGCTTCCTGCTTTTTAAAAAAAAAAAAAAACAAAGAACATTGGCCCATTATTTCTGCTCCAAATTATTATATTGGTTCTTCTCAATGGACATCCTGTGCTGTTTTTTTTCTTTTTTTTACAGAAAACCTGCAGCTACAGCGAGACCTCAACTGAAAAAAAAAAAAAGGAAAATGAGTGAATTTTGTTGCCGTGGTGTAGTTGCATCCATCAGAGACGAGGCATCCTAGGAAATTTAAAGCATCATCTTTTATTTTTAGTCGCTTTTCATTGTTGCCCAGTTGAAGAACAGTTTGATTTGTCCTCCGAGTTAAAAACAAGCATCCGAGGCCAACGTCAGTAACTTCTGATACTCTCCTCCCCTGCGGTTTGAAAGGCTTCTCTTGGAATCATCAACTCCAAGCCAAAGCATCAGTGTTTTTTTAATCAATATGAAAGATCACAGACCCAAGGCCATGTGAAACAATATTTTTTTCAAGCTTTAAATCAGGAGCATGAACAGCTCACATGATAAAATCAAGATATCAGACCACACACATTAACACGTTATATTCATAATCTTTGTGCAATTTATTTTTTTACTTCTGTTTTCGTAAAACCTGCTCATGTAATTCCCATTTCTGCACTGCAGGTGGTGCACTCTTGGGTCACGTGCATAGTTTATTTTGTATAAAAAATGACATTTGGACTGCCATAGGATATTGTTAGTGGCCTATTGGGTGAGGGACAAGAAGAGGGTTCCAGGTTCAAATCCACCAGCTGCCAGGTTGCGACTGAGTTATTTTTCCTCACTCACTGCTTCCCAAAGTGGTGTTCTGTAGCGCTGTACACCTCTAAATTGTGGTGCTTTGACCCAGAGTCTCTGTCATGTCTCTTTCTCAAGTCCCAATTAAAATCAGCATTCACTCTGTGATTTTGAGCTGATTTTGCTACGATTTTGTGACATGCAATCGTGCCAGTTTTGGGGATCAGTCATGCGTGTTGAAGTGCACGATAGTTTGCGACAAGCATTGACGGACACATAACTTTTTGTTTGCTGATCATTAATCTTATCCAGTAATTGTGAGCATCTATACAACTACATCTACCAACTACATCTTCTTCCTTGTCCTTTTTTTTTATTAAAATTTTATTGCAACACATTTGGCAGATACTTTTATATAAGCGGTTCCAGCTACAAGAGTCAGACATGTCATCACTGGTCAAACAGTGTCATCAGTCTAATTCCCACCCAATCACAGTTGAAGTAGAAGTAGATTGAGTGGTTGGCTCCATCAAGTGGACTCACCTCATGGGAGGGGCTGGTACGGGGCTAAGTAAGTTGGGTGGTGGTAATGGAGACTGCTGTCTGCAGTCCCCACACATAAGTATGTTTATGAAGATGGTAAGGAGCATTTTGTAAAATATATATATATATATATATTTGGACTTCTTTTCATTTAATATTTTATGTATCAGAACAGTGGTTTTCCTGAAAGTTGACAAAGTAGTTTCTTAGGTCATACTTTAGGTCTTGTGAATTCAATTTCCGCTCTGATACAAACCACATTCTAGTCTTTGTCTGAAAAGCCTGGATAAAAATAATAGTACATTCTTTTATTTATCACATAATATAAAAAAAAAAAATCTAAATGGCAGAGGACACTTATTTCTTGTATTTTCTTGTAAGGCACTGGTCTGGTTCTACATACCTCAACTTCACCCATATTGTTTAGATTGAATTGGTGTTTCTATATTATTATTATTATTATTATTATTGTATTTCTTGATCTATTTTGTTGTGTTGCTGGAACCATAATTTCCCAAAGAATACTCCTGAGGGATTAATCTAATCTATGTATCTATATGTGTATCTATCTATCCATCTATCCATCCATCCATCCATCCATCCATCCATCCATTCATCCATGGCAACCACTTCAGCCTGGAACCACAATAGAATGCTTACAAAAAACATAAATACGAGGAAAAGTCTGTATGATGTATGACTCAATTGTTCTATACTGTTTTGTTCACTGCTTATTTAACAGAATGATCTTTGCCTCGCAGTGTGAAGCTAACCTTGGTTTATTGCACTTCCTCACAAGGCACCGAATAATACATTTTGACCGTCCCCCTCCTGGGCCCCTGGAGAACTGTCATTTAGATCATGCTTCAATCTGACACTCTGCAATCCCAATCTCATTAGCCAAGCAGTACAAGCGCACGCATTATGTTGCACGCTCGGTTGCCAGCGCGTGCGGCTTTGCCTTTAAACTTTGTTGTTTTCATGTGCAGTTTTTGGGTTTATTCATCTTTTTGGAAGCAAACAACCAATTATGTAAATAGTACTTAAAAGCCACACATTCAGCAGATTTCAAATGGCCTTTCCTGCCTCGGGTTCCGTTCCAAAGTCTGTCGTGGTCTTTGTGTATTTTTTGATAAATCAAGTCAAGCTACAGGCCATGCATCACTCTGTGTCATCTGTCAGCAGGAAATGAATGGTTACTCGCAGCTAACTCAGGGCCTTTGTTTTGCACCGGCTCTGAGGGCGGCTTCCATGGTGGAGATGAGCGGAGGTGAACAACAAAGCAAAATCTGATTTAGATTCACCCCTGAGAAATTCATCTGCGATATTAACATCTGATTCTTCCAGACGCGGCCGCCTCCGAGACCAACAGGACAGGGCACCTTATGAACGTCCCCTGGTTGTGCCGCGGAGTCTGCATAGGAAAGTAAAACAGCAGGACACAAAAAAACCCCCAAAAATCAATAAAGAACACAGTGGTTTGCCACAAATGAGGGGAGGATATTCATGCGGGTAGTCCACTAAAATAGATAACAACCAACGGAGGAGATAAAAGTCAGGCAGCTCAGAGGAAAATCACCGAAGCATCTTCTCACGACCTCCTAAAGCTTTTAAATCTCCTGCTCAGAGCGGGCTGACGCCAGTCTTTGTGCAGCGGGTTACGGACGTCTCTCCACTACCTTATCGGTCATTCCGCATCTGACCTTGGAAGGTGGAGCAGTCTTTACATCCCATCTCATCTTCCCTCCCTCACAGCCAGAATCCATGTGTCAACACTGGCCTTGTCAAACACATAGATGGAGGACGGACATATGGCTGGCGACGTGCAGCCATACAGTACTTGGTGACACACACTCTCGCACAGATGGATCCTCTCAACATAAAGTAATCAGAGCGTGTGTGAAATATCAGTAAACAGTTGGCGTTCTTTCCGTCCCAGTACTGACACAGGAATCCATCTTTGAGAAAGACGAAGAACACACACGGACTACATATGTAGGAAAATAATTGAGTTTTCCTTTTTTTTTTTTTTGCAAAGTAAAAGGACATCATTACAATCAAAGTGTTTAATTAATATGAATAGTTTATTTTTTTAACACAAGTAGAAAAAAAAGGATATGCATAAAAAAATCTGACATCTTTACTTTGTCTCTTTAATACTAGGGAATCAAATCAAAGTTATCCATAATTAATGTTTACTGCAACACTGACAGTTGGAGATTTGTGGCTTTTTGTGCAACACACATTGTGCTAGTTAGTGGAAATTACTTTCAAAAGAATTTGAATAAATATGCTGATTTTGAACTAATCCAATTTGTTTGACATAAATTAACTTAATTGTTAAGAACAACTTTATTTGTTCTTTCTTTAATGACAATTTTTTTGGCCTTAAAGTTGAATTTGAGGATTTTTTTTGTAAACTATTATTTACTTGTATTTATTCATTGTGAACATGGTAGATTAATGTTCATGTCAGTCAGAAATAAATCATGCAAGTATTTTAGAGAGATTTTTCTGCTCCATTTGCATTAATACAAGACAGTGTTGCTGAACAATGAGCATATGAACAAAGGATTAAAAGATTTGATAACAATTTGCAACCCATCGGGTGGGAGATGCCCAGAAATAAATCTCCTGGATCCCCAAGTGGGTCAAAACAGATTTACTTTTGGGTTGTCATCAAGGTTATTGCTTATTTAATTATTTTTTTAACATGTTTATAACTTGAGTGAAACAAACTATATTACTGTGAATGATCTGTTTGGGGAACACTGCATTAAGAAGTGTGAATAATCACAGCTATATGTATTGGTAAAGTCGGGTGTGCGATTTTTTTTCCCCAGCAGTGTCCACTGCGATTGGACAGATCACACTGTACGATCACACATGACACATCGGACGTCTGACAAAAGCATCTGTCAAATGTAATATAATGTAATGTAATGTGAAGAAGCTGTATGTAAAGATGTGCAGCTGCTCACAGTTTCCCATTGCGACACGATGAGAATAATGCTCAGCAAATAAAAACTTATTTCCCTGACTTCTTTTTTTTTAATCTAACCTTTATTTATTCAAGTTAGTCAGTAGAGACAATCTTCTCATTTACAATATACAATGCATGCAGACACAGAAAAGAGAAGGTGACATATGTATGGACCAGGAAATTACGTGGACTGTCAGTTCTGCTGTGCTGCCCTCTGTTGTTGACTTTCCACTCTGTATCTTTGTCCTTGCATGTGCAGTGTGGCAGGTTGAGGTGGAAAGCATGGTTATTCCCTTGTCCTACCCCATGTACACTACATCAGTGGTCCCCAACCCCCGGGCCGTGGACCGGTACTGGTCCATGGGGAAATTGGTACCGGGCCACAGAGAGACGATGCTCAGCTTAACACAATTTATGTTTTATTTATTAATCGACGCTAAAAAGTGTTTTGATAAAGAACCAGGTCCTCTCATGTTTGAGTGTCCAGGAGATGTCCAAAAAATAGCACTTCTATGCTGGACGTTTCATTTTCATTAGTGGTATTTATCAGCTACACCTCAAAGACCAGTCCGCGAAAAAATTCTAGATGTTTGACCGGTCCATGGCGCAAATAGAGTTGGGGAACACGTCACTACATGATGCAAGTAGCACAGCAGAGTCAGGACCCAGTCACCAGGTAGTTGCACAGCTGAAAATATGTGCTCGGCTCAAGAGGAAAAAAAAAAAAAAAGACTGAAATTAAGATAGCGTTAAGAAGGATGACTGTAGGTGTCAACATTATTCCTAGGTTGATCAGTCCATGTTGACAGTGGTGGCCCAGTTGTTAAGGAAGCAGACTTTGGTCTTCAGCGCCCAGTTTGCCACTGAGGTGAAATAACTTCCTGTGGGCTCACCACCCACAGGAAGGCTCAGAATGTGTTGCACAGTGATTTGGACAACACCAGAGACAAGCAAAAGAAGATGAATAAATGATCCTTATTATAGACAGGTGGCTATCAACTTGAAGCCAGACTTTTACACATGGAACCATCTGTTTTGGACAACTAGATCACCATGTAAAATCTAAACAACACTGTTTGACAAACTTGATTTTTATTTTAGTGTTCGGTCGGCCAGATGCGGCCTACCAACCTTCTCTAAATTAAATAATTTATTTATTACATCATTTTACTTCTGCCCTTTCCCTGCAACAATGCATTCCCCCAGTAGATGACAACAAAAAGACTATTAGAAAGACAGGATTTTAGGTTTTATACTTGACTTTTATCTTAGTTCAAAAGAATGATCCACCTTTCTGCTCTGGACTCTGTCCCCGTGTCTAACTTTAGGACAAAAAAGTGGCCCCTGGGTCAAAAAAATACTACCCATGCATGGTCTAGAGAAGGGGTCGCCAACCCGGTGCCCACGGGCAAACGCGTCGCCCGCAGTGACCATGTCAGTCCCCCGCAAGCAAGTTCTAAAAAAAAAAAGACCGAATCACGAACTATCACTGTCTAAAATTTAATTAAATTTGTTTGCCATTCGTTTTGAATTGCATTTACAGTAATGTAAATTAAAAACAAAAAAATATGTAAAAACCTTAAAAAAAAAATCATAAAGTAGCAGAGTTTGCTAATATGAGAGTTCTGACGTAGAATGGGGCAGAGGTCAGTCAGCATTGCAAAGATAAGGAGAAGAAAGCGATTTCTACTCACATCAACGGCAAAGCGGCACAACGTGGAGTGGCACTTCATCATTTGTCACAAAAGTTACCATGCTAACTACCCACCCGGCAGCGCCCTACGGACAGAAAAAGATTGGCGAGTTAAAGGCAACTTGATTTTTGTCAAATCTTACAGAATTGATCATTGGTACAAACATGGTGCAGAGTTCATGATTTGATGAAAATTAATAGCGTCTTGAAAAAGTGGATGTGGTTTCCTGCAAAATGTTGTGGAAGTTATCATTTGAAAATGAAACAATTGGAAAGGTAAATAAAATATTGCATGTTGAAGTTTATCTGTTTCCTACCTTGTTCAATCATTCTGAATCCGTATTGCTAAATTATTAATCATAAAGATGAACTCTGCAACTTTCTTCTTTCAGAATTGTGTGATCAAAGTGGTAGCCCTTTCATTACTCAGTGCCCTTGAAGTAGCTCTCAGTTTCAAAGAGGTTGGCGACCCCTGATTTAGAGTCTGTCCCATCAACAGATATACAGCAGCTGGTGACCCTTATTGAAGACCATCAGTTCCAAATACAATTCGGGCCAATCTTTTTATAAACAAACCTTTATTCGAACACAAAGTTTTTTCCAATTACTAAATTCCTCAAGCTAGCCCTCACATCTTAGCTTGGAACACTGGATGACTACCTGCGATAGTTATTCATTTTGTAGCTGTCAAGACTGTCTAAAGTGGAAGTGCATGGAAGACACGGTCTGGAAGAGACATGATAGCACTTGCTAAAGTATCTCTTATTTTTTTTGTAAACCATTTTTTATTGCTACACACTTCAGTTGAAGCTTTATGTAAATTATATGTTTTTAAAACTTAGCAGAACTACCACAGCATCCCCATTAATGTCCATCAAAATCAGGTGTTGCCAAGTAAGTCTACCAATACCAATACACCTAGATATGCACACATGTTGTAAAAAAAATCCCCCCCCGCACACAGTACGGGGGTTTAACACCGCTTCAAGGGAAATTTCATGCATGCATAAAATACGACCGGTAATGACCAGTTTCACCATCAGCAATGTGCAATTACCGTCATAATGATTTGCCATTTATTTGCTTCCACACTGCAACGAGGAAGTTGAGTTTAATTAATAACTTGCCAGGGAGGAAATTAATGCCAGGACATTGCTGCGACAGCTGCACAAGTGTCCTCTGACCTGCGCCAGGGGGCAGAGTTTAGTGATCATTGTCCAGGCTGCCATATTGAAATGTGACCTGCTTTGAAGTCCTGCGTGAAGGAGAGAAGGGAAGAGAGGAGTAAGATGGGGGGAGAGGAGGGGGAGGAGGTCTGCGGGGACAAGTGACACACTGACAGACAAATAGAGGGTGTTTGGTGCACACAGTGACGCTGTCTGCTGATGCAGGACACGCTGCTGCATAATTACACTTTTAAATGAAAAGACGTGTGCGTTTACATTGTCTTTAGTGTCATCTGCATGAGCAGGAAGCTGTTTAGCAGTGACAGGGCTGCCTGTAATTTGTCAGTGACCTTGAGGTGGAAAAAATCCGGAAGAAAATACAACACCAGCAGCAGAGTTTCTGCTCCAACCAGAGATAAGTATTAAACATTTAAACAGATTCTGCCCTAGATTAGACTTAGATCAGACTTGGGCAAATTAAGGCCCGGGGGCCGGATGCGGCCCGTTTGGCGTTATAATCCGGCCCGCCAGACTTGTCCAAATTATACTTTTAACTTATATTATTGTTATCCTTCTACCTTTTCCCTGCAAAGCCAGCATTTCCACAATAGATAGTCTAAGGCTTAAAGCATTTTGCCTCTATTCAAACCTTTACTCATCATTTATCTTAGTTCAAGGAAACACTCTATCTCTCCGACCCTGATCTGGCCCATGACTCAAATTTAAGTACAACCTGTGGCCCGCGAGACAAAATAATTGCCCAGGCCTGTCTTAAATTATCTGAACCAGAGTACACTGAGTCAGTGAATGAAGCAACCATACGACTTGGTGGTGAAACAATCAATCATACTAGAGTTCTGAGAAGGGAATAATGGTACAACTGGTCAGTGAATGAAACAACTTGTCTGTGAGAGAAACGATCGTACAACTAGTCCGGTAAGGAAACAACTGTATGGCTGTTTCCTTAGCTGAAGGCAACGACAGTACAACATGTTACCTTAAATGAAGGTAACAATGGTACAATTGGTCGCTGAAGAAAACAAGTAAACATAAGACCTTCCTGTCAGTGTTGTCCCCCCTGATTACCTCGTTCCTGATCCTGTCCATCCTTGTCACCCCCAAAGAGATTCTCAGCATCTTTAACTCCTCCACCTCCAGCTCTGCCTCTTGTCTCCTACCTATTCCTAGAGTCTCGAGTCCATACATCATGGTTGGTCTCACAACTGTCCCGTAAACCTTTCCCTTCACCTTAGCTGACTCTCTTCTATCACAAATCCCTCCAGAGACCTTTGTTCCATCCTGCCTGTACTTTATTCTTATATTTTTATTTATTTCATATATTTGTTTGCATTATAAGTTGTCTTGTTGCACATGCAATTTTAAACCTGACTTGTTATTGTGAATCATAATCACTAGCAGAAACATATATTGATTATTCAGTTGTTTTCAATAATGTTGTGTTTCAGTTAAAATGGAGTGGAAATGCATTGCCAGTGTGACTTCCTGTTGAAAATGAGTCTGACAGCCCTGGCAGACTGTAACTAAGTGTTTTCAAAAGCCTGGTGTCATATGGCGTTGGATCAGGTTAGCATGACCAGTGAACAATTCATTCATCCGTCCATCTTCGTCTGGAAGGGGCTGCGGTCTCCAAAAACCTTCCTGCAGGTGGTGAGCCAAATGGAAGACACCAACCAGGAGGTGGACCCTGGAGCTCCACACCAACAGAGACATTGACTCTGGACCAGAGAGCAACAAGTGAACAATTTATTTATAACATTCTAATATGATATCTCAGATATATCTATATGATATATCTAAGATTGAACAGTAAAACCAAACAACTGCTATAATGCTGTGGTTTGATCAGTTATCGTCAGACGACAACCATCACCCACACAGAGCAGATAATCGTCTGTTTTGGACAATATTAAAATCCTCATCCAGTTATAAATTAGCTGTTGTCCCCTAGTGAGGATTGAGGCTTTGACAGTCATTTAATTCACACACAAACCCACACATTCAGTATCACGTTGCCAGTGTTTGATGAAGTATGATTTCAGGCTTTCATTAACGTCCTGAACTGAGACTTTAGAAACTAATTTCTACATTTTCCATCTTCATATTTGTTGGATAAAATGATCTCTTTCTCTTTCTTTCTTTTTTTTTATACGATATCAATATCCATATTTTATATACGTATATTCTACTGCCAACATTTTAATTTATTAAGTAAGATGTGGCCCAATTAATTACTTTATGCCAAAATGATCCTTGAGCAAAAATAGAATTCAAACTAGGTTTAGTTGGTGGATTCTGCTGCCAAAACTTTTTCACAGATGTAACTTGTTAACAATTTGAGTAAACAATACAATACAAATTGATCAACACACACACACACACACACACACATATATATATATGCATATATATATATATATATATATATNNNTATACATATATATGGATATATACTGTATATATATAGATAGGTAACAGTAATTGTGGGAAACCTGGCCGAAAAAAACGTAGAAGAAAAGGTGAAAACGGTAACATGTTTGGACAAGGGAATGGCTTGGCAGACGTGGTCAATGTCTCTCGAATTTGCACCATGTTGTTAACTTGTTCTCTCCTGTGCAGAATGTCAGACTTTCACACCATCATTTGTTAGGTAGTCTAGAGGCAATTGTGAGGCAGTGTTCCATTGTTGTAACCCTGTGTAGCCTACACTCGAGACAAGTTGCACCACTGAGCTCAAAATCAGGCCCGATTGCCAGATAGTCACACAAAAGAAAAAATGTGGAAAAATCTGCTCTACAGTATATCCCACATTGTCCGTTGGACTTTAATTTTATTCCCACATCTAAAAAAAAAAAAAAAAAAAAACCTCAGTAAAGCAGATCCAGTCCCGATGAAATGTAAAGGATCCACATAGATCTCAGTGAAACGTGTGCTGATCTCTAACTCGCAACATAACAATTTTGTTATGTTTACTGTCATAGAGACAACAGAGGACTATTGTACTATCCTTCTCTCGTGGTCCGTCTCAACCTCTTTGCTTAGAAGGTGCTTTAGTGCAGTCAAGGACAACCTGTGCCAGAAAGGTTTGGGTGTGATTGCAGGTTTTTGTTCCAACCAAGCAGCAGCACACTTGTGTTGACGTGTTTAACCAACTGATCCCAGTCACCAGACAGCTGATTGGTCAAACACTGTGTTCTTGATTGGTTGGAACAAAAACATGCTGCCACAGCAGCTCTTTCTGGAACAGGTCTCCCATGTCTGGTTTAGTGCCAGGAGTAAAGGAATAACATCTCAATCCCCAGAGAAAGATCAGAGGAGCTGATCTTAATTGTTGCCATCAGAAGGAAAGGACAAAACTGTCAGTGGCCAAAAATCTCTCATCCAGTGTCTTTTGAATAAAATATATTATAATTATTATAATTTTAATATTAATTATTATTATTATTATGGTTACTGTATGCAGTGTTGGGCAAGTTCCTTTAAAAAAAGTAACTTATTTCTCAACTAGTTACTGCGGTGAAAAAGTAACTAGTTATGTTTCTAAATTATAAAACTAATAGCTAGTTACTTTACTTTAAAAAAATAATGAAAAAAAGTTTAGTGTTGTGTTCTGTAGCAATCATCATAATGAAGTAGATGTAGTGGTACAATAAAAATAAAATAGATGTTTAGACATTTTGACAGGCATCTGTATTGTAACCTCAACTTGCCACTTGCCGTCGTCTTGTTTGTGAGTGTTAGACTCTTTAATTCCCTATAACAGTGGTTCTTAACCCGGGTTTGATCGAACCCTAGGGGTCCGGTGAGACGGTCTCAGGGGTTCGGTGGAGCCTCTGCAAGCGGAGGTCAAGACACCGTGGAGGTCAAAACACACTGACTCATCCTACCAAAGTAGGGTCTTGTGAATGCAGCATGTAACTAGTGGGGTTCGGAAAATCCAACAAGGTTAGGAACCAATAACCTATGAGGTGAGAAGACCCGCCCAGGCCTATTTCTGATTGGCTTAGCCTGGAATCTTAACCTGTGTCAACCAATCATTGCTCCTTTTTCAAACCATCCATTTGGACCACAAATAGTCATGAGTAACGAGCCCCTTCATACCACAGTAACAATTACTACGTAACGTTACACGTTAGGTTACCAGTTACCGATAAAAATAGTTACATTACGAATTGCTCCCAACACTGACTGTACGCATATACTGAATGCAGCACCAACTAGAATTTTCTCTCGTATACAAATGTATTAAATATGTATTTATTTACCGTTTTGTAAAAAAACCTGACTACATGACAAATCCTGACTCAAGGATATTTAACTGTTTTCTTAGTCATAGTGTTTCCATCATTACCTGTGCGTGCTTACTGTAACCTGAAGACTGTATGGATGAAACCACTCATTTAACTCAAGCTATAAATATAGTAGCATGTAACTAAGAAGTAAATGATCAGGTTAACAAACTCACCCTCAAGTGAAGTTTTATTCTTAACTGTACGTTTCCTCTATGTCTTTGGTGATGTCACTTGCCCTTGAACACACCAATGAGATGATAGATCTGTCATCGTAAACAAATTAAATTCACAGTCAGAACACAGTGAAGGAGCATTGATTTATTATAAGCCACAACTAAATTTGCGGTCCAGTTTGACACGTGTTACAAGTCATACATGTCAAACTCAAGGCACGGGGTAAAATGCAGCACACCATTTATTTATTTATTTATTTTTTTTTTCGTGGACCGTTGAAACTCTACAAGCTTCAGCAAAGTCCATGTATGAGTTTCTTAACCTGAGAAATTTTAAATTGGCCCCCAATCTAGCACCACGAGGGCACTGGTACCAGAGTGCTTATCTCTGACTCTATTCTGTTTATATCGGGCTCTTAACGTCTTGAATTTGATTTTTTTTTTTTTTTTTGGCTTAAAATTAAGAAAGTAAACAGATATCACTGTATTGTCTTTTTATGAATGCAGTAAATTTGTAAAAATAAAATGCATTTTTTACTGTTGCCACTATGACCCCGTAGTAAATGCCCACAGACCAGTGGTTTGGTGCCACTAACCCGTGCAATCATTACTATTGGCCCTATCTAGAACTGAAAAAAAAAAAAAAAAAACATAAAATATTTTTTTTGTTTATGCAAAAATTTCACTTTATGAGCAA
>JAFBJS010004975.1:10158-32529 GCA_016785265.1 Paraplagusia blochii
CAGGAGTTGCCTGAAATTTCCAAGAATTCATTAAAAATGAATGAGTAATTTAACTAAAAATTAAAATTTATTCCTATGGGGTCATTCTATTTTTTTTGCAATCAGGAATAAAAAAAAACACCTTTAAGAATTTATATCCAATTTAAAGACAAAAAAAAATGCATTAATAAATTTATCTGCACTGGTGCATCTTGATTCACGGCTGTCTGTCATGTGACTGATTCACCCTAAGGACACCGCCAGAAATTTCTTTTTGTGAACAGATGAGGAACCAAGGCACAATCATAAAGTGGCACAAAATGTACTCTGTGGATCCCATCAAGAAACCTAAAAAAGTTTGCTTATACAGACCAGTAGTTAGATGTCTCTTAAATTGTAAAATACAAAATAATAATAATGAGGGGTATGTTCTGTTGGCACAAAAAAACTAAATTCTCTAAATATCAGGCAAGAGCGATGTTCTATGGCCGTATATTTTTATCGATCTCTTATAAATAATCAAATATGATTTTTAATCTCCCAACACAATGTGCTATTTTTTGGTCTGGTTACCTTTTTTTATTTTTGGTTCCTGCAAAAAGTTTCTCGGCTTTGACCAGCATTTGGCAGCACAGCAGGAGCTGGTAATGACTGTCCTAGTGGTGAGTCAGTGGAGTCTTAGAGTAAAATTAACTCTTGTATAAGCTCCGGCTCTTGATGTCAACAGGCTTGGATTCTGCTGCTGCACTCGCACTAAGCTGCTCTTGGCACCGCTTCCAAGTTAATGCAGCAAATGTAATTTGCTGCAAAGTAAATCACGTTTTCCAACACTGGGAAAACGAGTTCAAGGAGGAACAGTATCCTTTTGCTACAGCAGTCATGGAAGATTATGATACACCCAATACTTTTCACCCTATGTTAAAACGAACTAAATATTAACAAGATAAAGGAAAAAAAGGGCATAGCAGAAAGATACAACACCAATTCTGACTCCCTAACTCTGTGCTGAGTTAAAGAAAAAAAAAAAAAAGTGAAGCATGCAGCGAGGCCGTGCTCCATCTTTGCAGCAGCCGGTGATGGATGGAAGTCAGCAGATTGTTGCAGCCTCAGCTGATTCATCCAGGAATGTTGTGACATCTATTTCTAATGGTGCTTGTGTTCCGAGAGAATCAAAGCTAACACCGTCTGACAGAAACATATGTCTCCGTTGTGCCTGCGTGACTCCACCTCGCTGGGTTCCTCTCCGCCGTGCAGGTGCAGAAGGAAGGCTTCGTTTCCCAGGTATTAGCCCGGTGAGCTACTCCTGATCCTCCTGCTTCTCACATGCAAATCAACATCCTCACCGCCGCAGTCAAGCAAAGGGTTAACACCAACAAGGCCTTCAGCGTTTTTTTTTTTTTTTTACATCCCGCATCTGGGAGGCAATAACTTCAAACGGCAAAAATCCAAATTACTTCAATGATGGCTTCAAGTGGAATCACATTATCTGCCGGGAGATGAGGTTATGGGACATGGAAGTGAAGGACATGCCTCATTGTTTTCTGTTAATTTTCAAAACATTAAATTTAACGGCGCTATTGAAATGCATTACTTTGTCAGACATAAAAATAGTTTCTTTCTTCGTTTTTTTTCACTTTGTATTACAACTTCCCTGACAGAAAATCCGCTTCATTTAAACCGAGCTGCAGAATGAAAAAGTTATTTTTAATCAGCCACAGGGAAAAAGAAATATTAAAGAAAACAAGGGAACTCATTTGACATTTGTCTGAAAATCAATTTCGTTCTGTGGGGAAAACATCAGATGATAAGCTTTGGTTAGTCAACCTGCAGTAAAGTCATTGGACCATTAAATGTGTTGCATTTTATAGTCAAAAGATTGGTGATCACTAGATTTTAGTCCTTCTCGGAGTTAAAGTGTTATGATGGGAACCAAACTCTCAACAGAAAAACTGAAATCTCTCAATGACGTCAAAGGGGAACATATATATATATATAAGAGGGATACAAACATTATTTGGGCAGGAAATACATATATTTTCAGAATAAAAAAAGCCAAGAATTCCAATTCATTATTCATGAATTTGAATTCATGATTGGTGGGGCAGTGGTGGCCTTGTGGTTAAGGAGCTGCAGACTGGAGGGTTCCAAGTTCGAATTCACCAACTGCTAGGTTTCGACTGATCCGGGTTCTCAAAGCTGACCAGTGTTCACTTTGGTGACGGGTTAAATACAGAGGTGACATTCCGCTGTGGACTGTGGTGTGAATCTCATAATCATAATGACATGATCGAATCATAATGACAAGGAGTTTGCTGTCCTTCCTTTCCATTTTGTTGATTGTTTAAACCCTGTTATTTCAGTTCAATTTATGGATAATCAGACTGACAGAAAATTGTACGCTTCCTTTTTGCCTCGTCTCCTCACTAGACATGTCAATACTTCAACCATATCAATTATTTTCCAAATGTTTTTCAGAGATTTCTTTTAGTTTATCATTTTCGATACATCTGCAAATGTAATAATCTGCACCGAATGAGTCCTTTTAATGACAGAACAACATTCAAAGGTGAGATGGAATAAGATCACAGCGTAGATTCTTTGTTGTGACCAATACAACCTATTGCGCGTCCTCACAGACACAGTTTGGCACGTTCATGTCTGCTCGAAACAGTTTCTGTATCGGTCACGTGACTTTCTAAAGCGACACGCTCGACGCATGTGCTGGCGCGCCAGTGTTGCCGGACCCATCACTAGTTAGAGGTATTTTGACTGTGGTTGTTGTCAAAAATCCACATTTTCAAAAGATGATGGACGTAAAAAGGCATGAACTCAGGGTTTTTTGCAGTGAATGGACTGTCTCCACAAATAGCCGGCTTAGTGCTAGTGTCACTTCATTCAGGAATCTATTTTTTGGATTGTCGGGTCAGAGTAAGTCCAATCTCAGTGTGTCACCAGGACAAAAATTGACTTTTTTTTTGTTAGATTTATTAACTTTTCTTCTCCAACATGTGACACTGACAACATTGGCTGTACAGAGCTGGACCACAGTTCTTTCCACTTCACCGTCTAAGGTTGGATATATTTTTACAAAGCTCCAATCAACATAAACACTTCTGACAATTACTAAAAGCACGTCCTGCACCACTCAGACGTGTTTAATGCATTGACTCCATTGAAGATATCAGCAAATTAGAACACATTTTTCCACTTCTTCTTCTTTATATCTTAAAAGTAGGTAGATGAGAAGAAGCTGCAGACTTGTCTCAGGATAGTTCTGCATTTTAAAACGCTGGACTACTGTAATATCGTGATTGAGTGATTGAGCACAGGCCATATATACAGTACTAATTACTTAACTACTACTACTAATGAGTAGGAGTTCACTAACAGAGGTTTGAAGTCTGGATTACCATCTGTAAACTTTATACAACATGTTTTATTCTGGATTCTCATATAAGCGGTGTTTGTTTGCATGTCCATCAGCTCACGTACACACGATGCTGATGGACATGGCATCTTGAGCAGCCATCTTGCAGAATGAATAAAAAAAAAAAAAAAAACTTGTCCTAATAGTCCAGCAAGGTGACCGGCCAAGAAGATCTGCATCTAAATCGCTGAGCGTCAAGTATTTTATTGGAAGTTTCCCCACAATATTTAGTGTAAGGATAGTTCTGAGGCTTTGCTGCAAAAAAAAAGAAAAAAAAAATGTCAATAGAGTCCCCACTTAATTAAAAAAAATTATATATATATAAAAAAAAAAAGAGCGATTGTGTTTCAACACTAAGTCATAGCAGGTCTCATTACTGTCCTACATATATTAACTGTTCTGCTATTATACCGGTATTCACACTCTCAAATAAGTTGTTTTGGGCAAAAGTGTCTGCCAAATGTTTAGTAATTCTATTCTTCCGTCACAAGTCTCACTCTAACTGCAATCTATTCTCTACCTCTTGTATGCATCATTTTGATGGTTGACCCCAGACACTTGAACTCATCCACTTATCCAAAACATATAGAGGCTGCTGATTTATCTTCTCTCTTTCACACTCTTGTCTTCTGTTTTGCCCCTGCCGACCTCTATTCCTCACCGCTGTAAAGCAAACAAACAACCAGAACCAAACTGAAGTACAGAATACTTGCACAGAATAAGGCAAACCTCATTTTTCTTAGGACGGCAAACGAAACAGAGACAAATCTCTGTCTGTGCATTGATAGTTTGTTTTAATTAACCACTGATTAAATTTGATTAGGATAGAGAAAAAAAAAGCAACAATTATATAAGCGGAGGTATAAATTGTAAAAAGGAATGTTGGATAATATTGGTAACGATGTTACCAGCTGATATTAGCAAGTTTTGGGGAAAAAAAAATACTGAATATAAAAGTCAAAGCCACTTGATGGCAGCACTGCAGTTGATTTTAGTAATTGATTTTAATAATAAAGGGATTTGATGCAAAAATCTGGTGTCTGAAAATGTATAAATGTTTGTAGTGTTAAACAAATATTTTAGGGAGTGCTCGATACACCATTTTCTCATTCAATTTGGAATCGAATACTGAATTAGGTAATTCGGTATTCAATCTCGTATTAAATAATCTGCATTCGATTCACTTCGCATTTACATTCAGTTTAATTTGGTATTTGCTGAGCATTCGATACCCGCTTTGCATTCACACACAATAAAGGAGCGGATGCGCATTAGTCTAACCATGGTCCAGTTTCAATTTGATCATTTGATTATATAACGATATCTCGTTAATATACGGTTTTATTCAACATGAATTCTATCAACAAACGCATGTGCAATTTTGAGCAATAAATGGAGCAGGTTAAAGAAAGATCAAGGCGACAGGAGAAAATATGAGGAAGTGTTTTGTAATCCTGTTCCTAATAATGCAGCAACATCTAGCGGTTGACAAGGAGATGAGCTGCTCCCGTAGCACTTCACGAGCTCATTAAACTAATACGGGTGTTGTTGTGTTCACACACATGCGGGGAGTGACAACCGTTTTACTTTTTATTGCTTTACACCCGTATTAGTTAATTCGGTATCAAAACCCCCTACTAGAGGTGGATTAGTTAATGTGCATTAGTTGAGGAGCGAATGTGCGTTAGTTTGTAATGTGAACGCAAACAGGGAGCGAAACTGGTTTCGCGTCACAGTGAATACCGAATTAAGTGCCAGTGTGAAAACGGCAATAGAAGTGAAAAACATATTGTCATCTATGGGAGAAGCATGTCAGAATATAATTGGGAAATGAAAAGAAAATGTAAGTTTTTTAGAAACGTTCCACCTCTAATCTAAGAGGTTTTCAGTTCTGTTAGTGGGGAATAACAAAAGTTATATCCTGTGAGTGAGGGAAAATGGATGCTCGGGCTTCCTCGTGTTTGGGGCAGACCTTAGCTCACCTGTAATGTGTGGCATAAATCACTTTTTACCTGGAATTTTGTCTTTGGGTTGGGCCATTTAAGTAAGTGAAGAGTAAATGTAAATGAACATGAACATGGGGTGTGGGGTTAGGAGGAACCATACAACCAATGCACGGGAGCATGACCAAATACAAAAAGGCCGACTCCTCAGGACAGGACTCAGCTGTCTACCTACACCTGAAGACAACAAATCACTGTTATGAGGACCACAATGTCCACATTTTGACCATGGAAGACAGATGGTTTGAGCGAGGGCTAAAAAAGCAATTTTTGTCAACCTGGAAAAACCATCATTCAACAGAGGTGGTGGTTTGAGACAACACTTATCATCCACATACAAAGAAAAAAAAAAAACATTATCCAACAGTTTCCCCTCTCAGCAGGTGGTTTCATGAATTATAGAAGCATGAAAGTAACCAAACGACCGGGATCACACTTCACAGGTAACTGCAGGTCCATCCAACAGGAGGGACCTGGAACATCCTTTCCCAGCTTCGGTTACTCCCCACCAATGTTCCCTCTTATTTTTCATATGTCTTGGCAGACAGGCAACCTCCCTGAGCAAACTAAGGACCACTGTGAGCAACATTAGATGTACATGCTGTGACCACACACACCAGTATCGAACCTGGGATCATAGCAACCGATCCACACTCCCATCTTGTGTCTTCGTACAATTCCACCAGCATTCAAATTACTCTTCTGCTGAATGTGACGCTTGAAGTAGTCCAATGTCCATTCAGTCCACACTTATCCCTCCGGAAACTCGCTTGTTACTTTAGCTTCGCAGCATGTTTTGCAGAGCAGCCCTTTCTCAGTCAAAACGAAAAAATCTCACCTAGTAACACCCCTTGTCCCTCTGTTTGCACATTCTTGGACAGACCACCAGTTCCACCTTAAAAGAACCGCAATTCTTTTTTACTTTGGCTTTGCAAGTGGATTTGCCGCTGCCCGTTCGTTTCGCCATAATGAGGGGTTGGCGAAGCGTTTATCTCTCTCCACAGTTTATGCTCTACACTCAACTGCACCGTTAGCTACATGCTAACCTGCAAAACAGCAGCACTTACGCATAGAGTGCTGTTATTGACATTGATTGGCTGCGTAAGTAAACAGCTGTAAACCACAGCATATCATTGGCTGGACAGTGTTTGTTATTGTTTTACTGAAGTACCGCTTGTTGTCACATGCCAGTCAGTGAGTTGCATTGCAAAATGGTAAAAAACCAAATTGTTATTTGTTTGTTTCATTTACACTTCAGCTTGGATTGGAATTCATGCGTTGCATAGGTTTGCTGTGCGCGGAGAACATGGGAGCAGTGTGCGATTGCACAGGCGCACAGCTTAGAGGGGACATTGTTCCCCTCCCAAACATTAAGAAGTGAAGTTTTCCAAAAAAATTAATGTCAGTTGTTTAACCCTTTCTCTATTGACAAATGGCTTTAACAGATCACCAAACTTAAGTTTTCTTTAAACACCAGGTCAACACTGCCC
Organism: Paraplagusia blochii; assembly: GCA_016785265.1. Taxonomy (NCBI): domain Eukaryota; kingdom Metazoa; phylum Chordata; class Actinopteri; order Pleuronectiformes; family Cynoglossidae; genus Paraplagusia; species Paraplagusia blochii. The sequence continues at coordinate 17,058 of JAFBJS010004975.1, forward strand.
AACTAGATCTGTATGTGTTTGGACGATCTCAGTATATCAGATATTGGCAAAGAAAAAGTAAATAATAATAATATCAACCTTCCATAAATGTGACATTCAGGAGGACCCATGCCATCATCATCAACTCTAACTCTATTTTTTACCATACATGAAGGACATAAATTGTCTCCACAGAAAACCGGGATTCAGTGAGAATGACGTGATTCTTCCGACAGATGCATCTGTTTTTCCTCAGATAAACCTCTCTGAGAAAACAACGATAAGGACTGTCAGCATAATACATTGTCCTTATTCGAACCCAAAAAATACTCACAGAAATTGCAGCAATTTGAGAATAAACTCAAAGATAGCTGTAATCAACTTTCCAATCCCCATGAATTAACAATGGTCGTTTTGGATGGTAGGATATTAAGATCTATATATGTGCTCAGTTTTTAGGCATTGTTCCCATTCATGTTCAGAAATAACACACTTTATCTGTCTTCTCAAATCAATTTTCAAGCATACAATTTGATTTACTTGAGAAAACAGTTTTTCATCAGTGTTAGTCTTTTATTCTCCCAAACACATCCCCATACAGTGTGAAACATTTTAAGGTCATATGTTTTTTTTTTTTCCCTTCTCTTAGAGATTAAATGAGAGCACGACTGCTGTTCAAAAACATTTTTAATCTAATTCCCCCTCATGCTGCCCCCGCCCCTTACCTTTGCAATTCTCATTATTGTTGTATAATGCATTTGAGATCTACCTCTGCACCTTTCCCACTAAAAGGCTCTTTATTCATTCAGCGAAGCACCACCTCATTTTCTCACTTTCCCACTGACTCAGCAGAGTGGCGTGTAATAACACTGCTTCAATTTAGACTCCTCTGCCAACAGCGAGCTAGAGTTCCGAAGGGGGCTTGATGTCACCTGCCACTCAAATGGTCGGTAAGGAAGGCCGACACAAATAAAGAACAAAATAAAAACAGCCTGAATGTGTGGAAAAGGCTAACAACATTTCTGGTCAAAACCAGAGAGGTTTGATTTCCTGTCTTCGACACTCAACCTGGATCCACCACCCGTGTACTGCTACCTGTCTTTGTCCATTATGATTACACTGTAGTAGAATCAGGTTTAACCAGTGTTGTTTGTCCAACTAGGGGACATACATTTGTATTAGGACAGTCGGCAGTGGTGTCAGCAGTGATGGCCTAGTGGTTAAGGAAGAAGACTTGGTTCTGCAGGGCCTCATGGACGCAGGGACCTTCAGCATAGCAGTGTCCTGACCCACATAACCTCTTAGGCTCACAATATGGTGCAATATGATTTGAGTGGAGACAGCTGCCCTTGCGACTCAAGATCATGATGAATGTATTAGGACATTGATTGTGCTTTGGCAATGAGGCAATGTCTTTTGGTGTGGAACTATAGGGTTCTCCTCTTGGGCAAGACCCAATCCCAGTTAGGGTGGATGGCTTATTCCTGTGGGCTTACCACCTGGAGGAAGGTTCATGAGGGACTGGTGGAGTGTGATAACGGATAATTGGACAAAGATGGATGGATGGTCTTACTGTAGGATGGGTGGTCTTAGACGGAACTATTAGCGTTAAGTTGAAGAGTAATTTATGATGTCATCACATTGGGAGGGAACTACAAAGACACACATCTCCAGTTCACCTTATGTTAATTTTAATGTAGAGAACACAGTAGTCAGCCTTTCTATCAGCTACCATCAGATGTTCTTAGGACTGCACCAAGGTCATCTAATCACATGATCGCTCATGGTTTTTCTTCCAAGTGCCTCTTCTCAATATATGGACCTTGTGTTCTTCTATAAAGCTACTTTAGTGAGCATTTCATAAATGTGCATGTAATGATATGAGTATGACTATTGGTCATCAATCCAAACGTCCATTTCTGTCAGCTTATCCATTACTAGTTAACAGGGGCAGCAGTCTCAATAACCACCACCCAAATCACACTTCACCAGGCCCTCATAAATGTTCCTGCAGGTGGTGAGGCCATGGGTTGGATCTAACCACCCTAACTGGGATTGGTTCTTGCCCAGGAGGAGGACCCTGGAGGTCCACATCAGTGACAGGGACAATGTTCCAAGCCAATGAAAGGTGGGAACTTAATGATGTGTCCGGCAACACTGTGTCGGTGTGTGTATCGCTTTTAGAAAGTCACATGATCGATTACTGATGGGTCGGGTAACATTGACGCGTCGGCACATGCGTTGAGCATGTCTCTTTAGAAAGTCACGTGACAGATACAGGAACTGTTTCAAACTGACATGAACGCACCAAACCGAGTCTGTGAGGACGCACATCTGTCAATAGGTTGTATCGGCCACAACAAAGAATCTACGTTGTGAACTTGTTCCATCTCAACATTGAATTATGGCGCAGCCTCATGAAAAAGAACGGTTTCTGCCATTTTCTGCCAACTCATATCGGAAAATAAATGTATATCCATGTTGTTTGTCAAACTTTACCAGTTGTCCTTCCAATTTCTCTGTATCCCAGCCTCATCTGTGCCCTGTGTGAGGGGGTGTTTTCTGCAATTGGTAAAGTAATAATTATTTAAAAAAAAATAAAAAATAAAAATAACTTCAAGAGGAGGAGAAACTTCTTTTTTTAAATATTAAAAAAAAAAAGTCCACAAGCATCCCTATTCACAACACGTTCACTTTCATTGTCACGTTATGATATATGTTCACATTATTCAATGATTGTATCTGAAAATATTAAGTATTAAATACATAAGTATTCTTAATGTGAATGTCAAAAATGGACAAAATACATTATTGTATATACTAGGGCGTCATAGGAGTGTCAGTTGAGTCTCTCAACAATGTTGCCTGTATGAATTTATAAGGCCCAGCAGGTGTCAGTATTCAGTGACACAGTTTTGATACAGTTTTGCTATGTGTCAAAACGCTTCAGGAAGCCTCATCGACCCGTCACTAGTGGGAACTGTTTTCAATTCCAGACAGGGAAAGTCAACTTGTGCTACTCACATTGATTTGTTTAAGAATCACTTTGGCCACGAGTACTCCAAGCATAACAGATATACTAACACCCGCTCTATCTTAACAGGAAGGTTATGGTGATAATACCCTAGAACAATGGTCCTCAACCACAAATGACTTTAACAGATCACCTTGTTCAGCAGGCAGAACTTAACTTTGTTGAACTTGGTGCCAGGCCACAGAGAAATAATGTTTCCTTTCGTCCCCATCTGGCTGTTACTTACACTTGATCCACATCAACAAAAGAACTAAACAATAGGATGGCTAAGATTACATCATCAATAATGCAACTATATTTGATTAGGAAATATTTTCTCAGTGAACAATAAACTCAAAATGACGCAGAGTCATTGAGAGTCCTTTTATACCAGTCTGGTAGCAGAAAGTTATAGGTTGTGTGCACGGGTAGGGCTTTTTTATAGGTAGAAACAGAACCTATCAGACCACTGGAAATTTAATTTTATTAAGGTGGTATTTATCTGCCACAACTTAACGACCAGTCTGTGAAAATACTACAAGACATTTAACCGCTCTGTGATACAATAGATGTTGATGATGTCCAAACTGTCCCACAAAGGGCCAGCTGCTGGTTTTTGTTCCAACCAACTAAGAGCACATAGTTTGACCAATCAGCTGTCCGATGATGGAAATCAGTTGATTAAAACCTGGAAATCACCTGATTAAACCCTAAATTGTCTAAACTCAGACTTTATCATATTACCAGTCTCAAACAATAGCTGTGCCTTTATTATTATACTTTCTAAGTTGATCTCTTAAACTTAATCTCAACTTCTTCTCTTCCACCACACCCTGAGACTGTCATCCTTCTCAGAAATTTAAGTTCAAGCCAGGACTTTTAAATCTGTTTAGCATTGGTCCTTTGACTAACTTTAAACAAACTTTGATGTTATAAACTTTAAATGAACTGTCAGCCTTTTGAGGTAAAAGTCTATGCATCCCAACAAAGTGCCAAAAAACAGAGTGGTGGAATTTTAAAGCAGCCTGGAAAAGAAGAGGCTTTTTTTTCTTTTTTTTTTTTTAAATGAAATGCTCGAGACAGCGTGAAGCACAAAAGGAGAAAATATCAGTTTATATAAGGCCTGCAGACAAAGAGCAAAGCGATCCAGGTCACGGAGAAACTGTGGAATAATCAAACAGCTTTCTGAAAGTATTGGGGGTGAAAAAATAAAAAATAAAAATCTGTGGGGATCTGTGTCTTTGTATCTGGGGCTTATTCATTATCCAAACCTGAGCTTGTTTAAAGTGAAACTATTGTGTCTTTTCAAATGTTAAATTTGTCTCCCTTTGTTGTTTTCTGTCTGCAGAAGTGCCAGAGTGAGAAAGGCACCATCAGTGCAGTTGGAGGATTTGATATAAATATATCCCGAACATAAAAAGACACTTTTTTCCTGAATTCTCTTTCAAATTGTGATATTATTGAAGGGTCATTTTATCTAGCAGTGTAAAAATATGGAGCCAGAATAGTATCAAAAAGAATAAATACACGGACAAGGGTTCATAAATATATTTGAAATATTTAGAAATGAAAATACAATTGTGAATTGTCAAATATACATTCATATCAAGCTTTGAATTTGTAAAACTGCCTGGGGACTCGTCTGCAGCCAATCAGAAGTCTCAATCATTAACGACACTTGACATAAAATATCAGAAATCCACCGACAAATGCAGAAAGTTTTACAAATTAAAAGCACAATATGAATACATATCCACTGCAAATCACAACATATTTTATGGATTTTTTCTTTTCATCAGTAGATCACTGCTGTAACACCATTGCCGTCCTATGGAAAAAAAAAAAACATTTCAAAGAAACAGGGTCAAGTTTCTCACTACTACCTAGTGTTCTGGTTATATGTAGCCTATGCCATAGTTTTTGCTTTTCTTGCAACCCTGGCATCCTGTTTGTTTCTGATGGTATTTCTCGAATCAACTTAGGGGATATATTTTAAATGTGCAACGATTCAAGTTCAACACTTGGGTTCTCCATCCAAATGTTACAAACACACAAAAGTAGGTTACAGTTTTGTTAGGCAACTGGACATTAGGTTTTGGTAAAATGTCTCACCTCTTATTCCAGAGGCTGCAACGACTGTAACAAGTCAAACCCCATCTAACAACTGTTAACACTCTTTACAGTTTGTCCAACAGGGAGGACCTGAAACGCCTCTTTGTCCTCAATCATAGTATCCAACTTCAGTTATTTTCCAATAACAGTTAGATCTGAAGAACTGAGGTTAAACAAAAAGAATGCAAAGTGCAGTTGCCTAACAAAACTCCTTTACCTTGACCATCGCCTGTATGACTGAGAATCTTCATCTACATAACAGAAGTAGTTGCATTAAATACAATAATGTCCCTGTGAAACTATGCGAGTCCTCTGAACACACAGACACAGACTTTAAGCTCAATGAACAGACGTATTGGAGACAAGTGCTTGACTATGTCAACTCTGTTCACAGACACAAATCAAATGTCCATCATCTCGTCAAGACTTTGCTTTTTTCCATTTTTCCAACCACTGTCCCGCCCCCACAGTCCCCTCTTATAAGTGTCTACAATGTTAACTCTAATGACAAGTCTCAGTCTGGGAAAAAAAATGTTTTTTTCACAGGGCCAACTGTGGTTTATTTTTCATCATTTGCAAGACAGTAAATGTTCTTCAGAAGACTCACAGTGACATGCAGAGAAAATTGAGTATATTATATAAAAATATATTCTTGACAGGGGAAGACAATTTAGCTTAACTTTTAGTCCCATCTTCTTTTCAGTCGGGAATATTATTTCTTATTCAAGATCATTTACACTGTATAAAACATTTCAAAATAACTAATAACCTTGACAGTTGGTAAAAGTTGTTCAAAGTTTTGTTTGTCAGTACACTGTACGTCCCAGTCACTGGTATTCCCACACGTTGAAGGCAACTCCTGTCATGACTTTGCTGCAGGCAAGTGCAAAACAATGCCTTCAGCAAATAAGGGTTATATCAACAGCTGGAATATGCACCACTTTTTTTTTTTTCCGGAAACACCAGATTGTGTTTAGATGAATACCACTGTAATTGACTGAAAAATATGTGTAAAAATGTATACAAAATAACAATACATTACCCACAATGCCCGACTTAAACCGGGGAACAACAACTCATCTCTGTCTAAAATAAAAAAATCATTATGGAGCAACTCAGGTGAGGAAGAGAGCGCAGACAGACAGCAGGGAGTAATGAAAGTCAGCAGTGATGTGTGCCGGCAAATCAACAACATGAAGGTTTTATACAACTAGAGTGACTTGAGCTGTGATGTAAAGTTTAAGACCGGGGTTGTATCTATTTCTATCTATAAAACCGAGGACGAGCTGGAGGCGCTGCGTTTTAAAGGTGATAAATAACCATAGTTTGGATATTTTGGATATTGAAGTTTAGAGATGCCACAGAGGAGGACGGATAGTAGAACGTCAGCATGGTTCTCAGGACCAATTACAGCACTGGAGCACCCTGAAATCTTTCTCCTGAAGGCAAGCCTTCTGGCAAAGCTGACATCTTACGCACTTAGTCTACAATCGACCCGTAACCCAGCGGCTGTGAGACAACTGCGACGAGGGAGATTCATGACTGTGAATGGAGGACAGTAAATGGTCGGTGGCAGGCGATGGGGTTAAATGGAGGCCAAAGATTAGCTGGGGTAAAGACTGAAGGAACCCTCAGGAGCTCCATCATGATGTCTGAAGGAGATCTGACGCAAAAGTCTAAAACCTGTGTCTTTATTTGAAGGATATGTTTCTCTTCGATCTATGCTGGATGACAGTCACCGTGCAGATCAAACACAAGTCACCGAGTCTTGACGGTAAAATAACTCTTAGATATTTCCACTCATATGTACTCGAGGCTAACAGGCGGGATAACTAAACATTAGCAAGTAAAAACTAAAATTTCTTTTAAGTCTAAAATAAAAGAAGGGCTCTATAAAGTCCATTCATGGTCCAGTCAAGCTCATATGCTCCCTAAGACGAAGTCTAGGGTCCAGATCAGACAGTAGGGTGCTAGGGGAGTTGGGCCAAAGATGTCCAGGCAGAGTCCTGTGTCAGGCCCAGGGCAATGGGACTCTAGCGAAAGGATAGAGACTTAGGGGACGCAAGGTCCCGGGCAAAAGGTGTTAAGTCTACCACAAATAATAGTAGAATAGTTGAATAAGGAATAGAAGGGAAAAAGAGATAGAGGGCAACAATGGGGCCTACATGGGGTCTATGGCTGGACCCGAATTACCGGAGTGTCCCATTGCCCGGACCTCTTCTCACACAAGGGGATCTTGACCATTCGACACAGACTGCTCCCATATCATGGAAAAGTTTTTCAAGTTTTTTAAGAAAACTTGAAAACGTTTATCCTTCAAGATCGCCTTCTAGGTGGCGAGGATCAATGTCACAATGACAAGGAGTTTTCCAAGGTAATAGTAGGATTGTGACAAGTCATGGTTTAGTTGAAAGTAACTGGACTTCTGGTGTGACCAAAGGTGAGACCAAAACAACTCTTCCAACCTTTGTCCAGTGGTGAAGGAAGTTGTCTAGGAGAAGAACTACTAGCGTTCCCTCTGACATCAACCAGGAAACTGATGAAGCTCAGTTGAGGAATGAAACGTCTTGCAACTCCAAGAGGAAGTCCTGTTGCGGACAACTACACACTTTTTGGTTGGTTTTTCATCAAATTGTAAAGTTGCTATGGCCCAGAGTCAATGTCTCTGTCAATCCCAATCCAGAGTTCACCAAGTTTGAATACTGGTTAGAGCTGTTGGTTTCCAGTGGGCACATCCCATACAGAAAGTAAGGTCTGTTGCAATGTGATTTGAGTGGCAGTCACGGAGACTGCTGTCTTTGCAACATGGTAACCGATAAACAGGTGTTGATGGATGGATGGAAGGATGTGAGGTTGCTTTGGATAATAGTGTCTGATCAAACATAATCAAGTGTTAAAGTATTAAAGTGCAAAGGAAGTTCTTGAAACTTCCAGATGATTCAAAACATCATCAGTCAAAGAGTGAAAAGTGAAAAAAAAAAAAAAAAAAGATAAACCACATCCTCGATAAGTTTTTCCATTTCAGGCCTTGGGAATGTGCTGCTGGATTGGAACTGTCTGAGCAGGAATAATGTCAGCCGCAGCACAAAAGGAGGAAAACAACGGCAGCGTCCTACTTCAATGCAGTATTTATGATTAGACACATCGTGTATAGCATGTGATCACTGAACCAATGTATTAAAAAGCCCCAAGATTGAAACTGGATCCTTTTCTGCGCAGCCAACATTTTCCCCCTAATAGATAGCCTATTACGTGATGTAGAGGAAGTGCATTAAAGAAAGCCGTGCCATTGTCTGCGTACGTGCGTGCCTCAGCTCCTTAAGATCCATCATTCCTCTCCGTCCCTGCGTGATAAGTCAGGGCATCTAATCAGCGTATAAATATTCATGAGTCTGACTCGAAGTGCTTTAGAAGGTGTAACTCTTCACAATAGCTTGGCACCTGGCCTCGGGCGTGCTACAAATCCTGGCCCCGAACGGCAACGATGGGTCGTGAGGGAGAAGAGACGGCAGCCAAATTTACCATCTTTTAGCATTTAAAGCTGCGGTGTTCAAAGTAGTTTTTCTTCCTTTACCAACGGGGTCCAGTTTCCATCATGTTTAAAACACCCCGGGGCCTAATTTACCTCCTGTAATACTTTAGGCGATAATGAAGTTGCATAAAAAGAGAATCGGTGGCAAAAACACGGTCACGTGAGTTGACTGTTACTGGACAGATGTTGATGCCGAACAGGAAATGTTTAATTCAGACCTGATATTAAAATGTTTAACAAACTAAAATGTGCAAAATACTACCTAACTTGATTTTACACAAATATATTAGGAGAAAGGAAGGAAAGCAAACTCCTTGTCATTGTGACATTGTGATTCGCACAACAAAATGTCACCTCTGTATTTAACCCATCACCAAAGTGAACAGTGGGCAGCAATAAGTGAGTGGGGACAGTGCCATGCTCGGTGGTCAGCACTGAGGTCCACTGCCACCCAAATCACATGACTTGCTTTCTTCTTAAATGGTCCACTCCAGCAACATAAGCTCTACAAAACATTCATTCATTCATCTTCATCATCTTACCCGTTGCCAGGTCTTATGGCCAGAGGTCTCCACCCCTGCCACCCAAATCACACTCCACCATACTGTCAGCCTTCCTGTGGGTGGTGAGCCCACTGGACGTTATGTCGAGATGGTGCTATGCTCAGTGACAGCTGCTGGATTCAAAACCAACCCATGTCTGCTTCCTTAACCACTAGGCCACAACAGCCAACAATATATCATCAAAACAAGACACAACAAACATCACATCAATCTAAAATCAAACTATCACTCTGAATTTTTGATTGACAGTATATACAGTATGTATGGGTTATTCAGTACATAACCCATCACCAGAGTGAACAGTGGGCAGCTTTGAGCATGACGGTGCCATGCTCAGTGGACCTCAGTGATAACCTGGCAGTTGGTGGATTCAAACCCGGAACCCTTTGGAAATTAATCTTATAACGTACAGTGTGGGAATGCTTCTTTAACAGGAACATCAAGTTTTCAGTTGCAAGACAGAGTACATGTGTGCGAATGAAAAGGGGAACAGTGGAATGGTGAGGTTAAAAGGAGCAGAGGTGGAGAAGGTGGAGAAGTTTAGATACTGAGGATCAACTGTTCAGAGCAGTGGAGACTGTGGAAGAGAGGAAAAGAATGGAGTACAGGCAGAATGGGACAACTGGAGAAAGGTCTCAGGAGTGATTTGTGAGAAAAGAGAGTCAGCTAAGGTGAAGAAAAAGGTTTACAGGACATGGTAGAAGACAGGAGACAGAGCTGGAGTTTGAGGAGTTAAAGATGCTGAAATTCTCTTTAGGAGAGACAAGGATGGACAGGATCAGGAATGAGGTCATTAGAGGGACAACACAGACAGGAAGAGTTAGAGAAAAAGCTTGAGAAGCCAGATTGACATGGTTTGGACGTGTTCAAAGGAGGGACAGTGGGGATGTTGGTGAAGTAATGATCCTTGAGATGGACCTACCAGGTAGTAGACAAAGAGGAGACTGATGAATGGAGTGCGAGAGGACATGGAAGTAGTTGGAGTTGGAGTTGAGGATACAGAGGACAGGGGGGGTGGAAATTGTTGACTCGCTGTGGCAACCCCTGAGAACAGAGACAAGTCGAAAAGACAAGAAGAAAATCAAGTTTCCAGTTAAAAAGAATTTCCTCCCCGAAAAAAGGCCAAAAAAACTCTTTTTGTAGGAAACAATTCTGGGCTGCATACATCATGTCCAGGTCTCACAGTTTGTACTTTACACCTTGGATGTGCCATTTAAGGAAGGTTCAAACAAGGCAGTGCCTCAAACTCATTTTTCAGTATTCTCTGAGAAAACTTTTTAATTTTTTTTTTCACAGTGGAGATTGAAATATGATGTGTCAACACATGACCAATTACTGAAAATCATACATTTTTCACCAATTTGAAGAAAAAAATGGGGAATGAGGTTGTCAGCGATCAGAGACGTATGCCTTTTCAATTTGGCCTTTCTTTAAGGCTGCCAGCTTCTCTCAGCGTACCGTTAAACTGCCATTTCTCCTTGTACTAATTGAACGCTCCCCTCCCCTGCTCAGCCCAGACCATCATGCATTGCTCATCTATCATTGTTTGTTGCGAGCCACTGTGGTTGTCCTTTCCACTGACTTTGAGAGAGCACTTCATCTTATTTGTTTGTTCCCTGACACTGGCATGATGCACTCGACCAGGCTGGCCATTTAGGAGCTGGGCAGTGTTCAAGAACAGCCTCCTTTATCATCTTGTTTTACCCCATGTAGCGGTTGTGTAAAGAGGGTGTGCGAGCTGCGGCCATTTGTCATTGGTAAACTAAAACGGTTTACCATTGGCATTTAATTTACTTAATAGATAAGCTACAGAAACAAAGCTCAGTGCTGCACAGACTGGTAATTTTTTAAAAGTGGCCGCATTGTCCTACATTCTGAGTAGAAAGAAAAACTTCTATTTCTTTTGTCAATTTGACCTGTTGTGCCAGTAAACACATCGAAGGTGACATTTATATTTGGTCAGGACAATGACTGCTGGACGTGGTGTCATGACTCCGTTGACAACATAGTCATCAGGATATGTGGAAAACACATTTCTACACATTGAGCTTTAAAATGGTGTTGATTCATTTAATGTTAATGCTACTGGGCAACGTTCCCTCTAATTTTTCATATGTCTGTGCAGACAGGCAACCTCCCTGAGGAAACTAAGGACCACTGTGGGCAACATTAGGTGTGTACGCTGTGGACACACACACCAGTATCAAACCAGGGATCATAGCAAATTTATTGGCTTGAAAAGAATTAAATGACAACAGCAACTAATTGCGTCTTCATACAATTCCACCAGCATTCAATTGATTTTTCTGCTGAATGTGACGCTTGAAGTAGTCCAACTTCCATTCACTCCACACTTTTCCCTTCAAAAACTCGCTTGTTACTTTAGCTTCGCAGCATATTTTGCAGAGCAGCCCTTTCTCACTCGAAACGGAAAATTCTCACCCAGTAACACCCCTTGTTCTTCTGTTTGCACATAGTCGGGCAGCAATTTCATCTTAAAAAGTACTGTAATTCTTGTTTTTTTTTTACTTTGGCTTTGTGAGTGGATGTGCCACTGCCCGTTCGTTTCACCATAATAAGGGGTTAGCGTAGCGTTGATCCGTGTTTATCTCTCTCTACAGTCTATGCTCTACAATACAGCCGCATCGTTATCTACATGCTAACCTGCAAAACAGGCACACTTACGCATAGAGTGCTGTTAATGACATTGATTGGCTGCGTAAGTAAACACTTGTAAACCGCATCATATCATTGGCTGGACAGTGTTAGTTATTGTTTTACTAAAGTACCGCTTGTTGTCACATGCCAGTCAGTGAGCTGCATTGCAAAATGGTAAAAAACAAGTTATTTGTTTATTTTATTTACACTTCAGCTTGGATTTTTTTTAATGCGCTGCATAGATTATCTGTGCGCGGAGGACATGGGAGTGATTGCGCAGGCGCGCAGCCTAGAAGGAACATTGTTTCTGGGGAAAAGGAAAGATAGAAGCCCCACTTGTTTCCATTGGTAGTTCGATGGAGAGATTTAAAGTCTTTGTTTGTGTTCTTTTGTGGCCTTGTCAAGCCTGTCGCTGCCATTGTTTCTGTTTTGTCAAACGAAAATCGAAGAAATGTAAAAAATGGCACACAAGAACAATGTCACTAAATGAAGAAACAAGTTCCATGGTCATGATAAGTAGGAAAATTGGAGAAGAAAAAAAAGAAGAAAAGGAAAACTGGTCGAAATGAAGGATCCTTGCAGTGTTGTGACAGGCAACAAGATAAGCTCTGCTAGCCTTAAATGCATTAAAGTACAGTCTATAATATGATTTATGAATTGATACTGACTTTTATTTTTATGTCAATGTAGCAGCAAATCACATCAAAACCAAAATAGAGTTCTGCTTTATCTGGCTTTTTCAGAGCAGAAATTCAGATTTATGATAAGTCGGAACAGTTGACTGGTTAAACTCCACCTCTAAGAGTTGAAAAGGCTGAGTTTTTTTTAACGTCTTTTTATCCGAAATGCTTCAAGGATTATTGTGCAGTGGGGCCCCTTGATACAAGGTTTGGAGTGTCCAAACCAGGATAAATGTCAAGTTGACCCTATACACTGGGTCACTCTGTCTCCCTCACTGTTCCTCACCTGGTTAAATAACTTGTTTTTATAGCAATAATATATAATCATTTCTTAAAAGATGTTATTTTGTATTAATAATATACATTAATATACTGTATATTGTCTATGTTTAAATGAAAAAAAAATGCATATATACTTTTTTATTCATTAGTATTAGTCTGCAGTGGCCTAGTGGTTAAGGACACAGACGTCCACAAGGCTTCAGGTTCTAATCTATCAGCTGCCAGGTTGCCACTGAGATCCTCTGATCACAGCACCGTCCTGACCCAGATAACTTCCAGTGGACTCTCCACCCACAGGAAGGCTGACAATATGGTGCAATGTGATTTGCGTGGCACCAGCTGCCCCTGCAACCCAGCAACGGGCACACGGATGAAGATGAACGAACTGACTGGTATATTTCTTGGACGATAAAATAAAATAACTGTTTATTCGTTCTTAATGCAGTCAAGATATGAGGCATATCCTTGTTTTTATTATTATTATTTTGTGTTATAATCATATTTTTATTGATATTATTATTGTTTTAATCCTTATGGACCTGAGAGTTCCACAGTGACAGTTTCTCTATGGCAACTGTGTCAAGTGGGGAGATATTGAACATAACCATCATCTTTCAGCTCCCCTGAACTCATACTGCAGTATAACTAATTTTTACACAACACAGCAATGAATAAACAGTTCACAAAGCAAATATAAAGTAACTAATTAAGTTTAGATGATATGTATTTTTCTAATCTACTCGGAAATAATGCAAGACAAACGAACAACTGCAAATGAGCTCAGTTTAGTCTTAAATCTTACTATAAATATGTATATTAACAATGATGACAATATAAGTCAAATCCCAAAATGGCACCAAACAAGCCGTTAATGATTTTAGGGAAAACTGACAGCATTAAATCTAAATTAAACCATTTCTTGAAGCGTTTTTTTATCTACCATAAGGTGCGGGAGAAAAACTTTAATCCAATTAAAACCGCTGTAAAACATTAACAAAACCAACCAAAGGTTTGTTTTGTCAGGATGTAAAAACATAACAGGTGTGTTGTTGCATTTAACAAACACATCGGAAAGCTGTCAGTAATTTAATGGGGCGTTCAGGCGATGTTTGTAATCTCATTAAGCCAAGGAATAATCATGGAATCTCATCCTTATTCCCAGGTATTTCTGTGTTGATCTCAGTGAAGTCAATGATACAAATAGGAAAATAAATTAAAAAGGTTGTTGAGGGACAAGGTGTAATTAAACCATCACTTTATTTATTCAATTTAGTATTACTGTCAAATAATACACACACACAAAAAAAAAAAAAAACGAGAGAGAAGGTGACATTTACATGAAACCAATCAATTTTATCCCCAAGGACACGTTTTGACTGTCTGAACAACACATGATGCCTGACAGTGACATGAACAGTTTACCCATAAATAACCTCCCTAATGTAAAACAATAAACAGTAAATGTTGTTGTTGTTACTCCAGCATCTCTTTGAGAAAATAATTTGTCCATGAAGACATTTTCTGTGCGGTGACTCCGGGACCCTGCAGGCTAATCATGGTAATTGCAGGGAAGTATGCATAAAAAAAAAAAAAAATCGATAATTTGGCTCCAGTCTGTTATCTCCTTAAAGCAGGTGAGTAGTAATTATATTAACAAGAAGAGGTTGTTCAGTACAAACAAACAACAACGACCGTGACACGGACAGAAATGCTGCTACTGCTAATGTTGCTGTCACTGCCCAACTACAGCTAATTCAGACTCTCCAACAAGTCTTTTAGATCAAATTAATGTAACTGTGATTAATCACAAGAAAGTGATGTGATTAATCAGGATTAATGGAATGGTTACACAAAATCCAATCCCACTCTACTTCAAAGGGACTGCATGATGAAGGGAAGTGTTTCCTTGTTTGTTGTTCAAATACTTTAGATCAGCATTATAGGATGTTAGCTATACATTTTAACTCAAAGGAATTACAGATGAATACTAAAGCTTATTGCCACCACCAAGGCAATAATGTTATTCTGTTTGTTAAAAAAGAAAAACACTCCTGGGCAACAGGCATAACATTGACACTGAAGGAACAGCAGAAACATGTTTCTCTATCAGTAAAACCCAGTGATGTGCAGTGAGGCCCGTATCTTTTGAGTCACTAAAAGTACAAATATGCAAAACATGAAATGTGATAACAAATTTCAACTTAAAAGATTTACCATAATTTAGAAAAAAAAGAGAATAAAAGTTAGAATAAACTGAAATATAAGGGCAATTTCAGGGAACTCCGAAAAAGAATCAACATTATTTACATTAGGATGTGAGCTGTAATAGACTGAATTGTTATTATTGTCATTATTTTTAGCATACACACATACATATACACCAGGATATACTGTATGTACATACACGTGTATACAATCATAAAGTATAGCATACAGCATGTCCATACAGTACAAATGAAGACCAATATATCCATAACATAAAAATGCAGATATTTACAACATTTAGGGAAACAGTATATGTATATATATATATATATATATATATATATATGCTATTGCGACGACACATCATCAGTAGGGTAAAACTAACCTGTCTCACGACGGTCTAAACCCAGCTCACGTTCCCTATTGGAAATACTCAGGTGGATGTTTA
>JAFBJS010004980.1:0-24342 GCA_016785265.1 Paraplagusia blochii
ATACCTATTGTTAATAAACTTGTTAAACAAGTGACAAACAAACTGACAAGGAACATAGTTATCCTTTCCACGAAGAGCATTTTTTAGACCAGTTCAGTTCGTCACTTTATGAGGACACCAAAAACCAGTAAAAATAATGTTTCCAGGATAAATACTGTTTCTGTTCAAAACAAAGTGATTCCAGTTTAAAGGCCTGGCTTCTAACATTTTTTTTGATACATTTGTATCTATCTTTATTTTGTTTGGTAGAATTGTGATACTTTAAATATCCCTTTGCTTCCAGACTATTTTAGAAATATTTGTTATGAATAATGTTTTCATTTAGATTAGATCATAATTTATAAAATCCCACTGGTTTTATCTGGAAAAATCTAATAAAGATTAGAAAATTTCAAAAAGAAATCTGTGGTAAATAATCTTATTGCCCCTTTAGTTGAGAAGAGGATGACGAAACAGAAAAGCCTCGTATGACAAACTTGACAAATCAGTTGTTGACATAACTGTGACTCCAGTTTTTTTGGCAAAAAGATTGAAAAGTACATCTGCCAAATCACCACGTTGGTGATTTCATTCTTCATACTTGAAAAGAAAATCATATCTGTTGTCGTCCCGAGATGAGAGACTGTCAATTATCTTCATGACCCACGAGCAGATACTGCATTAGAAATTGACGTGCTGCAACGGACATTAGTGCAGTACAGGGACGACTGCTCCAGCATCACTGCCACCTGCAAGAGTCTTCCGCTGCATGAAAATGCTTCCGGAGACTCTGTTTTTTTTGGGGACAAGACTATAGTATGCTGTGTTACGGAAAAAGACAATGAAAAGTACTCCATTTTCAGATAAGAAAATGTCACAGCTTGTTTGTTTTGGGGATGGGGGGACGCATGTCAAATCTACTGCAGGTGCCAAGAGTAAAAAAAAAATCTGTCAAGCGGGTTATTCATAAGCACCACAAAAAAAACTGTACCTGTGATGGTACGTGGGCGTTTTAGCAGCCAAGGCATGGACGCTCTGTATATGATACCAGTGATACAGAGGCTCTTGTTCACAAAAAAAATTACAGTACAATTGGAATATGTTCTTGTCAAGACAAAGATCTATCTGTAAATTTACTGAATTCCTGCAGAACGTTGTTGGGCCACATTCTGCACCTGTTGCCAAAGCATAGACACGTGCATGTGACTGACTGGTCTGCCTGCAGTCCATAAAAGACTTTGACTTTCACTGTTTATTATTTCATTTATCCTTGCCTTATTACACACTACATGCAAGTTTGGGCATTTCAGTTCCAGGTTTGTTCAAGGTATTCTCATCAGTCGTAACAAACGCTCACAATTGTCAAATGGATTGCATGGGACTGTAGGCTGATCTATACATTTGGTTACATAATATTAGATATGCAGTCATGGAAAAAATGATTAGACCACTCTTTCTTTAATTTCTTGTCCATTTAAAAGTCTGCCTCCACTTAATCTACATTAATCTGGACAAATATAATAACAACAAAANCATGATTAAGTTTAATTTCAGAGCTGATTTCTGGCCATTTTGCATGGTTTTATTGACAGTGACAAAAATCACTTCCATTCCTACATCACTAGCAATAACATTGTACTGTGTTCATTGTTTCCCCCAGGTGATAAAACCTTTAGTGGAACAAGGCATTAAGATGAACAAGGAATTGAAGAAAACAAACAATATTAGTGTGTGGTCTAACAATTTTTTCCATGACTGTATTTCCTGCAACAAGCTACCATCAAGTAACCTAATAATGACAAAATAAATAAAAACACTAACTTTAATCTAGACCAGAGGTTTGCAAAGTGTGGGGCTAGCCCCCCAGGGGGGACGCGGTGCGATGCTGAGGGAGGCGTGTGTAACCCTGGGAACATTCTTTTTTTTCTGACTACAATAAAGTGTAATTGCACATCCTTGTAAGTTGAACTATATATCTCTTTTTAGTTTTCTTTATGTTAACAAGGATACGATGTTATGCAGAGGTGTAGCTAGAACTATTTTATAGACAAATGCTGTTATTTATAGTTGCGGCGGAGAGTGGGTGGTGGGCGCAAATTGTTTTCTTCTTGCTGGGGGGGCCGTAACAGAAAAAGATTGGGAAGCACTGATCTAGACAAATAAAAATCCTGTTAAATTAAACACAACACTGATGTGAACACAGAAATTGAAAACACACATATAGGTGCATGTTACCGCTGCCCAGACACACAAATTATTGGTAGTAAATGAACAAGAACTCCATTGTTTGACGACAGTCATCTCACACAGACATTAAAATAACGTGAACAAGAAGAATTAAATTATTATTACATTTTTAAGGTGAATACCAAACTATTTTTTGATGTTCTGGTTTTAATACTTCTTGCTATTCTGTATATTTACTTTTATTGCCTTGTTATGGCACTTTATAGATTAACCTTTTTTTTGTTGTTTTTGTAGCAGAGTGCGTCGTTTCTGCTCCCACGCTTTGTACAGTTTAATTAAAGCAAACAAGCCAAGTGTCCAGTGGATAATAAAACCAAGAATAGAAAAAAATAAAGTAACTTCCAAGTAGGTGCTCTGGTTACACCATGGGTCAGTCAAGTTTGACTGGTCCACAATGGTAAAGTTAATGACTCTTTCACAGTATTCTTTTAATAGTGATTCTTTTGCCTTTTTTACTCCTTTTATTTAATTTGCTTATGTCAAATTCATCCATATTTGCCCAAACACAATAAGTAGCAGCGTATCTGTAAACAGTTACCTTTTTATCGCTGCTGTATTTAATGGTTTAAAGCTGCACCGAACACAAACTGCAACCAATCTCTAAATGCAATGGATATTTTAAAATGTACCATATAAGTAAAGACCCTACTGTTGTTACTTTTTATAAAGGTATATGGTGTTGAGCAGCAGAGTTGTACTAAGTGCATGTTGATTACTGAATAAAGCTAAGGCTTTTTAACATAAAACAGTAATTGTGTCATGAAATCAAGAAAACTTTGGATAAAATAACGGCTCCCTTTTCCAAAAGTGAATTGTGAGTTTGAAGCTCCTCCAGTAAGGAAGTAAGTTTAAAACTGAGACCTTAAAAGTATAGCACTGTTCTCTAGAGCAGTGGTTCTCAACTGGTGGGTCCCAATCCAAAAGTGGGACATGGCCCCGTTTGGAATGGGTCTCAAACAGCTGGTCAAAAATCAGCCAAATATACTAATGTGAATCTGCTGTTGAGCATGTGTTTTATTTTAGAAATTCTCTTATTTTGAAAGGCACACTCTGCCGAATAAAATGAGTATGTTAAAATAAGTGATTTTTCAAAGCCTTTTGTTAGAAAATGAAATTGCTTGGTTTGAATGAGAGTGAGTCGCAACTTAATGACCACAGGAAAATGGACCCAGGGTTAAACCAGTTGAAAGAAATTTCCTATTTTTGTTGTGACGTGATTCACACCACAGCGCACAACAAAATTCGGCCACTGCATTTAACCCATCATCAAAGTGTGCTCAGGGCATCTCAGTGGTAACTTGGCAGTAGTGGGATTTGAACCAGGAACCTTGCAGACCCAAGTCTGCCTCCTTAACCACTAGGCCACTGCCAGAAGAATCACATGTGATTAGACAGCAATCATCAAACAAGGTGTGAACACAACGCTCGTGTCAAAGTGGTGTGTTAATTTTCAAGGCTTAAAAGAAATCTGTAAGCAAGGAACTAATTCCATTTAGGACAGTGGGCACCTTATTTTTCTCATTATTATTCTTTTTTCAAAACTATATTTAATTATTTCCACTGAGGTGCTCCAACCATAGCACCACCCCAACCCAAATAACTTCCAGTGAGGTCACCACCCACAGGAAGGCTAATTGTATGAAGCAGTGTGAATTGGGTGGCTGTCATGGGGACTGCTGGTCCTTGAGACCATGTAACAGGAAAGAGGGTGAAGATGAATTATTGAATAATTGTAAGACATTGAAGGTAAGACAACAACATCATAAGCATAAATAATAATTGTGTACAGTATGCTTTATGTTGTATTTTTCATGTTGTATTGATTAAAAAAAGAACTTAAAGGTCTTAGTTTAATATACTACACTTCCCAAAACATGGCAACAGCTCTGCGCTAATGTCCACTTGCAGCAGTGGACCCAGAGGACTGGCCCGGGGTGCAGAGACAGTTACCTTTTCTTTGCTGATTTTATAATCCAGCCTTTGGGGAAAGTGTGACTTAATTAAACTGAGTTATTGAACCCTAACCACCATAACTGGAAAGCATCATTTCTTACCTTAAATGTTACAGCCTTCATAAATATGCATATGCAGTGTATTTACTGCAGTCAGGCTCCACAGTGTTTTAGATTCTTGTCTCTGGCCACTCATTTATTTTTCCTCACTGCCAGGACCCTCGTGCTCATCCACACTCAGGGAGACACACGCCTGGGTGAGAGACAGGGAGTATGTTGGTCCTCTGATTCATTTCACACCTCAGTGGTCTGAGACCTGTGACTGTGGCTCTGGCCTCTGTCTGTTCCCCTGCACCTGAGAGAATACAGGTGTCAGGGGACACCAGCAGGAGAAACACACACACTTCTCCATGCACGCTTTACAAACACAACGCCGAAGCCACATCACGCAACACACTTTCCTTTTAACATAATAAAGCGGCGCTCTCCAACCCATCCACGGACCTTATGGTATTCATTTTTCATTTTTCAGTCTGAGGTCATTTTACCTTGAAAAAGAGGTTATAATGGTCTACTCCTCTTAAGCGCTTGACCCAGTCATATTTTTTGCATGATCCTTTAAGCCTATTTTAACCTATAAATTGTTTTTTTAGAAAAGTTGCTGAAGTGCTTCCTCAAAAGAATGGGATATGACAGCTGAAGGGCTGAAATCCCCACTTCCATTTCCAACATCCCTTCTTTGTGAAGAAGGATTTTCTGCAGTGGACTCAATCAAAACAAGATTACAAAGTGGTCTGAATATAAAAAGTGTGCCGTGGTCTCCAGTGTCTATTACAGTTGCTGCAAAGTAGGAGCCTTGGACTCAATTAGGAGCCTCCAGTTGTGAGGAAACAAACTCATCCCACTGATGGAAAGAAATGATAGTAATTAATAATATATAGTTACATTGAATTTTGGTAATTTGTCCAAGAGTCAGTGTCTCCATTGTGGAACTCCAGGGTTCAACTCCTGGGCAAGATCTGGACACACCACCTGTGGATTCTTCATGAGGGGCTGGTACAGTGCAGTCGGATTTGGGTGGTGGTTGTGGAGACTGCTACCCATGGAAACAAGGAACAGATAAGCAGACGGATGGATTTAAAGCAGACACGGGCAAACTCTTTGACTTGCAGGCCACAGTTGGTCCTAAAATTGGACATCGAGGTTGAGTCAAGAGCAGAAACATGGAGTGTCCATTTGAACTGAGATAAAAAATCTGGTATAAAGCCTAAAATGCTAGATTTCTAGTAGCCTTTTTGACTACTGGGGAAATGCAAACATTAAAGGAAAAAGGTAAATAATGATAATGATATTAAGTAGTTAGTTCATTTGGACAAGCTTAGCAGGAACCATTAAACAGCTCAACAGGCATCTGCCATCTGCGCATTAGTTGGCAATGCCTGATTTAAAAGATATGATCACTGGTCTTTATGATTGATATTTCAATGTTTTGTTAATACCTGCAGTTACTACTACAGCTTACTGTTACGTTCATTCACCTTCATCCTGTCTCCAATACTCTAGGGGCAGCAGTCTCTACGACTGCCACCCAAATCGCATTTCTCCATACTATGAGCCTTCCTGTGGTTGCTGAGCCCACTGGACGTTATGTGGATCAGGACAATGCTATGCTCAGTGCACTTTACTAGCAACCTGGTAGCAGGTAGATTAGAACCTGAAGCATTGGGACCAAGTCCACCTCTTTAACTACTACAGGCCACCACTGCAAAGAAAGAGTTTTTGACAGCGTTCCAATTGTCAGAGGTGTATTCCTCCGGGCATAAATTATCTCCAGGTGCATTGGGGCAACTGGCCAGAGTGGGTTACTTCACATCTCATCCAAGAAGTTACAGATGCCTCTTAGATGAGATGCTTCAAGTAACCTACTGTGTCCAGTTGTGCTCGATTAAATGACCTGAATGACTGAGAATTTAGGCATCTTCAACAACAGTATGTCTGCAGTATTAAAATGAATGATATCATAGCTGTGAACCATCATCTTTTTTTCATATAATATTGCTTCCCTTTCAGCCAAAATCTTTGCAAGCTCCATAAAAAAAAAAAAAAAAAAAAAACTGCCAAATTTACCAGTCGGATGAGAAATTCAAATTCTATTCAAGTGCTGAGTTCTGTAGGTGGAGGAGAGATATTTATACCTCACATCTCATTGGTGACACATACAAAGTAAAATAGGAAATGCACCGCAATCTTTTTTTCTCTGGAACATTTCCTGTCTCCTCACTTTTCATTCATGGAGCTGAGTTTACAAAGTACACATGCCCCACTTTGGCGTCTTTGAGGTCTGCGTGGTGCATGTGTGCCGTTTCCCCCGATGCCCTTCAACACACTGATGTTCCTGCAGGAAGGAGGCGTGACCCAAGGTGTCAGCCACGTGACTGCAGGGTGGCAGGTGGACAGGCCATGTGATGCCAGCGCCAGGTGGGCACCGTCTCAATAATGCATCATGGCCAGCCCTGGCAACGGC
This sequence comes from Paraplagusia blochii, assembly GCA_016785265.1. Taxonomy (NCBI): domain Eukaryota; kingdom Metazoa; phylum Chordata; class Actinopteri; order Pleuronectiformes; family Cynoglossidae; genus Paraplagusia; species Paraplagusia blochii. Next base: position 6,703 of record JAFBJS010004980.1, read on the forward strand.
AGGCAGACTACTTTGAAGTGTTCCAGAAACATCTGTACCCTGGGTTTTTAATCACCTCGCCTGTGCCACCGTGCTCGCAATCAATCTTCCTTGCACATTTTCTCACAGCCTTCATCCCCCTCTCTCTCTCTCTTTCACTCTCTGTCATCCCTGCATAGTTATTAATGAGAAGTTTTCGAAGTTTATAGTTGGACTCGAGTCACAGCGAAGCCGCAATCCTGCGCAACCCATTCACGAAAAAACGATCATCACAAATCGGGCTGGTTTACCACTGTTGGATCAGCTGATCAAACTGCAAACTGCAATAAGCTGCAATTGCCATTCGTTCTGTCATCACATTTGCATACTAATAGTGTCTTCGCAACCAACAAACGCAGCTAAACAACGCTCTGATGATTAAAAATCAATCACGTCATGGAACAGAGTGCACAGCAATAATTCAAGTTTATTTTTTTATCAATTTTTCGGGATATTACAGAGAAACAGAGAACAGTGCATTGCAAAGGGCCGTAAAAAAGTATGTGGGAGAGAAGAGGAGAAAGAGTCAGAGTCCTTTTAATGCGTGGCAGGGGTCCAATAATCTCTGGACATTAGAGAGTCCAGACTGGATAATGTCTCTACCATACCGCCGTATAATGAATAGTCGCGGAGCGCGGTCTGACCAATTCATCAGAGAGCTGTAGACGTATTACTTTGCATTAAATCTGCACACACACTGACTCACAAACACATACACACTTTGCGTCTTCGAAACAAATGCCCACAAACACACTCCCAGCCTTTCAGGGTTTGTACAAAGTGCTTATTGCCAGCTAGCTGTGAACTGGAAGCTGTTGCCATGACTAGTTTGGCCACTGTGTTGTGCATGATTAATTAGGGTGTCATCCACATGCAGAGAGAACTGCTAGTGTTCATCTGCAAACATTTAGAAAGCTGGACAGGACAGGCGAGAAAGCAAGGGCAACAAAGGTGGAGTTTGACTTGACCAGGACTCTGTGTGAGAAAGAGACAAATGCCAAAAAGCTAATTCAATGATTGTTTTTCCCCTTTTCCGGACTGGACAATGGAGGGGCAGTACAAATAAGGGATAACATTTTTGGCGGATACTGTGTTGATTCTCTTTTTGCCAATTTCAATTCCCTTTACCAGACATTTCACACATTGGGGCACCATAATGGCTATAAAAGTAAAAAGATTCTTGCGGCCCCCAAAACTTATAAAAAAGACATGAAATAAAATGGCAGAATGTTAAATCAGAATGACAGCATCAAAATGCAGAGTTTTATTTAAAATAATTTTTGTGTAGACATCTTGAATGGCTATAATAAACACCCAGTATTAACTTTTTTCATAGGCCCAGGTTCTCTCTTCACTTTGACCCCTTTTTAGTAAAGTAATGAAAATAAGATACTATATAAAAATAGGTTCCTGTGCAATAAATCTGTAAAAATCCAAGAATCTAAAGAGTGGGGATAAAAATGTTCTTGCTCAAATGTCAGTAGTTAAGCAAATTGGTGATATAGGTCTTTGCAGAAGGCTGCCAACTTAGCATGACTTACACGTTTTGAAACAGAGCTAACACCAAGGATGGCGCTTGATGACTGGCAAACCAGGCAGTGTCTTCAGGCACCGGCCAATTTTGTGCTACATGCACTGTTAGTGTGGGGGCCCTGGAGAAATCTTGCTTGGAGCCCAAGAGACCCTTAGAACTCCTCTGGTTAACCCTAGCACTGAACCAGCAAACGTCTGTTAACCTCTACAGACTCCGTATGTTCAACCAAATTATGTTTTCGTGAGTTTTCTCAAGTAACCTTTCTTTGAGCTATCTTAGCTAACTGTACAATTCTTCTCCTCCCTTTAGCTTGTTCCTTCTAACGAGTCGCCATAGCAAGATTTTCCATTTCACCCTGTAATCTTTACTTCTACTCTGCCAAGATCTCCCTCCTTTTCATCTTTGTCCAACAGTAGTCCAATCTCCACAGTCAGCAGCGCTGTTAGCAGTTGTTGTTAACCTGGGACAAGACCGATACGGTATGGAAATAAATTTGTTGACTTGCATCATTGACTTGGTCAAAGTTTTACGGACACTCTTCATGACGGGGACCAGGGAATAAAAAATTACTGGCTTGTGCTCCCTAGTGGCGGGTTTCTTAGCTCACTGCACGATACTTAAAACAAAAACATGTGAGCTCCAGCTTATCTTTAAGGATGAAAGACATAGAACTTCTTCTAATTTCGACTGTTCTCCAGGGGTTGCCACAGCGAGTCAACATTTTCCACAGTGTGTCAACATTTTCTCAGCCAGTCAACATTATATGCAAAAAAATGAAAAATGATCAGCGGCAAATCAAGGACTCCAGATAAATGGCCAGCAGTGGCTAGTCATTTTTGAAAGTCAGACAGACTGAGCATAAAACAGCAAGAAGCAATTTTTGTCAACCTGGAAAAACAATCCCTCAACATAGGTGGTGGTTTGAGATATAACCTCTTACCCACCTACAAAGTCCTTTTGGGAACAATACCCAAAAGATTCCACCCTCAACAACCAGTCATCTCACAGTATATAACTACTGTTACTCCCCACTAACAGTTAGGACTGAAGAAGTCTCTTGGATGAGAGGTAGAACGTTTTTCCAAAAAACTGAATGTCCTGCAGTTGCCTAACTTAACTCTTCAACCTTGATCATGACCTGGATGACTGAGAGACACAGAACAACAGTTAAAAACATGGATCACAGCTTAGACTTGACTTAGAGCATCAGCTCATAGTTTAGTCTTTAACCTGCAGGTTTGCAAATTAAATAATGTGACATCTATAGTCTAAAATGAAATGTATGTGTTCCCCTGATTCTTTCCCTAATGTTAACCGTTATAAATACATCCCTAATCCTGAACCTTAACCTAATCTGACATTTATTCTAATTGAATTTTAATTAAAGGTTTAACCTTTTACTCAGTGGGGACGTGTACTGTGGCTACAAAGAAACAGGGATTCTCCGCAACAATAGTCCTAGTCCTGGAGAAGAGATGGAGAGCTTTAACTCTACTCCCCCCTGGTGGTTATAAGGCACTTCTTCCAAAAGCTTCAAATATTTCCGTTTCAAAGTACTATACACACAGTATTATGACCACAGTCTAAATAGGGCAACTGTTTCCTATTTTTTTTCTTCGTTTCTATTCCTGTCTTTCTGCTGACATCAACAAGTCCCCATCGGTCACCTGACCCCGTTAGCTTCTGTTATCTGGTACTGCAGTGTTGTCAGCCGTTATCTTGACAAGAAAAGAAAAAAAAAAACGCTGTAACTTTTTTAAGGCTATTCTTGGGCTTTAAATATGATGAAATTTTGTTCAAACCATTGAGTGATTGGAAACTCCCAGACAATGGGAGAATTCTTACTTTTTCAATTGAGAACAGATCGTGTTGGCAGTGATTAGCTGAGAGACTGAATCCATCGGGGTGGATAAAAAAAAAAAAAAACACTTACAAACAAATGGCAACTGACAAACACATGAAACAAAGCAGCTCCCCTTTAATCATAGATCATTGCCATTACAAATAGAGTAATTGTCGTATTAGAAGCATACCCTTAATAGTCGCGGAGAGTGTTTGGCAGCAGAATGGGGTCGTTAGTTTGGTGGTTACTTACCCCGCTAATTGCAGAGGCATTTAATGGCAGAGTGTGGTGAAGAAGAAGAAAACAACAGCCTTAATACATTCACTGATCATTCAGACAGCACATGCACACACACCCCCATCACCGAAGGCCATCATTATCCCGACAAACTTCGTAAAACACAACAAACACAAATTCTTAGTATGTTATCCAAACATCTCGATTCTGGTGAAGGCTTTTGCAGAACATTTGTATTAATTATTATGGTTTTTCCGAGGTTGCAATATAACACATAAATAATAGAGAAGTGCAATAATATTTATCGGCCATATTGGCATGATTACCTGACATTGGTGGGTAGGTGGGAAGGTAGGTGGGTAGGTGGGTAGGTAGGTAGACAGACAGACAGAGAGACAGACAGATAGATAGATAGATAGAGAGATAGATAGATAGATAGATAGATAGATAGATAGATAGATAGATAGATAGATAGATAGATAGATAGATAGATAGATAGATAGATATTCTCCGTTGGTATCCTTTGACAAATTAAGGGTAAAAACCGTATTCAGTATAAAAAAACATATAATATTTTTGTCAATTTATATCATTTTACTGAGTGGACCTGTTTAATTGAACATAAATAACATACTTGCAGGAATTGAAAAAAGGTTCAAGTCTTTATAAACAACTGTATCTCCCTTTGTTTGTCTTCACAGGCATCTGTAAGAGGTTTGTAAGAGAATTTTGATTTGAGGCCGTTGTGGTTTAGTGGTTTAGACATCAGACTGAGGCCCCGAGGGGTTCCAGGTTCAAATGCCAAGTTACCACTGAGGTCCACTGAACATGGCGCTGTCGTAAGTCACTGGTCAAAGTTGCCCACTGTTCACTTTGGTGACAGATTAAATGTAATCACAATGGCAAGGAGTTTGCTTTCCTTCCTTCCTCTCTGTCTGATGTCTAATCCTTGTAGTACACTGTATCAAAATATGAAGTACACTGATCACGCCTTCAAACAATGAATTACACCATTTTTTTTCAGGAATAAATGTCTACAATCCTAATGTCTGATTTACTGTAGGCTCTTTCTTAGAGATAGATAGAGAAAAGTCAAAGTAGAGAGCGAGCAATATATTGAGTACATTCTTGAGGGCAAATGCAAGTCAGTGATGAAAAAAGAGACGTCTACATACAATAGAGTATTTTTAAACGTATAAAAAAAAGTTTCGGAAAAAAGCCCCAGTTTATTTCTGCAGCTGACAGACAGGGGCAGCCCTCAGTGCGCTGTAGGCATATATGACTCATCCCACAGTTTCAGCTGAGAGAAGCCAAAATTCTCTACGATATGATAGAGAAAAAAAAATAAAATAAGTCGAGCAGAATTTGGAAATGACAAAGTATGAATGATAAGTACACACAGGAGATAGCAACGCACTATGAGTCATACGGCAGTACTTTTATAGAGTAATCTCCTGGAATAGACCTGACTAAAAAAGTTTCACATTTGGATCCAGAGGCAGAGAAGAATTCTCTCTGAACAAAAAAACTGGGATGAAGTTTGTGTTTTATTCTCACACTGTTCTATGAATAAAAAATATCATACTTTTTAACCCAAGGAAATCAAGTTATGAGATTTTATTTTGCGTAGATGGTGCGAGAAAGACATCACTAGAAGAGATAAACAGGGATTCATAGTAATAGCAATAGTGGAGAAGGCAATACTGCTAGCGACCATAAAGCATAAAGACCAACATTTCCAGAAGAGTATATATAATATATGACCGATTCCACCACTGCTGATGCACCATAATACACATATTAAATGTGCACATGAAAATCCTGACACAATACAGTACATATTTGATTTGCCTTTTGTCTACGTTGGAAATCCTGCAGACCTGATGACGTAGTTGTACACAACGCCTCCACTGGTTTTCAGTTTTCACTATACATGATGAGTCAGTGCAGCAGAGTGCTTCCAAAGACATGTTATGATATTCATGACCATGTAGGCAGTTTCTGATTCATCAGTATTTCAAAGGTTTTAACCAATGAGCAGCGATTTCCACCACTGACCGTCAACACCACTATTCATCTTCTCAACTCTTTTTGAAATAAGTCAGGGAAATAGACTTTTCGTCAATATTTTATATAAAATAAAAGTCAAGTCATACACATTATTTCTATGGCAGAGATTCACTACAACAATGGGGCAATTTTCACAGGAACATACTCAACAAAAAGATGCGGAAAAGACTCTTGCTGCGTAAAATCTGGGCTAGTGTGTTGAAAATGGCGGTGACTCTGGCGTAGATTGCAGCAGTTTGGAATAGAGACCTCCTGCTGCGCTGGGATATTAGAGTTCATTTTGTTCGAACAACAGTTTCAAAGTCAAACATGCAACAGTTTTTGTCTTTGTCACAAAGGGACGCGGGGGGGCTGAGCATGGAGGACAGAGAAGGAGACACGAGGACAAAAGGAGTGAGGCGACAGACGTGGGCCATGCAGGGGTGGCAGGCGCAAGTGACAGTGGCAGATGTATGACCAGCAACATCACTATCGCCGCTGATGGGGGCCATCTTCTTTATACTCTCTATCTCTCCCTCTCTCTCTCGTCCTCTCTCTCTCTCGTCCTCTCTTTCTCACACACTCACCAACACTGAAGTTGATTAAGGCCAGTGATTTGCCTTCACAGCGGGAACAAAGGGAAATGACTGTCACCTTTTTTTTTAAGACACAGGAAGTTACATCTGCATCTAGAGTTAATTTTAATAAACTGTTTCCTACCATCAGATATGGGGCCCATTTACTGTCTATATGTGATCAAGAGCTCAGGATTTCTCTATGGGACTCAAACTAGAATCTCTAGAATTGCTTCCCAACCCTTTTTCTGCATCACAACTTAAAAATTGACAGAAAGATTTCTTATAAAGATATGATGCTTAAGTGACAAAAAATACACACACTAAACCACCATTTTTTTTTATCTCGCGTGCCCCCTAGTGGCACCATATGTTACCTTCGGGTTAAACAAGGGGTGTCAAGCTCAGTGTCACAGTGGGCCAAAATTAAAAACTGCCATGACGTCACGGGCCAAACTCAATATTAATTGAAAAATTACTGTGAATATGCATGATTTTTCAGCACTTTTGATATTAAATTGGTTGATTGATTTTTTTTCCATATAAAAACATTGAACCTGGAGAAGCTTCATACGATCAACACACATGATATTCAAACAGAAATTCAACACACATCAGTAGTATTTGTTGCTTTTTCTGTCTCTAAATCTGTCCTCTTTCAAGATGTCCTATTTAATTTTAAATGTATTCTTTTTTACAGATCTACAACAAATAACATACTCCATGTGTTAACATACATCTGTGATACTACAAATTCAGCCAGTGTATAACAACTAGTACACATTCGATATAATCTTGGGGGCCAAATATAATTACGCTGTGGGCCAATATAGGCCCCTGGGCCTGAGTTTGACACCAGTGGGTTAGACTTCACAAGCCATGCTTCTCAGAAGATGTAATTATGGATCATTCCAGAACTAGAGCACATTTTATGTCTCACATATTACATTTTTTAATGATCTTTAATGAAAGAAAGCTAGAAAATGGTTTAAAAACATAAAATAAGTCTGGAGAAACCATTTTGTCTTTTCCAACTTCCCAAATGGCCAAATTGAATAACATGAACACAACACCGTTAACATAACCTTTTTAACATGGTAGAAAAAAGTACTGGATCACATGAAAAACTTGACTTGATATCCACAAACAGTTTTCCAAAAGAATGTGTAGAGCGTCGTTGGTCTATCATTAGTACTGACTTGAAACCCTGTTTTGTGAAAAACTTAAAAAGATAAATTGGTAGATCCTAGAGATGTAGCAACCAGGTAGGAGACAAAAATGAGATTGATGGATGTATTGAGGGAGGACATGGAGGTAGTTTGTGTCGAAATAGAAGATACAGAGGACAGAGGGAGATGAAATGCGATGACTTGCTGTGGAAATCCATGAAAAAGGATCCAGTAGAAACGAAATGAGATAAAAACTTTGCCATTTATCATAAGCTGAGTTATTCAAGTCTTTATTTTTTTTTTATACGTATTATTGATGAATATGCATTAGAAAAGCGATGATCCCTTCAGCCTGGATCACTACCACAGTAGTCTCAGCGTAATTTGCACAGTTTCTGCATTATCCTCCACTCTGATGCACTTCCAAAATCTTCTGTTGGCCAAGGGATTGTCTTCCTCCAGAGAGTAATAAAGGCTGATTGGAGTTAAAACAGTTGGTGAGGTTTTCCTGCCCCAGCATCTGTTGGGTTACAGTCAGCCAACCTGTCATCTGTGAAATGAAGACCAGCGCATGGGTCCACAGGAGGGGACGAACACAGAGAACCAGAGATCGACGAGAGGAAGGGCATGGGAGGATGAAGGCGGTGCACAGGCAGGAATAGAAAAGGTTACTGTGTGAATGAATTGAACATGCAGTGAGTTCACGTGAAAAACATGGAGAAAGACAAAGTGAGAAAATCAACAGAGGTGACACAGGGTGAACAGAAGAGCTGGGCAGAAACACCTGACCTTTAGATGAATCATTTCATCTCTCTGTCCTCCTGTATCACTGCCTCTGAGCACTGGGGTGAGGAGCAATCCCTTTGACCCCCACCCTTCCGCCATCTAATTCCCATCACGCCTAGGTCTCCGTCCGTCACCCACCACTGAACCCAACCAGCGTCTCCACCTGCTTGGCCCCCCTCGGGGAATCGTTTTCACTCTAACAGCTTCAATTAACCTTGGCCCTTCCACCACCACTCCCACCAAAGCCCGGCCTCCACAAACAGAGATACTACACACATCTTTCTGTGGAGTAAAGGTCAGTGGACTGAGAGACGGGTGCTCCATTGGGGACATGGGAAAGACTGTGAGGATACAGGCTGTCCTCGAGCTAATACCACAGAAAGTGACATTACTGTAATCCTATAAAATAATAGAGCTGATACAGCCAAATGAAATGTACTTTATTTAAAGCTTTGCATGGTGACGAATGTTCATTTCATTTCACAGTGTAGGATTAGGACAAATTAGGAAAAATAATAGTCAGTTTCCGGTAACCCAGCTGGCTGAGAATTTCTGCACTAAAAATGCAGACTGTAGTTTTAAAAAGTTCTCTTGACTTTTAGTGTAAGCAGCGTTACTTTGTCATAATTCTTTGTTTCAATGCATTCAATCATAAATATAAAGTACGGTTTGAAATCCATTTGGCAACTGTGGAGTACATAACTGGAACTGTGTACCAGTAATGGTGAGATAACTAAGATATAGAAAGGTTATGTACGGAGGGTAAAATGTTACTCTTCTCTCTCACTCTGAAGTCACGGGCCAAACCTAATATTTATTGAAAAATGTACTGTAAATACCCATGTTTTCCCTGTTTCCAGATATTAAATTGATTTTCTTCATAGAAAAACATTGGCCCTGTAACCATAGCTTGATACTATCCCTACACATAAAATAGCATTAAAACACACACCAGTAGTATCTGTCTGTCTCTTTATCTGTTGTCTTTCAAGATTTCCTTTATGCTTTTAATCTTTTTTACAACTCCACAACAAAAAAACGTACTGTATGTGTTATAGCAAAGATCATACATCGCTAATAATACAAATTCTGCCAGTATAAATTCTGCCCACCTTGCAAGCCAAATATCATTTAACTGCAGGCCAAATTTGGCCCCCAGGCCTGAGTTTGACACCTGTGTTTTTAGCCCTTTTTATGCTAGCCATAGGGAAAATATGGGCATTGCAGTGAAAATGCTGAGCTAAAATCACAATACAGACCATTTATATAATATTGTTAGGTATAGTGGGCCGAATTACAATCATCAGTGGGTCACATCTGGCCCCCAGGCCTTAGCCTGGTCTAGCAAGGTCAGGTGTTGAAACGTTCCACTGCTTGCTTACTAAAAATCTCTTATTGCCCCTTGTATAATATTAATTTATTCATTCATACATCTTCATCTGTTTGTCTGTTGCCGGGTCACATGGGCAGATGTCACCACCACCCACAGCACCATATTGTGTGTCTTCCTGTGATTGGTGAGCTAACATAAAGTTATGTTTGGACAGTGCTATGATCAGAGCACCCCAGTGGTTACCTGGCAGCTGGTGGATTCAAACCTAGAGCCTTGCAGACCCAAGTCCACTTCCTTAAACACTAGGCCCCTTGTATTAGATGTCTTGCGATCAGTCGTGGGCTGCGAGGGCCAGCAAAGCCTTCTCTGCTAGCTTAAACATACTCAGAAAAACAAATGTATTCATAAACATCAATAAATAAAACTGTAATATTATTATTACTTTTAAAAAGTTGGATCTTCTTCTCCTTTTGGCTTATCCATTTTCTCAGGTGTTGCCACAGCGAGTCAACAATTTCCATCTCACCATGTCCTCTGTATCCTCAACTCTAACTCCAACTAAATCTCCTCTTTGGCCTTCCTCTACGTTGGAAAAAAAAGTTGGATAAAACTTTTTAACCAATCATATTTCAGCCAGCTAGTATTGTCAGGTTCTAAATCTGCCAAAATCAAAAGTGAGGACCTGCTGTGAGTGAATGATGTCACTGAAGGCCAATGGTTGAATTGCACAGCCCACCACTGCTTGAGTGACATGAAATGATAAGGGTCACCTTACAGCTTAAGCATGGTAACAGCCCTAGCGCTGTTACCATGTTAACATAACACCAACTCTTGTTTCTATTTTAAGACCAACGCTTACTTTTTCATGTTACCCAAAACGCAGTATTTTTTGGCTTTAACTTTTGTAGGTCAAAACTGTGACAAAACCATTCGCCTGGAGAAACTAAGGTGAAAAGACTGTGGACGCCAAACTGTAAGGCTGTTATTGCACCTCTCTTGCAAACGATTTAGAACAACCAAAATTTGTGGCTCAGTTTGGTTCACTTTGATATAATGGGAGAGGGCTGTTTTAAAAGCTAGCCAGTCTAATGACTCTACACACACACACACACACACATTTGCATATAAGTGTGGGAGGGAAATGTTTAAATCCACACAGCTGTCCTTAAAATCAGAGTTGGCTGCGTCGTGACTGCCTGCAGGCAGTGAACTAACCCATTTAGTTGTTTTCATCAGCATTTAGCTGCCCTACAACAACGAAAGGCTGCGGCTGAAACTTGAAAGCTAAAAAAATAAAATAATAAAAGTAGAGATGCAGGAAGTGAAAATAAAGTAATGGGGACAGAATGATCACAAATCTTTCATGTCATTTGATGCTGATCTTCAGGATTATTAAAACCTGATGCGATGACTAACTCTGCACCATTGTATTCCAATCATTGTTTGTAAAACAACCAGATATTGAGGCAGGTCACCCCAGTGGAAGAGAAGTGAATTAATGCGGTAAAAAAAGGTCCTCTTTCAATTCCCACAGCATGAGGTTTTTTCCCCTACACGGTATTCTGGTCATCTGGGATTAGAACCCAGGACTTTCTAAAAGAAATTAGGACAGGGGTGTCAAACTGAAATTGACAGTGGGCCCAAATTAAAAATGTGATAAAATTGCAGGACAAACTTAATATGAATTGAAACATTTGCAGAAATGAAAACTTTTGTATAAACATTGAAACTGGGACGACCAAGGCGTAATATTACAAATATATGACAAATTATAAATAAAACACCCATCAGTAATATGTGTTTCTTATTCAGCTCTTTATTTTTTCCAGTTTCTTTTTAAAGTAAATACTTTTTCACAGACCAAAATACTACAAGTTCATCACCAAAGTGAACAGAGGGCAGCTTTGTGAGCACCCAGAGAGCAGTGAGTGTAGACGGTGCCATGCTCCAGTGCCCCTCAGTGGTAACCTGGCAGCTGGTGGACTCAAACCCAATGGTGGCTCCTTAACCACTAGGCCATCAGTGGTGTCCACACTTTTTTGTCTTGTGAGCTACTTTTCTAATGACCAGGCAGAAGTCATTTACCTAGATGACTCTCCATATATTTACGCATATAAACAGGACAGCTTATTTTCTACATCATGTATGTACATGATATAATGTCTGACTCAACACCTTTCAGGTTCTACCTTTAGCTCTGTGATTAGCATCTTGAAATATGATTAGCTCTCTAGTTTTAACTACTATTATTTTTTTATGTCATTGCTCAGGATCTACCCGAACTCCTTTGGAGATCTACTGATAGATCTCAATCTACCCATTGGGCACCCCTGCCCTACACCAATAAGCCACTGGTGCTCATAACTGAGTACCGGGTGGCAGGGAAATCAGTTTCCAGGACTGCCACCCAAACCACATTGTACCATACTGTGAGCCTTCCCGTGGGTTGTGAGCCAATGTTTAGAGCACCTCAGTGGCAACGTGGCAGCTGGTGGATTAGAACCTGAAGCATTCTGGATCCAGGTCTTATTTCTTAACTGCTAGACATCCAGGGAAATATTCTTGGAAATTTGCATATATGATTTTTTCAATTGATATGTCATTACATATATTATAAAGAAGACTGTCCAAAAAGAAATTAACAGTAAGAGTAAGAGTTCACAAAATTATGGATAATACAACTACATTCTATTTCATCATGCTCTTTAAACGCACACTGATTCTTCCACAACAGTTCCATCCTCCCCTGTCTCCAGCAGGGCCTTCTCTGAGCTTATCAGCACATAATTGCTGTTGATTGGTGTATTATTGCTCTGGTTAATCTGCCAGTGGGTGGCTAATAAAGGAGCTCCATCAGGGATGCTATCAGTCTTACGCAGAAGGTGTTTGTGGAGTATAACATGAAAAAGAGAAGGACAACACCTCACAAGTACATGATGAAAGGGTGGTTTAAAATCACAATGAAAGACTGAGGAGGTGGAGCCATGAACCAAGGGAATCCAGGCAAGATCTGAGGGTTTCAGAAATTGGGATTGCGAGTATATCCAGGTCCAACATCAACTTCACCTGGGTGGACAGATCTTGTTCCCCTGGAGATGTGGTTTTATGGTTGATGTAGCTTTGTTCTGACCTGTTACAAAAAGAGAAAAGTGTGGCAGAGGGGGAGGAAGGGTGAGTGCAACAAGGTGATTAGATTCCTCGGCATTACACAGCAGGAGGAGACAGGTATCACCCACGGCAGACACACATCAGTCCCAAAACCCTGTGCAATAATAGCATGTTGGCAACCAAGAGGAAGCCATTATGACAAACGTGTGTTTCTGTTCACCACTGGGGGGTGTGCTGCGATTGAATTGGCATAAACTCCAGAGAGCATTGGAAGATGTTGACGGAGGACATGGAGAGAGGCGACTCATTTTGTGGCGAAACAAGTATCGGAGACTCAGAGTACGTGGCCGTAAGGCTGACTGAGAACATTAAATTGCAGGAGATGAGGTACGACTCCACTTGTGGTTTCATTCGTCTTATTTTTTTTTTCTGTCATCTCATTACTCACAGAGACATCTTAACACATTTTCACTGGTGTCTTCATCAACTCTTGAGTCCCAGGGCATTGAATGGACGGTGCTTGTACAGAAGAGCTGGCAATGCCATTTGAGGATGTAAAGTCTGGACAGCTTGTGAATAAAAACAACCACTGTTCTAAACAGTGACGTATGAGGAGTCGCAATAACCAAGTCAAGCGCACTACTACTGCAGCATTTTTTTCATTAAAATTATTTTGGGAGGAAAAAAGGATATGATTGTCCCATGATTATTGGAGCTTTATTTGGCAAAAAGGTTTTAAAAGGACTCAGTTGAAGCCATACAAATATTTTTAAATTTCAATTATTATAAAAAATAAATATATCATGAATATTATAATTTTCCTGGCAATTAGGTCAAGATATTAAACTCAATGACTTTTTGTTTATTTTAGCAGAAGTAAAATAAAGTCTTAAAATCTACTCAATAATACAACCAGAAATATTGTCTTTGGACAAAAAGTAACATCTTACAAGCACGGCAGCTTCATGACAATTTTCTTCTTTTGAAGCACAATCTCGAACACACAATCCTACTCACAATTTTTGTTTGCCAAATGCTCTTACTTCAGTGTCTCTTACATAATTGTTCTGTATGATTGTAACTGTGAATAGAAGAAAGGAATACATTTGAATTATGGTGCATTGTGAGTAAATACCATTAACAAAATCACTAACTTCACAAACAATAATACAAGGGTTTTATTATAAACAAGTAAACCTTCCACTTTTAAGGGTTTAGACCAGGTAACATGTGTGATGTTTATGTAAAAAGGGTTTTTAAAAATATATAAAATGTAATGTTATTAGGGCATATGAGTGTACTGTATATACTGTAATACCACAGAAGCATGGAGCAAGTATTATTAGCTTTATTAGAGCACCACCTGCTGGCGGGATTACTGTACACTGATTCAGTGTTAAATCAGCTGTCGAAAGGACCTGATGAAAACAGGCCAGTATAATAAGCATAAACCAAAGAAAGAATAAAATTCTTCCTGCATTAGTTCTGTAAAGTGGGAAAATGTCATATTTACTGTAGGCATTGGGAAAAGTGGGGCAGGAATTCTAGAGGAAAATACAAGAAATCCAGCAGCAGTGAAGGATTAAAGAGGAAGAGCTGCTGCCAACCTGCAGCTCCAAGAAGGAGAGAAATCAAAGACCAGAATTATCACAGTAGCAGCAGATGGTGGAGAGTTTAGAAAAAAAAACAATAAATGGGAATCATTAGAACTCATATCAAGAGAACCAGAAATGGGAATGTCCCTCAGAGCTGAGGTATCACAGTTAGAGATTGGTCGTCTGCCAATAACTGTGGTGTATCTCTTGTTGAGATTGTTCTGGCTGTGTTTTTATGGATCTTTTGTCTTGTGCTATACATCAGTGTTCCCCAACCTTTTTTGTGCCACGGATCGGTTAAATGTCTTGTACTATTTTCACGGACCGTGGCAGACAAATACCCCTTAATAAAATAAAGTTTCTGGTGTTCTAAAATATTTTCCTACCTATAAAATCTTCCTACCCAAATGAATTGTGCATGCACACACAACCTATAAATTTCTGCAGCCAGACCGGTATAAAAAGTCAGGATCTTGTATCTGCGTCATTTTGAGTTTATTGTTGTTGTCTTCAATGAGAAAATATTTCCTAATCAAATATAGTTGTATTATTGATGATGGAATCCTAGCCATTCTATTGTTAAGTTATTTTCTTGATATGGATATGGATCAAGTGGAAGTAATATTGCACTGATGCACACAAAAGTGTGTACAAAAGACAGGCCCATCAATTTTGCCTGTCACGTTCACCTGACATGTACCGAAAGGTACCCGGTTCGTGGCGGTGTGGAAACAGCCTTATTAGGGGCAGTTAGTGGCCTAGTGGTTAAGGAAACAAACTTTGGTCCACAAAGCCCCAGTTCAAATCCCCCTGCCAACAAGTTACCGCTGGGGTGCCCTGAGCATGGTCTCCACACACTGCTCCTTCGGCACTGGCTAAGCTAGCCAGCTAGCTGCCCAATACAGTGATGGGTTAAATGCAGAGGCATAATTAGATTTTTAGACCTGGTTAAGTTAAAAAAAGCAACTGAGAAGGGATCAGGATGTCTACAGGAGTAAGCTAACACATCTAAGAATGCAATTCAAGGAAGGATTGGAGAGGCTGTAACACATAGCTATAACATCATAGGCCACAGCAACAACAGCAGAATGCCTTAGAGGGGGAGAAGTGGGCAAATTGAGTTTACATGTTTTTAACAGGTTTTACTCTGTTGACACTCCCATCTTACCCCAAAGAGCTGAACCACTGCAGACCCATAGCTCTAACATTTCACCTAATGAAGACAATGGAGAGTATTGTACTCCAACAACTAACCCTTCTGCATCAGACCTAGTCACACCTAGGACTGCAGGACACACTATAAGTCTTCAACTACTCCAGTGCCTTTAACACAATTCAGCATCACTCCACAGGAGTCGGCAGTAGAGGACAGTTCTCTAACTACATGAACTACATGAACCATTGACTACCCCACACTGTGGGATTTAAATATAATATTGACAACAGTCCCTAACAGAAGCTTTCAGACAACACAGCCGTGTGGGGCATGTATTTGATGGAATATAAATCAGCTATCATCAATGGTCACTGAGGTGGTGGGAATATCAACACCACGGAAACCAGGGAGATGGTGATTGATTTTGGCAGGAGAATATTCCACCATACACCAATCTTCCACCATACACCAGTAAATGTTAAAAGCAGTAACAATAAGAAGAACCCATTAAGGGTTTCAAACAGGTGAAATAATTTGAGAAATAAACTGGTCTACACACTTTCTTGACGTGTACATGAGGAGCTAAAGTTGTCTCCAACTACTGAAGAGATTGAGGTGTGTGCAGGACACTCCTTAGAACCTTTACAACTTTTCTGCTAAATGATTTGTTTAGGGAGTGGTTTTACTTTGAAAAACAGCAATCATCCTTGGAAACTGTCGACAATCCCTTTTCACAACTTATATTATAGTTGTAAAAGGTTTGTAGTTTGTGTGACTTTGAAGTCAAACAAATCTTTTCTTTTTTGTTCTACATGAATCATAACTCTAGTCCATTTATATTTAGCTGGATATGGTCTCTTTCATGACCTCTGTCAACCATGTCCTCAGCTTTTGAAATGCTGCAAAGTTGCGGAGACAGAATTGACAGAAATTTTCAATGTAGAATTATCTAAAGAAAATACCACTCTGTGTTTAGACTACAACGTTAAGAATACATGGCACAATAGTGCTGATTAACTTTTTTGATTAACTTTTTTTTAAAAGATAAGTCAAACCGTTGTGCAATGATTCCCCTTTCTCTGGAACAATTGAGTAAATGTTTGTATATAATGACTTACATCAGAGAGGGTTTGGATTTCTTTTCACGTGAACTATTTCCACACACCTATTGCAGTCTCAATCGGGTCTCTGACTCAGATTGGATAAAAAAAAAAGTTGCATTTATTTCATACAACCAGCAGGGGGCGCATACAAAACGGCAATTCAAGTTTTGTCTTCAGTTGCTTCTATTTCCTTAGTAGCGCCTAAATAACAGGTGTGTGCAGGTTATTTGCTATTTCAGTGTTACACAGAGTTAGATTAGTATAACTATAGTAGGTCTTTGTTAATTTAACTTGTATTCCGAATAAATGTATATAATTAGTAATGTTTTGACACAATGTAACAGGCAGAAGAAAAGTAAAGAATAGAGTACAGGCAAGATGGAACGGTGAAGCTACGGTGAAGGCAATGGTTTACAGGGCAGTTGTGAGACTAGCCATGACGGATGGATTAGAGACACTAGGAATAGACAGGATGCAGAGGTGGAGGTGGAGGTGGAGGTGGAGGTGGAGGAGTTAAAGATGCTGCGATGCTCTTTAGGGGTGACTAGGATGGACAGGGTCAGCAATGAGGTCATTAGGGGGACAACACAGACAGAAGGAAAAAGCTAGAGAAGCCAGATTGACATGGTTTGGAAAAGTTTAGAGTAAGGACGGTAGATACATTGGTAGAAGAATGATCCTATAGATGGATCTATCAGGTAGGAGATGAAGAGAAAAGCCAAAGAGGAGAAGACATAGAGGTAGTTGGTATTAGATACAGAGGACATGGTGGCAACCCCTGAAAAGGGACAAGTCAAAAGGAATAACAAACAGACATATTTGGGTATATTAAAGTCAAATCAATGCTTAATATAAATTTTAAACAGTATTATTACAATAATGTCATCATAGTAAAGCCTGTTGGAATTCTAGTACATTTTTACTGACTTAGGCAAATGTGGCCCCCGAGCAAAGTCAAAGTGTGTGAATTTAACTTTCTAGTCCTCATTCATGACCCTAAATACCAGTATTGGCCAAAACACAATGAAACTGAACGTGGACTTCTCAGGATGCCGGCATATAAGAGCATAATCTTTATAGATTTTGCTCTGAAATGCTGACATCCTGAAGAGGTGCCTTATATCTCTAGGCCTA
>JAFBJS010004980.1:36444-77668 GCA_016785265.1 Paraplagusia blochii
CAACACATGAATAATATTATTAGTGAGGGGAGTGGAACTGAACAACTGACTCTCAATAAAGGAAACTGGTTATAGAGCCGGTTATAGAGAACAAACCTGAAAAAAAAAAAAAAATCAGGAGGTCTAAATGTACCAAATGATAAAAATCTCTTCCTCCTCCACCTTTAGTTACAAAACCATCCAACTTCCTCATGGGGAGTGGGGGGCGTAGGGGGGTACAACTTAGGCAGGTTCGACCCAGCAGCTTGAACCCTTCTTAAAGGTTACTCTGGGTATTTATATCAGAGTCTAACCTTTACACTGAGACTGGTTCTGGGGAAGTGGGATCCTCTGTGAAGCCCCTATGCTTTGCCCCTTACAATTTGTGCTTACCGGCTGAATAACTTTGTAGGGCCAACAGAACCTGCAAGCCGGGGTCCATACACACAGACCTGCCCAGCTGCAACAACACCTATGTGACCTGATAGTACAAGCAGGTTTTCATTATCCCGGCCTGCTTTATGCATTGTTAGGTTTCAATCCCTAATATAGGACACGGGAGTGTGAGTGAGTGTGTGTCCAGATAATGTAAGTTTTGCCCGTCTCAAAATACAAATGGTATCACGTTTTCGATGGTGGCCAAACAGTTTAAAAGCTCCCTGTGCTCCACTGGCTGGGATTTTTGATTCACAGATTTGACACAGATGATTCCAGCACGAGTTCGAAACAGGAGTAGAAATTGAATGGAGAATAAAGTAAGAGCAGAAAAGAGAAAAGGTGGAAAAATGGAAGCGAAGAATTGTCCTGTGTAGGAGTCAGTAGAGGTCGCTGAGTCCAGCAGTCTTGCGGGCTTTCTGCATTAGGGCTCGGAGCTGAAACTGCTTCCTGGACAAGAGACGGACGTGCTGTGAAAAAAAAATAAGTAAAAAGTGTAAAATAACTTCAGTTTATTTACTTGTGTTTGCCAATTGCTGATGTGTTCACCTTGAGGAAAACCTCCAGATCTATAACGCCTCTGCGCAAGGCTTCTCCCAGGTAGAAAATAGTGTCCTCAATAGCATTCTCCTCAGCATACAGGTTCAGGATCTGTTTGTAAAGCGGAGCGGTCGGAATGATGACGTCATCGATGTCATTGTTCTCTGATTGGTTTTCCATCTTTTCCAGAGCCTCGATCAGCTCCTCGTCCTTCTTCTTCAGCAGTTCAATATTTCTGTCCACTTCAGTCTGGAGGAGATTCACCATCAATGACTCAGAAGATGCATTAATTTGAGAAATACAATAAGAACAACACAAAAACATGACAACAGTCGCGCACCACTTCCTGGTCCAGCCTTGTGACCATCTCCTCCAGTTTCTGATGACCTTTCTTCAGGTCCTCCTCTGTTCTCTTCAGAGCGTCCAGCTCGGCCTGAGCTCTGTCCATCTCCTCCTTCATCCTCCAGCGGAGCTTATCACTCACTGCCGAAATCAGGGAGGCACGAATGGTGTCCTCACCAATGGTGCCGTCCCGACTGGGACCTAAAAAGTAATGTCAACAGAAGAATGAAAAAAAAAAATATATATTGCGAAATATAATAACATCAACAGTACAGTATAACAGTTACAACTATGTGTTAACAGCACAAATCATCACACGTTGCAATAACACTCAATAGTTAAAAAAAGTAATTTAAGTTCACTATTTTTTTCCACATGTAATAATGAAGCCATATTTTATTGAATTCCAATAAAACCATAAAATATTCGATTAAACACACAAATGTATTATTTAATCCACAAAATACAGGACATTAGGTCACTTAAATATGAGTGTAAAACAGGGATCTCAAACTTGTGGCCCGTGGGCCATTTGCAGCCCATGGAACGATATTTTGCGGCCACCACCTTGATGCGTAACTTTTTTCTTTTAATTAAATTTGAAAATTTTTTATTTTGTATTGAACACTGAAAGCTGACGCGGCCCTTCAGTGAAGGGATAGTGTGGGTGGTGGCTCTCAACTTATTTGAGTTTGAGACCCCTGGTGTGTAGTCTCATCCAGAGCCAGTTCAACAAATGTCAGAATTTACCATTTAAAACACCAGTAAAACTCCGCTGCCATTTTGTGCCCTCTTCTAAAAATAGAACAGACGACACTTGGATGACACCAGGCATTGACCGGGCCTCAAGTGTTGTTGGCATCGTACTCTGCCTTTGTGTGAGGTCACTGTTCCGATCCTAAATATAACACAGCGGACACCAGACGTGTACAGTAAGGAGGCTGATGCCAGGGGGACTGATACTCCTACCCTTTAGCCTTTAACGCTCCCCACTTTGGTTACAGTATCGACCTTTTAGTGGCAGCTAAGGACACCAGCAACATCTCTGACTCTGAAGGTCAACTGTCTAGTATTAGTATCTAGTATCAGTAGTCTTAAAAAAAATAAATCAATAGAGAAAAATGTATATAAAGTCTGTTTTAGTGAAGATAAGATAAAGCCAAACCCTTGCAACAGCACTCACTTAACATACCAGCTGTGGAGACCGACGGCTGACTGGGGTAATGTGCAGGGCCTGTATTGGCTGAGTAGGAATTGCCGACTGGATACTGGTATCCTGGGTAGCCTCTGCAAAGAGTTGATAAATAACAATACATAAGTGTGTACCTTGCCTTAAGAGTTTCAGGCACATAGTTCAGATATGTGATGTGATCCAATATAATCACATAGTCATGTCTGGACAAGTTTGTTAAGGAAATGCACAATGCAACTTGTCTATGATAGTTTTGAGCATTTCTTGATGTATTTACCCTGGATTAGCTGTGGAACCATATGGTGATATTGCAGGCATGCCAGGCATGTAGGAAGCTGAGAGAGTGGGATGAGAGAAACAAAAGGTCAGTCATGAATTTCACTTTCACACAGATACACAGTCACTTACATTCAGGTGATGTCTGGCACCATCTAGTGCTCACACCAAAAGCACACAATTAGGTACCTAAAAACAATGTTCCTCAAACTTTTTTGCACCACGGATTGGTTAAGTGTCTCCTACTATTTTCATGGACCAAAGGAAGTTGTGGCAGATAAATACCCCTTAGTAAAAATAAATTTGCAGTGTTCTGAAACATTTTCCTACCTATAAAATCTTCCTACCCAAATTAACTGTGCATGGGCACAACAAGGATTTCTCAAGTGCACACAGCCTATAACTTTCTACTACCAGACCCATATACAAGGTTAGAATCTTGTATCAATGACTCTGCGTCATTTTGAGTTTATTGTTGTTGTCTTCACTGAGAAAATATTTCCTAATCAAATATAGTTACATTATTGATGATGGAATCCTAGCCATTTTATTGTTCAGTTCTTTTGTTGATATGGGTATGGATCAAGTGGAAGTAATAGCTAGATGAGGCCAAAAGGAAACATTATTTTTCTGTGGCCTCGTACCAATTCACAGATGGACCGGTACTGGTCTCCGGCCCAGTGGTTGTGGACCACTGCTTGCAAAAACAACATGTACTTATCTACATAGTATGAATATTGCTGCTCTGAATTTAAATGAAATATCTATATTGATTTACAATGCCATTGTCACTGACCATTTGGGGGCCCAGTTGCTTGGAAGGATGGGTAAGGGGCCTGAGTAGTTGGCCTGGAAAACACAGGAGGCTCTTCTCCAAACACCACAATCATCACCTGAATGAGACCATACAGGTCTGAGACTTTCTGCAAAACAGACAACACACAAATGTTGAAGTCAAAGGCAAACGCAGATCATATTGAAATAAATAGATCATTCCAAATTATTTTCATGGTCATTGATACACAGTTGCTAAGATCAATTTACTTTTCTTTGTATCTAAGCTTTTGTGTTGCAATTATACAGTATGTGTAATCTATCACTTACTGGCTTCCACTCGTGTAAGTAGGGCAAATAGATCTTGCCGTTGGCATCAATGTGCTTGCCCGTTTTAATCATCATGGCACTTGTTGGTTTGACGAAACAGATGGGAGGATTGAATGGATATGTGTCTAACAACCATAGACACACAGGGATGTTGTAAACATTGCCTGGAAAAAAAAAAAGAGAAGAATTTAGGTTAGTGGCTGGAGTTAATGATTTTATACATACCTAGGAAAAAGGCCAAGGTGTTTAAGCGGCATGGTGATATATTGTTACATTTTATACAAAATAAATGTCTCAGAATATTGGTTGTCCAGACATTTATTTATTGTTTATTCTGCAAAAACAACACTATGCATAACACATTTAACTTGTGTATATTTGTTATTACAATTTTTTCTACTTACATTTTTAATTACATTTTTTAAAACTGCTTTATTGGTGTATATATGTACATATATACGTATATATATGGACAAACCAAATTTGCCAATCTCATCTGAGGCTTTAAAAAAATAAATAGACTTGAATTATTTTGTCTTTTTAAAAAAATATGACTGTTAACTCACCTCTGTAACTCACTGGTACCGTCCCAGTCAAGCTCAACAGATCTCTTGTGGAGCCGTCATTAAATACTAAAACCCGAGAGAGATAAAAAGGTTTTTATAAAAGTTGCACTAGAAGTTGGGAAAGACTTATCTCTTGGTTATTTTGGAAAAACGCCAAGTAAGAAGAAGTAAACAAATGTATTCTTTAGAAATAATCTTAGAAGTAATTGTCAAACTAAATAATAGTAAGTTACGATTTGATTATTTATGTACATTTTTTTCCTGCTCTTGCATTTTGAACTGTAAAAAAACTTATCTAATACAGGACATAAAAAAAGAAATATAAAGGCACCACATTTTTTATATTATTTTAGGCAACTTTAATGTCTTGAATATCTATGGTCGAAAAAATGTGCAGATTTCCAAGATTTTTACTTACCATAAGCATCCATTACTGGCTTCAAGTCTTTGTACTGTGAGATAACGTTTGTTATTTCACGTACGGTCATGTCTTTGTTTTTGTATTGCTGCGAAAAAAAAATTTAACAAAAAAGGTTGATAAAAAAAAACACCAATTTACAGAGGGTTAATTAAAACAACACCTTACAATATTACAGTTACGGCATAATATTGTAGGGTAGCAGTAACTTTACCACCTCAAAATAATAGGCTTTTCTGTATCTACAGTAGAGCTATCACCATTGTTTACTAAGTGCATAAAATCTAAAATGCTGGAAAAGAACTCTCATAATACATTTTTTTCTGTTATAACGTTCTATTCTGTATATACATTCTATTTTTTCTGTATCTTTATATCACAGGTGTCAAACTCTGGCCTGGGGATCAATTCTGGCCCACAATGTAATTATATCTGGCCTGCAAGATAAAATCAAATGTGTATTAGAGTTGGCCCACCAGTATGTAAACCGTATATATTGTCAGAACATGTTATATTAATAATGCATGATTTTTGCTATAGCACATACATTTTGTTACGTAAAGAAAGATTTACATAAAAAATTATCTGGAAAGACTACAAAGAGACAGAATAATAAAGAAATACCTCCGTTGTGTGAAATATTTTAATATTATTCTCATGTGTCGATAACATTAAGCTCTGGCTGTTCCAGATTCAATGTTTCCATAAGAAAAATATATTTAGTATCTGGAGAGCAGGGAAAACATGCACATTTAAGGGTAATTTCTCAATATATATATTGAATTTGACCCCTGACTTTATGCCGGTTTTTACTACTGACACACGGTGAGTTTGACACCCCTGCTTTAAATGATCTGACAGGAAGTATAAGAAAACTGCATCTAAATAAATAACTAAGAATTAACAAACAGTAACAATCACGTATCTACATCGTATTTCTATATCGCAATAAATATCATTAAGCAACTTTACAAGGTTTTATTTACATTTCTACTTTACATCGCCATGTTAAAAGTCGGTAACTTTAGCTAAGTTGCTATTATGGCAAAGTAGTGCAACACTTTCCTGTAGCAATCTCACCTTTAACATTTTCCTCAATGCTGTTTCGTTAACAACTGCCATCCTGTCGAATCTTGTTTTTATGTCGCTCTTTTCGAAAAGCTGTGAAAGTGGCCGGCAACCCTTTTTAAAGCGAACTAAAAATGACAGCTAACACGAGCTAATGCTGGTCAACAGGACCTCCCGGATGCTAAGCTAATATTAGCCCAAACACGGGCCGGAATACAGTACAGTCGAATTGATGCTTCTGTCCTAGTCTTAAAATCGATGCGCCAGAGTAGAATATATTTAGATCCAGCAAATTACTTTTAAAATCAGAAAAAAGAGAGACAGCACCAGAAGAGGCCGATAAAACACACAAGAGACGATCAACAATACGCATTTCCGGTACTGCACCTGACAGTTTCCGGTTTGTGCATGACACAGACCGTGTCTGAAATGTCAACATAAACAATAAAGAATATAAGAATATACAGTACTGTACATTGAGTAGTTGGATAAATGTCCACATATATTTATGTTTGATAGCATAAGGGCTAAATCGTTTCCCAGGACATCGTGTTGAGTAGCAAAAAGAGGCCAAATAATTAGTTTTGTTTTTATTCTTGACCTGAGGTTTTTATTCTACACTTTAGGCTTGAGGCTTTATTCCTTCTTCTTCTCCTTTCGGCTTATCCCGTTTTTCAGGGGTTGCCACAGCGAGTTAACAATTTCTATCTCTCCCTGTCCTCTGCTTCCTCAACTCCAAGTCCAACCACCTCCATGTTCTTCCTCACTGCATCCATAAATCTCCTCTTTGGCCTTCCTCTATGTCTCTTACCTGGTAGCTCCAGGAATAGGTAGAAGACAAGAGGCAGAGCTGGAGGTGGGGGAGTTATAGATGCTGAGATTCTCTTTCGGGGTGACAAGGATGGACAGGATCAGGAACGAGGTAATCGGGGACAACACAGACAGGAAGGTTTGGAGAAAAAGCTAGAGAAGCCAGATTTGGACATGGTTTGGACATGTTCAGAGGAGGACAGTGGTTATATTGAGGCTTTCTTTGTTTGGACTTAATATATTATATTATAATATATTACATTATTATCTCATGTAATTTCATAATTTAGATTTATGAGAGAAAAACTTTTCTCTACATCAAATTATACCATATTGTACAACGTTTTTCACAAAACTATATGAAGAACTATAATAAATCATAAATGTTTATAATATTTGCTAAATAAATATCTGCATCTATACAATTCCAAATCTAACAAAAAATACATTTGGGGCAAAAAATACAAGAGGGACTTGCAGTCAACCTTTTTTTCTACCTTTGTTTACTATTTACACATCTATATACATGAAATATTTGTTTTACATTTCATTATTAGTTCATTGGGTGTAACTTTCTAATGCTCTGCATGTTTTTCTCCAGATCCAAAGTTCAGAAGACCAGGTGGTAAACAAGCATGATAATACAGTTTTATGAGTGTCAATAAAGCCATATATTGAAAAAGAGCCACATTTATTACTGAGATAAAAAGTATAAAAACATTCTGCAAGCACTCAACAATGTTCTATAGAAAAAACTTACATGAAAATTAAAAAAGGATTTCAGACACATCACCCAACAAACAATATCTAACAATTCGTTTCATTGTGTTGCTGAAAGGGTTGATTGTCTTCTCCAAGAATGTTCATGTAAAGACCACCATCTGGTTTAGAAAACACCTCATCTTGTCTGAGATACTGATGGCGACCTGAAGAAATAGAAAGAAAGAATCATAAACAGTTCTATCCTGACTCTTCAGTTTATAAGTTTCACACTCTCTGGGCCGTATGACTAAGCAATAAGAGTGACAGACCTGTCAACAACAGCAGCCTGTATCTAAGATATAAATTCCCCTGATTTTTTCCCCTGAATAAACAGAAATGTTTGGCTTTCTTCATGAGAGTGCTACGTACATGAGGCTCGTTCAAGCTCGGAAAAAGGTCGCATACACAGTGGGGGGAATTCTCCAAACATGGCAACCATAACCTGCAGAAGGCTCACAAGATTACATTTGCCCTGTGGAATAGATGAAAACACAAGCGGCTGTAAAAAAAAAAAAAATAATACTGTACTGGTTACACTAGAAACAACATTTCTACTCTCTATACCAGTTGTTCTCAATTGGTCTCACTCTGGGGCCTACATTTTCCTGTGGTCATTGAGTAGCACACCACTCTCATAAAGTTTAAATCAATCAAATTAATTTTCCAAAAAAAACTATGAAAGATCACTTCTTGTAACATACTAATTTTATTCAGCAGAATGTGCCTATCAAAATAAGAGATATTCTGAAATAATACACCAGCTGAACAGCTGATTCACATTATTTAGATTTTTGACCAGCTGTTTTGCGAACCATTCAGAACGTTGAGAACCAGTCTCACCATTTGAGAACCACTGCTCTATACTGAAAAAAAACTGTGCCCCTAAATAAGGCCTGAACAAACATTTTTGGTACGTAGATTTGACCTGGGTGCCAGTCAGGAGCAGATAAGAAGAAGAAGAATGGTTTATTTTTCATCCCCCAAGAGGGAAACACACTTTTACAGTAGCTCAAGAACATATAATAGGAAAATAGTTGAAAAAATAGAAGATAAAATATATATATATACATATACATATAACATTAAAAACAAGATATGTTAAATAGAAAGGTAAGGAAAATGTACTAGATTGCGCATTTGCGTGAACTAAGGTTAATTCATTTACTCATCTTCATCCTCTGATTCGTTGCCTGGTCGCATGGGCAGCAGTCCCCTCAACTGCCACCCAAATCACACCATACCATACTGTGAACCTTCCTGTGGAAATTATCTTGGTGCTGCCACCCTTAATGACATGTAAAAAGCTAAAAAGCTTTTAGCCTTTTCTACGCTATCTATTGGGGAAATGCTGGCACTGTATAGGCCACATCTAGGCCTAAAAGGGCATAGTGTGCCCAGGTCTGATCTAAATGATCCAAGCTGTTCAAGCTGTTTCCTATTTTTTTTTTACCTTAGTCCATTCTTTTAAGTAAGGCAGCTCCACCTCACCGTTGCTGGAGACGTACTTTCCTTTGACTATCATCATCTCACGAGTGGGTCTGACGTAGCAGATTGGAGCACTTTCTGGGTAATTTTCCTCCATCCATAGACACACTGGTGTGTTGTACGTCTTTTCTTGTGGGAAAGAAGACAGATTTGTTTTTGACTTGTATTTTAAACGACCAAATTTACCATTGCTGAAATATGTCACAACATAGAATAATATGCACCACAGCACTGCACACTACTAAATGTGACATCTGGATTAACCCATAACCAGAATGAACAGTGGGTAGCTTTCGGGAGCAGTGATTGGGGACGTTGAAGCACAGCAGGGGTGACCTGTTGGAATTAAACCTGAGACACTCCGGACCCAAGTCTGGTTCCCTAACCACTAGGCCACCACTGCACCAATGTTGAATGAAAGTGAAGATAATAACAAATTGAAAAAAAAAATGGAAATGAAGAAATGTAAAGAATGAAGTCAATATTATCAACTAATCTAAAAATAAAAAGGTAGATGAGCTGCAGTTCCAAATAAAAATTTATCCATTGAGAGCCCTGATTAAGATGAAACGCTGAAAAACTAAGTTGTGTTTTCAGCGTGACTGTATTTCACTGCACAGCCATTGTCTGAGACAAGACAATATCAGGATCAATCTCTTTTTATTTAATATTATATGTTTAACCTAGGATCAAAATATAACTGAAAAAAAAATCTTCTTGGACTAAAACATTGACATAGTATTGAAGCATTCATAGTTACCATTATAAATGATAGGCAGGGTTCCAGTCAGACTCATCATGTTTTTTATAGTTCCATCACTGTAAACTGTAAACATGTCATTTTTATTTTACAAAAATGATCAGTATTTAAACGAACAGTTAATAACAATCTTACCGTATTTATCCACCTTGGGCACAAGTGAATTGAAGTAAGTTATTGTAACAAATACCTCTTGAGCCACACGTTTGCGTGAATAGGTCTTAAAAAGAATACAAAAAATAAATTGAATCAAAGTCCAAAAAGGAAGATTTAATGTTTTAATTCTAATGTATTTTCTTACCCTCGGGAGCATTTTCCTGATCATTTCCTCGGAGAACATCATGGTTGTAGTTTATCCAAAAGCAGAGTACAATACTGTTCTGTTTGTCCGTCTGTTGTCCCTGGATTTATAGCCAAGCACTTATCTTTTTATGACTGTTGAAGGACAAGAACTGGACGGCTTCTCGTGGTGCAGGTGATTTGCCCTCAAAACTCAGCTACGGGAAATAGGGCAAACTTGTGTAAAAACAGTTGAATGGCAACTCAATGAACCATCATGATCCTCATTATTTTATTTCAACAAATACACTTCAGACTGCAGAACCACTGGTGCAGTGTTATTAATCTCTAATAAGATAAATCCAGCACATTGATAACATGCTGCTGAATAAGTAACATGCCATATGTATTATAGAGCACTATTGGAAACAGGGAGGTCATCAACCTTAGTATCTAGTAAGATGTTGTATAGGGTTTGTTTTGCATGACTACTAATAATAAAAATCATAATAATGTCACCTAAAATATTCCTTTAATCAAGTTTAATGTATATTCAGCCGAATTTTGTGGTAGCCTAGTGGTTAAGGAAGCGGACTTGGGTCCACAGGGTATCAGGTTCAAATCCACCGGTTGCCACTGAAGTGCTCTGAAAATGGCACTGTCTCGACCCACATAACTTCTTGTGAGCTCACCACCCCCAGGAAGGCTCACAATATGGTGCAATGTGATTTGGGTGGCACCAGCTGCCCCTTCAACCCAGCAACAGACAAGAAGATGAATGAATGTTTCTTTTTCTACAGTATGTCATGTAATACATAATACTGTACTGAATGATTTGCCAATTTTTTTGTTAAATTTTTCCCCAAATTTATCCTCCAGGAAACACATCATGACATAGTTTTGGATTCTCAAAATTTCCAGATATAATGAAGTTCCCTGTAATGAAATTAAACTTGCGGTGTATGGTGTGCACTGATTGAAAAGCACTGGTGTAAACACACAGGGATAGACTTTGAACTACGAGTCATCTTCCTGCATTTTCACTGCCCTTTTATAACTCTGTCAAGTGATACGGAAAGTACAGGATGTGTCACATATTTTGGTCATCATGGTTTCACATTGAAAAAAAAAAAAACCCTTTATCTGAAGCGATGCATATAACAGCCTGTAGGTGGCGGAACACTCTTACAGAGAAGTAATAAAATTAAACGCAGACAATTTTCATCTCGACATCTTTATTCCTGTCCTGCAATACATTTGCCACATTTTTTTCCTCAGAGTAAATACATCTTAAATAGTTAACAGTTGACATTTTCACAAATTCCTTTCAAACATTCATTCCAAAGTTTGCAAGGGAAGAAAACAAGCCCTTGAGCACACTGTATCCTTGTGCAAAACTCCCAATGGTCTGTACAGTCTTTTCAAGTTACCTGTGGCTCTCTGGCTGCAGTGTCCCTGTTGAAAACATGACTGTGTGGTTTTGATTACTTTAATGCATAGTTTCTTTTAGTTGTTTTTACATTGTAATTATGAATGAATCACCGAGGTGACTCAGGGGAGCACAAGCAAAGTTTCAGGGCTGTCATTTTATCCATTTCATTAAAAGACTGAAGAGGGAATGGGTTAAAATATAATCTTAGATGTAACACAGCTCCGAATAGTTCTGAAAGTTCTCAAATATTTGCAATCTTTACTGTATGTCTAATCTCAATGTAACATTTAAAACTGAAACGCCATCATCCATACCACTGAGAAGAGGTTTCAAATTCATATACTGTGCAAAACCAGTGAGAAAAAGAATTGTCTGATGAGTTAAATTTAAGGTTCGATCACTTTAGATATGGAGATAGTTACTCAAACTAGATTTAAAAGTAAGAGTAACCAAAGACATTGCCAACTGGCCACCAATAACAATGGGAATTAAACTATTTATAAATGATAAAAAATGTTTTTTAATTCATTTTCAGTGTGGACTTGAAATTATTTTGGATAAATGTTTATTGTAATACTATTTCTCACATTCACACGACCCGGCTACTTTCATAGAAGGAAAAGAAAAATAATCAGTGTAGTGTTTTGGTAGGGGCTTGTCCTGTTTTCAGTTTCTGTACAGCACATATCTACATTTGACAATTGAGTGTGAACAAAATAATGCAGCAAAAAAACCGTAACAGTTTCAGGCAAGTTTTGTTACTCCCATTAAATACAACTTTGAAAATAAAGTAAAAAAAAATAAGGCCGACTGCAGAGAGCACAAGCTCCTAATTTGTAGATACAAAGCGATGCACTCTCATGACCCAGTATTTATTATCAGCAACAGTCGGACACAGTCAGGTACATGTTCCTGCTGTGTAAAAAAAACAGTTTTCCAGTTTCCATTTGTCTGAAGAGCTGAGGTGAAAGTGAATGTGTATATTGAGGATATCGTGGTGTGTGGAAAAAACTGAGGTTAAGTTCTGAGGCAGGACACAAAGTGGTCAGGTGATCTCCCAAACCCTGTATGTAAGGGCTGATGACACCTTTTCTCAGAGCTCAGTCCTGAGTCTTGAAAACGAAAGAATTTACTCTACTAAAATAACTGATCGGAATGCAGGATGGGGAGATAAAGTTCTCCAACAACCTGCAATAGGTGAAGTAAACAAAAAAATATTGTAGGCTGAGACTGTACAAGAATTGGGTCTTTCTTTTCTTTTTTTCCAGAATCTAAATACTTTTCCAGCTTCGGCTAATGCAAAGATAGCACCTACATCCACATATCCTAACTAGGCCAAAGTCGAACAGTAATGAAGTGGTTAATGAGAGGTGGTTTGTTGCAAAACCTGTAAATTGGGCATCCAAGACTTCTATTGCACCAGAACATATGTACAGTAGCCATTATTATATTTTTTATTAATCCACATCTGCAAGAACGTAGCTCAATTATTTTAATGCTTTCTTTTTAAGACATGGAGCCTGAAATGAAAAGAAAAGTCAAACCAGCAGTCGCTGAAACACACGCAGCTCAATGACTCTCATAAACCTCAGTTCTAAAATATTTGTCGAATATCAAAAAAAACAATCATTTTTCACAGCTAGGCTAACTCACCAAGAACGACGACAACAACAAAAGTGTGATTCCCACGTCAACCTCCACCCTGTGAAATTAGTAAAAATTAAGTTCGAGACACATGGTGATGTTTAAAGTTACGCAAGAGGTGTTGGGTCAACTTCTTGTCCATTCTCGTCTTTTTTTTCCCCCCATTTGGGCCAGTCAGGCCATGTTGAGGCCAGGGACTGGACATGGAAGTAGGCTCTCGAAAAAACAAAAAACAAAAAAACAAAGGGTGACACCCTTGTTAAGACCAGTGTTGAGACTGAGAATTAAGTTAGCAGAAAACCTGTAAAGCGACCCGCACTGGAGTTGACCTTGAGTCTTCGGTGGTTCTGATCACATGTGGACGAATGGACCAAAGAAAGGGAGCAGAAGAGGCCGAGTTCGGGCAGCCACGGAGGCAACAATCCAAAATCCTCTTCGTCAGAAATTCTCAACGTTTCAGTCAGCTCTAATGGTTTGCTTGAGAGCAATCGTTTCAACAAAGCTCTTTTTTAAAAATGTTTACATTTCGTAGCTGTGTTGTTACTTTTTTTCTTCCAATCTTGTCTGTAGTCCATGCTGCCACGTCGCACTGTAGCATTTATCCTGAACATGCAACGGTCAGCTGTGGACAGAAAACAGGGACACATTAGGACACATAAGGACACTGGTTTTCTATAGACAAAGACAAAGGCAATAGACAAAGAATGGTACACTCTAATCCAGGCATGGGCAAACTTTTGACTCATGGGTCACAATTGGTCACATGGGCTGACTCCACAGCTAAAAGATAGATTGCTTGTTTAAATGAAGATAAACTGCATGTAAAAGTCATATATAAAACCTAAAATTCTACATTTCTAATATAATCTACTGGGAAAAGTTTGCCTATGCCTGCTCTAATCCAATGCTTCCCAAACACTGGGTCACAACCATCTGGTGTGTCACAAGATATTTTGTTGGGGTCGTCTCACATAATTTTTGCTGGTTCCATTAAAGTTTGATTGGTCGACAATAAAATTACATCATAAATAGATTCTTCATGGAAGTTTCTTAGGCTAGTATCTACTAATGTCATCGATTGATTTAGTAAAACCAATGCTTCAAAATTAAATTTTATGCAACCTCCTTCACTCTCTTCGATTCCACTTTTTGTGTTTGTATTTGTGTCACTCTCCTGTACATGTATTGTGTTGGAGTACGAGCTGTGTACCCCACCTGCTCAAACCAGTACATAATGCTAACATTTTTTAATGCTGAGCCGAATTATATTTTGTTAACCAATAGCCTGACATTTTGATGTTAGTGTGTGTACAACATTAGGGACAAAGAATGATATAATGATATAAATATGATATGAAGAAAAAACAAAGATGTTTCCATGTTAATAAAAAATAAGGAAATAAAGCCACAGTATATGTTAGTACATCGCCATCTACCAGCAATCCCTGTAAAAGCACCGTTTTTGGCAGTACAATGCCATAGCTACTGAACTGAAGAGATTTTGGTTACTATCAAGAAAACCATGAAAAAAATTGGACAGACCATAAAATGTTCTATTGTGAGTCTGTGGTTTCAATGCGTAGATTTGTAAAGACAGGTGGTTCAACATGCAATGTCACCAAAAAAAATAATAAATCAGGAGTTGGAATTGGAATGGAAAAATGTATTTGTCTGGCCTTGGGGTTCAACTGTCAAACACAATACGGAGAATTCCTAACCTGCATCATGACACCACACAGCGACAGCTCATACAATCTTGACCGCTCTCATCGGGTGGGTTCAGCTTTCTCAGTTTATGCTGTCTGATCTCCCTGACCAGTGTGTAGAAGGCATCCTCCACTCCCTGTTCACAAATACACACACACACACACATAAATGCATACACATTTTACTGTGAATTTCAATAACATGAGAGGAGTTTTGCAGTGTCACTATAGAAACACTTTTGATGGTACATAATCAAAGATTGTGATATATATATATATATATATATATCTTAAATGCCTGTGAGACAACAGATGTCCTCTGACGTCTGACAAAATGTTTTACATAGAATTGAGTGGACATTAGGTGACCGATAAGTGCCTGTATGGACCTACCTACACTGAGTGTGAGTCACAGACAGTGGGAGCTATGCACTGACTTGTCCTTATGATGTCTCTCAAATACTGTAGCACTGTTCTCTAGCCAAGGTAACATGGCTGTGAGTCATGGCTGCACCATTAGAAAATGTTCCCAGCAACACACATCACATTATGTTACAAACCTGTCTGTGCATTACATGTGTGTTAAATAAGTCTATAAATGCAGCACTTTTGAATACTTTGAGGAGATTTGTGCAAGATAAGGGTGAAAAAAAGACCTACAAGGAATAAAAGAGAAAGCAAGAAGAAAAGACCAAATAAAAATCTGAGAGAATGAAGAAAAAGAAAGCAGAAAGAGAGGAAGTGGCTAAAAAGGAACAATTGTCTACAGTTGATGGATGGTCTACTTCAGCTGTAGGGTGTGGACAACTGTGTCTCGTTCATGACGTACCTGCCGTGTCTTGGCAGAGGTTTCGATGTAAGGGATCCCGTAGGAGCGGGCGAGTTCCTGGGCTTGCCTCGTGTCCACCGTACGTGCTGGGAGATCACATTTGTTTCCCACAAGTACCATGGGGACGTCGTCTGAGTCTTTCACACGTTTAATCTGTTCTCTGTGGATTTGTAAAAAAGAGAGAGAGAGAAAAATTAATCAGTGGGTGTCTTTTGTACATTTCTTTTCTTGATCTATGTAACAGCTGTGTTCATTGGGAGTGCTCCCTCTATATCAACAACAGCAGCAGCTCGTGCAACTGGATAGTCAGCCACTGAGGGAGCTTTAGGACCCTGAGGAAAAGCCGGGACCCAGCGGTGCTGGGCTGTGCTGCACTGCTGAATGAGGGAGGTAAGGCTGGGATGGAGGGAGGGAGGGGAAGAGATAAACAACAGGCAGGCTGCGAACAGCATTACCTCATCATTACGGCGGCCTGTGCCAAAATGCCCAGGCAGCCAAGGCAAACTGAGTGAGAGGAGCGTGGGTCAAAGCAATCAGTTTAGCACTCATCTCTCGGAGTGCAGCAGGACATGATCATGGGAGCTGGCCACACACGTTTACAGTCGACACTGCTAACAGTGTTTGTGACAACACTATTATGTCCGTCTGAGTGAAGATCGGTAATTTAAGCTACAGCAAAATGCCAACTGCGTCAAAAAAAATTCAATATTACTTCCAGGTTGCAGTCTGCAGATTATACTGGAACATCTACTGTATACATCCTGGGCTGGCAAAGACTCCACTGTAACACAAAAATGTACATCATATCAAAAACCAAAGTAAAAATATTTCCATTTTATGCAAGTGGCTGTTGAAACTATGCCTGTGACGGAGAATGCTGTCATCTCTCCCTTCTCCTTCAGCGTCCTTGGAAGCTCTACCTTTTCCAGCGCCTCTAATTGAGTCAGGATCGATTTCACTGGCATCGTTCTCTAATCCTCCAGTTGGGGGCTAAGCTGTGTTAAACACTACAGCACGACATCAACGCTCTGCTGCAGAGGGCTGGCTCGTAATGTGTGTGTGTATTGTACATAAGCAGACAGCTCTTTCTCCAGGCCTCCAGGGAGTCGATGCAACAGCAACTAAATTGAACACTGGAAGCTCCCTCCCAGTTGGCATCAGTCACCTGGTCAGTATGGTTCACACCGTCGCATTTTCTTTTTCTTTTACTTGCGGCTTGTCCTTTTTTCAAGGGTTGCCACAGCGGGTCAAAAATGTCCATCTCAGCCTGTCCTCTTCATCCTCAACTCTTATTCCATCTACCCCCACTTTATCTCCTACCTGGTAGCTCCATCTCTAGGATCGTTCTTCTACCAATGTATCCACAGTCCCTCCTCTGAACATGTCCAAACCATCTTAATCTAGTGCTCTAGGTTTTCTCCAAACCTTCCTGTCTGTGTTGTCCCTCTTGGGACCTCATTCTTGATCCTGTCCATCCTTGTCTCCCCTAAAGAGAATCGTCTCTTTAGGGGAGCATCTTTAACTCCTCCACCTGCGCTCTGCCTCTTGTCTTCTGCCTATTTCTAGTGTTGTTGTTAGGTTGTCGATACACTAGACAGAATTCCATTCTCAGTTGAAACACTGCGCATTATCACAACTCCACTGGCAGAACGGTTATCGGAAGTAACTGTAAAACTGTTTCTTTACTAACTGTTTCGTTAATAAAGTTCTATCTATCTATCTATCTGCTCATAACCTAGCCCCCATGTCCACTTTTAGGAATAGTTGAGGCCACAAGTCAAACAGTTTGTCCAAACAACTGTTAGACAGTAATAGGCACGTAACACAGAACCAACCACCATAACGCAGTGGCATGAAATTATAAGAGAGACTTGTAGAATAGAATGGCTGATCCACAGACTTAGACTGGAGGAAACTGACCCTCTGACTGAGTGGGAGAAATGGATAAAACTGTAATGTAACCATGTCTGTTATGTTGTTTTGTTTTTATGACAAATGAGACAGGAATTCATAAAATGTCAAATTTGCTCTGCAGAATCATAAGTCAGAAGAAAAGTATTTTTTAAAAATGTTATCTATTCAGGAAAATTAAAGAATGAAGGCGTTTTAGCAATAGGGTAAAAAAAAAAAAGGATTACTCTAATTTTGTTTTGTGATCTACTGTGGATCAACACTAAACAAGGGAATTAAATTACTTTTTACTTTTTTTGCCCTAACAGAGTCTTTCTTTGACGCGGGAATCCACATGCACCATCCCCAGATGGTGTACCACAAACATGTGATAACTGGCTTATCACACACACAGAACCCTTAACGTAAAACAACTGTAGATGGATGGTTGATAAAATATCTGAAGAGGACTCTTGATCAGGAGTGTGCTTTAACGAACCTGTACTGGTGAATGTCCTCAAACGATTTGGTGTTGTTAATGGCAAACACACAGAGGAAACCCTCGCCTGTCCTCATGTACTGGTCCCTCATTGCGCTGTATTCCTCCTGACCTGCAGTATCCAGAATGTCCAGCAGGCAGGTCTCCCCGTCGATGACAACTT
The DNA here is from genome assembly GCA_016785265.1 of Paraplagusia blochii. Classification (NCBI taxonomy): domain Eukaryota; kingdom Metazoa; phylum Chordata; class Actinopteri; order Pleuronectiformes; family Cynoglossidae; genus Paraplagusia; species Paraplagusia blochii. The sequence goes on from JAFBJS010004980.1 coordinate 54,624, forward strand.
GTTTTCTATACGAGTCCTGAAGTAAAAAACAAACAAAAATTTTCATTTTTATTGATGAATAATTGATGGACGAATTCAATCAAATAGCAACAGTTCCTGTGGCCATAGCTTTTACGAAGCTTTTATTCAACCTAAGATTGAGACATTAAATATGAGTGGATTGCTGACTGACTATAGGTTTATTTGACACAGATTTGACGTAACTACACTTTTTTTTTATCTTTGCAGTAGATCAGTGTTCCCCAACCTTTTTTCCGCCCTGGACCGGTTTAACGTCTCTTACTATTTAAATTTCCGTTGTTTTGAAATATTTTCCTATCTATAAAACCTTTCCATCCAAATTAACTGTGCATGCATGTCCTGTGACTTTCTGAGTTCATTGTTGTTGTCTTCAGTGAGAAAATGTTTCCTAATCAAATATAGTTGCATTATTGATGATGGAATCCTAGCCATTCTATTGTTCAGTTCTTTTGTTGATATGGGTATGGATCAAGTGGAAGTAATAGACAGTTGGGGCCAAAAGGAAACATTATTTCTCTGCAGCCCGGCAACAATTTACCCACAGACCGGTATCGGTTCCCCGGCCCATTGGTTGGGGACCAGAGTCGTAGAAGACAACTGAAAATACTTTTGGAAAGATTAAATAAAACATATTTTTAAAAGCTTTTCGGACATGTCCACTGTTTCCAGAATTCTGAATCAGATGGCCAATTGTAACAACTTCAATTCATTGAAATTAATATATATCAAATATTTGAATACATAATAAAAAACCCATAGGAAGAGAGCATATTTTCCACATTCTGGTACTGAAAGCCATCTTTTTCCATTATTTGCCATTGCCTTTATTTCCAAAGAAGTAATTGAGAGCATTTCATAAGAAATGTTTAGTGATATTTTAGATAAACTCCCTCTGCTCGACCAGGTCAAATGGTTACAATGGGATCAGCAGAGCAGGGTATCAGAGCCAATGTTTGGCTTCCAACACACAGCCACAAAAACATGGAGTGCTCCCCCTTAGTTAGTGAGAGTATAGGGCTCAGGAATGCAAATGCACAAAAAGAACATTGTCCACGGCCACAGGCAGGCGTGGTGAGAAAGAGAGGGAGAGGAAGGAGAAGAAAACATTCTCACTGGCTACAGCTTTTACTTGACAATGTCTTTATATTGTTATAAAAAAATAAGAATAAAATATTTCTGTCATTTGATGTCCAAAATACATTCTAAAGATATGAACAACATTTGCATCATTCTTACTGGATAATAGAATTGCTGTGACCAAGGATAGTGTACTTTAATATCATCAGTAGCCGTACCTCTATGGTGGGGTCATATTCATCTACAAAGTGGTTCTGGATGAGCTGAATGGTGAGTGCACTCTTGCCCACGCCTCCAGCGCCAACCACTACCAGCTTGTACTCCGTCATCGCTGCCACTCGCCACTCACGCCGCTGCTGCAGAGCAGAAGGGGGAATAATAGGGAAACAGGTGAGCAACAATGACACACCAAAACAGTGTGCAGAAGTGAAACACAGACGACAGAAACACACACACAGTCGTGATGAAAGTTTCAGACCAAACATGCCTAATGCCATTACTGACCCTGTAGTGAGTGTTTGTGAGTGCATGTGTGTAAGGGGCAGCTGGGGGAAGGGGTGAAGGGGGGTGAGGTTGAGCTCCTCAAAGGGGAATGTAAAAAATTTGCTGAAGGTACTCAATGTTCCAGTCCACTCAAGCTCTGTGTGTTTTGGGAAAAAAAAAGCAGAGATGGACATGACACTGGTAGACTGATCCACATCACTCTTCCCTCTCTGTTAAGTCTGGGTGATAAGACCCATATATCTAAACATAAAAAAAAACTTGAACTGAAAAAATAAAATATATAGAACCTTTTCCATCTATCTTCAGATAGCTTATAAATTGCCATTGAATTTGAGATAGGTTATCACCAAAAATCTAATAATTTGACTAGTCAAACAAATTGGAGGTCGTTAGCAATTGTTCCTCATGTCCTACTGTTGAAAAAACACCAACAGTTAAATGCAGCCGCAAAGACACAGGCAGTGATGCACGGATATTAAACAAACAGCCGAAAAGAGTGACGTAATGATCTAACAGTGCATCTTCAGTTTCACCCATGAATCTACTTAATGCTAGGTTTCGTCCGAGCATACGTGTCATTGAAGAAAAACCGTTGTCTCCCAGAGAACAGCAGTGATGACAATTTTGTGAAGAATGAAATTTGCTGGCGCAGCAAGACTGGTGCTATATAAATACAGAAATAATCCAAAAAGTACTTCCTCGTCTGTCAGGCAACAAGTAAGACAAGGTAAGAATGTTGACCCTAAAGAACTGTTAAAGAAAAAAAAGACAAATTATCAGAAAGCCCGGTTGACAGAAAAACAGAAATTTTAGGAATTTGTCAAAACATTGCAGTTAAATAAAATATACAGTTATATATAATTATAATATTCATGTTATCTGTATATATACAGTGTAAGGTTTGATTGACTACATATTATTTAGAATAAAAATAAATTATATAAAGAAATAATATCAGCAGCACAATATGACTTATTACATATTTCGCAGCCATAAAGTAAAAACCCTGAACCACAGTACGACCAGTCAGCAGTTACTGAGAACAAAACGGAATCAAACACGTCACTCCAGGGGTGATGTCACCAAACCTGCAGCAGACCTTCAGCGGTCTGCGGACGTCAGCCATAATGAGCTGTCAACTGATGACACAATTACAGTGATGTCATCTTTGCCCCTGTCAGCTGCTGCCTTCAGTGGTTGCAGCAGCAGCAGATTATTTGCCTTCATCTCAGTAGCCAGCTTTGGCTTCTCATCTACAGTTACACCAACCATCCACTATGTCCATGAGGTCCTGTTGCCCACTGCCCTCCCCCCGGCGCCCCCTTCTTTCTTGCTCCTTGCAGCCCTGGCCTTGTCTTTTTTCTACAATTTCAACATCCCTCCTGAGTTGGTGTTCACTTTTAATTGGTTCCTCTATATTTCTCTGGTAGGCTCCTGTGCTTCCTGATGTCTGTGAAGATTCTCATTCATCCAGGTCATGACATCCACAAAGGGTTTAGTTGTTGTTGCAACTGAACTTCTTCCTGGAGTTGAAGGCTGTTTCATTCCAAAACAACTTTTCACACCTTTGTCCGGTGGTTAAGGGAATGGTTTAGAGGAGTAGAACTACTAGAGTTCCCACTAACCTCAGCTGAGTAATGAAACGCCTTTCAACTCCAAGAAGAAGTCCAGTTGCTGACAACTAAACCGTTTTTTGGATGTCTTAATCCAAATGAAATGTCTCAGCTCAGATATAGTAAGACAGAAGCCCTTCATGTTTTGCATCAGAAGCATGGCAAGTATGGGGAAGTAGTGAATAAACCTTTCTTTAAAAAAAAGTGCAGCGATTCCTGCAAAACATCTATTTCTTTTCCTCTTGTTCAGCAAGAATGTCTGACATGTGGGGGGAAATTTGACATTAGTTAAGACTTGTTCAGCCAGGTTCAGTGATGGTAATGATTGACAGACAGACTTAGCTCGGCTTGCCAAGTGAGAAAAGAGCCATTAAGCAGCCCTCACCCGATCATGCAGACAGACATGCATTTGATTCAGCAACACATCCATAATCCACATTCTGTACACCACAGCTCATGTCTTCAGAACAGGTAAATCTGATCACTGTCACTCACCCTGTCACCCTCATTCAAGACACAGTAGGAGATTTTACACAAATGTTTTTTTTTCCATATATATCATTAGGCAAAAAAAGTGTTTCCAGTAAGATGAACTATAATAAAGGGTTGGTTGGAAAAGATTTTGTTTTGTAAATTAAACATGAATAACGTGAATGTTCAGGTTATGTCCTGACAAGACAACTGCACCCACATGAACCCAATGATTGTTTCATCTCACTACGACATTTTTTTGTTAGAGTTTTTCTTTTGTATTGAACAGTGAAAGCAGACGCAGCTCTTTGGTGAAATGACAGTGTGACAGTGGTGGCCCTCAACTTATTTAAGTTTGAGACACCTATGCTAGACAAATCAATCAATCAGATTGATGACACCAGTCTGGTGTATTAGTAGTAAAACCATTACAGTTGAAAATTTCCCGTTTTCAGGTTAGCGGAGACATGCTATTTGGCCCAACAGTAACTCTCTAATTTAGACATATTAAATAATCTTTGTTGAATCCAAAGCAGTTGATACCTTCCCTATAAAATATTCTTCTATTGTTGCCTAACAAGACTTACATTAAGTATTGGCTGCCACTTAACACACTGTACTAAGGTAATGTTCAAACCTATTACCCACGACTGTCTACTGAAGTGAATGAGAAACCTGTTTTAACAGGATTCTGTTGATCCTACAAAAACGTCACTTTCATTGTGTCCACACTGACGGAAAAACAATATTGTAGCTTTTGGATCACCATCAGTGACTTGAATTTTGAAAACCCTAAACTTACAAAAAAAAAAAACAAACTAAAACTTCAACACCACCCCCTTCTCCATCTGAACAAATTGGTTTTTATTTCTGATACTGAAACCAGATTTTATCTTTACCAATAAATACATTTACATGCCGGATGTATAAATTGCTAATATCAGCTGTACTACACGCTGTTGCAACCAGAACTGTTGACATTACCTCATGTCTGGCTGCAAACTGTAATATATCATCGATAATTCATAATTCAAAATAACACATAGAGCCCACTTGGCTATGAGGTCTTTATGAATGAACAAAAAAAGGATAAACCACATGAACATCCCTGTTTAGAGGCAAAAAAAAAAAAAAAAAAAAAAAAAAAAAAAAAGCCCAGCAGTCCCACAAAAAAAAAAAAAAAAAAACAGCCCAGCAGTCCCACAAAATGAATGGATGAATATGTGCCAATGACTCAAGTAAACAGCTCTAAATCCAATACTCAAGTGAACTACACAGAAACTAGGCCATGGAAATGAAGATTAATAATAAACACACACACATATGGCAGAGAATCTCGGTGAGAAAACATGGATAGATCTGCAGTTGCATTCTCAACCCCATTTGTCAGTATACGCTCACAAGGAGCAGATCTTTGTAGAAAGAAACAGAGAGATGGCGCTATAGCTGCTGAGAAATCATATCCAATAACAAATTCCTGTATCTAAGTATTCAAAGCTGACTTTGTAAGCGTACAAACGCTACAGTGATAGATCCTCAAGTTAATTTGTATTTCATTTAACTGATTTGACCTGATCGATATTATTAAATAATTATCATGACATGTGTCCCACTATTATTTGCATAAGGACACTGTATTTATGTCAACCTGCTTGAGGGCTGTCCTGGCCAGACTATCAAACTCTCACACATCACACATCTCAATCACTAAGAACTGTACTTAGTATGCCTATGTTTCAGTGTTATTTATAGCATGCCACCTCCAGTCGAAATTAACAGTAAGTTTTGAAACCTTAGATCCCTGCCTGCACCATGAGGATAATCTTACATGACAGCTTATGGAGGTCGCGAGCACATAACAGTGACTGGGGTGATGAGAGGAGAGCAGTGGAGGGTAAAAGAGCAGGTCTTTTGCATGTCCAGGGCACACAGGGCACATTCACTTTTTGTAAACGTGAATTGTTATGTCTTTAGTCGGCAGTGGTGGCCTAGTGTTTAAGGAAGTGGACTTGGGTCCGCTAGGCTTCAGGGTCGAATCCAACAGCTGCCAGGTTGCCACTGAGGTGCTCTGAGCATAGCACCATCCCAACCCACATAACTTCTTGTGGGCTCAATGCCCCTGCAATCCGGCAACGGACAAGCAGAAGAAGATGAATGAATGAATGAGTGTTATGTCTTTATTTTTTGTCCCAGTGACTCCCTGTAACTTGTAAAACAAGTGCATTACTCTTGAATGGGGAAAACTCTTGAATGTCCATCTTTCTTGACATAGTCTTCTGCCCATTAAAGTGCTTAATTATAGTTAAAGAATCCATACTGGCAGTGCTGCATGTCTACTGCAGAGATAATTGATTTTTAATGGAGTGATGATGGTAAGGAGACCCTCTCTGGGGATGTATCACAGTCAAATACTCAGGCTCCGAGGCCCATCCTGGAGCCCCAGTAGCCCACTGCACACTCCTACTACTCACCAATGACATCATCCTCTGAATAGCATCCAAGCCAGCAGAGATATTGATGAGAAGGAAAGGAAACACTATCCTGCTCTCAGCATTGAAGGAAACATGAGTTAGTGATGCAATGATAAGGCTTAAAGCCTATCTAACAATAGGGAAGGCTTGAATTTTGAAATGTTCCAAAGGAAAAACACAGCCGATGTGTGCATGTTTTAACCAGCTGCTCAAACAGGCACAGTGGCCTTTTAACAGAGTGGGTCATCCTCAGATGGGAGAGGAGGTGCAGCGGCAGAGATGAAAAGGTCACATGACCTCCCAAGAACAGCATGGGCTATAAATTTAAAATTTTCAAACAACAAGCATGCTAAAACATGTTGTTTATCATCTGTGTAATTGATTTGTCTTGTCCAAATTTTTTTGTGTTTGGTCTGAGAACATGTGAAAGACCAGAACACATCCAACTGCAGGCTGTAGTGAATGTAAACAAAACCAACAATAAACCATTCAGAGATAACAAAGAAATCCATACAATAACATCACAATCACACAGGCCTGTCCCCCAGTCACACCCACAAAAGGGTGAAAATTAAAAACACTACAGATTAGCGCAGCACTGTGGTTTGTATTATGTAAAAATCATTATATCTTTAGAAGTCACTTTTGTGAGGCCTGTAGCATATTATACATCACTCCATTTGGAATCCATAACGATATATAAACATTTTCCTCTTTATCCATCTATTCGAAAGTACAAAGATATGTTTTTATAATGAAAATTTCTATCAATACCTCAAATAATATTTGGTATATTTAACTTGATATAAAACCCTTTTTTAAGTCTAAAGCAGCGGTCTCAAACTCAAATAAGTTGAGGGCCACTGCCCCTAGTGTCATTTCACCAAAGGGCCGCATGAGCAATTGATGTTCAAAACAGAAGAAAAAAATGGCGAAAATGAAATAAAGTTTACAGTTTCCCACTGTATTACAACACTTCAGACAAGTCTTGCAATACATCATCCACAGCAGTGTCTACCAGTGAGTACAGTACATCCAACAAAAGCATTTTTTAGCATTGATTTGTGGTACAATCCCTCTATAAATCTTGTGGGCTCCACTAACATTCAACTTTCACATCAAGGTGGGGGCCACAAAATATCGCTCCACAGGCCAAAAATAATCCACGGGCCGCAGATTTGAGACCCCTGGTTTAAAGCATCCAGTAGATATAAAACATGAAAGAGGTAAACAGGTGGCAACGGTGTAAAACTAAATACAAGTGATGTCAGTTATTATTACTTATAAATGTGAAAACAGACATGATGGTGGTTCAAAATGTCAGTTAAGGTTTGTTAAGGTTTGTTTCAAACCTTAAAACTAATAAGATTTCAAACTAAAAACGACTAAAAAGCGACTAGCAACGTGTCAGATGACAATATAGGCGTTTAGTGTCAGACAGAGAAGTGGAAAGGTCTGTGTTGCAATAAGTTACTTCATAACGAATACGATTAATTATGTCACAGACCGGCGTCCTCTTAGGGTAATTTGACCGCTGCTGCTGATGTACGAAGTGGTTGACATCACTGCCGTTTTTCGTCATCACCCTAAGCATCATCGTCATATGTTTAAATGCATTGTAATGGAATCCGACTTCCGCAGTGATACATTGGTTTTTATTCAGTGTGACGGGGCGTCACCCTGCTCGCCAGTGCGGCCACTGTCGGCAGCAGCAGCAGCCTCTTTCTCTCTCTCTCTACCGTCCTCGAGCCAAAAAACACCACACAGGAAGTTAATATTTCACTGCTGCGTCCATTTGACTGTTTTTTAACCATAGCCATGGGGAGGACACTGACGGCGGTGTTCATGACATGTCCCTCCAAGACCAAGTTTCAACACCTAACTCAAAAAGACAGTCTATCAAAAACAGACAAATGTCTATAAAAAATAATAACAATAATATTTAAACGGGACTAATAACGGTGTACATAACCGACGTTATTCCTCGCACCTGGACTTAAGTCCGGTGTTTAAGTTGGACGGAACGCTAGGACTCACCGGTTGAATTTAATTCAAATGCTCTGATAGCTAGGGCTAACTGTCGTCTCCAGGGGTGGCCCAAAATTTCAACCCCTAACGAAAAATGAATGAACATCAACGGAAAATATCTGTAAATTCAAAATAAAACTGGAGTATTTTTTACACATGAATGTGCTCCGCATACTTACAACAAGCAGGGGTCTAATTGGCGACAATGTTTTCGTCTGCCCGGGGTAGAAGCAGCAGCGGTGGAAGAAGAATCTTTAACTCTGTCTCTTGCCTCTCTCTCCGCTTCTGCTCAACACAACGTGAAATGTTCCTGCCCTGGTTCCGAACGTTTTTTCTGACAAATATCTGCAGCTACTCCTTTTGCTCGCAGTGTTCTACTAAAGTCGGAGAAATGCACCAAAGCATTCATTGGCTGTGGGTAAAACGAGCCCGCCGTTGGACAATGTGCTTCCACTGAGAGCAGAGGGGATGAGGAGCGAAGGGAGCCCACGCCCAGCTCTATCACACACGGAGAACCGCCCCGGTTACTGTGCATGTATGTGCTGCCTTCAGGTACTGTGGGAAACTAATGATGTGATGTCCTACGTAAAAATACACACCAGCCACGTTTGGTTGGAACATTTCCCCATCGTTATCCTCATAGCGCAGTATTGTGGATAAAATGCGATATTCCAATGTTTTATTGACATTGAATCTTCATCTTATTCACATATCCCATTGATTTTGTCGTTGTTGTTTTAGAAATTGTGATGGTTGTCAATTTTTTCCCTTTTTTCCAAAAACACAAATGTGACTCAGAAAATTATGCCACGAGACTAATCTTAAAACCATAAAAAACACAAAAAATCAACACACATAAATTAAGGTATCGGATATCTTGTTTCCTAAATGTGTTTTTGACAAATCCAACGTAAAACGGAATCCAATGTAAAATTTAATACAATTAAAAAAAATAAAAGTATTTGAAAAAACAAACAAATGACGAGTGATGAATTTCACAGAACCGTTGTTAGAGAAAAAAATTCACACAGATAGGTTATATGTATGTGTACATTTTATCTAGCTATATTTATGCGATGAAATTTCGTTCTGATTCCGAAAATACGTTTCCCATAAGGCCCTGGGGTTCTCGTATCCAGGAAGTGGTCTGTGGTTGTCAAGTAAACTTTTAAGCTGTGTTTTTGCCCTTATCTGCGTCCACATCTCTGGACTGCTACAGGTAATTGATACTAATACCATTCGAATGAAATTATAACAGATACTAGGATTGCATTTTTGTTGAATTCCCTCAAAATGTAATTTTTCAGACGTCTGACGTCAATTCTCCTGCAGGACAGCCAAAGACTATATTGTTATTCAGTTAGCTAATTTTACCATACTATGAAGATATTGCGATCGCATATTTTATGATGCAAAAAAATATACTGTAGATATTATTACACTGATTTGTCTCTTTCTTATGTCACACTTATTTTTCAACTCAACTGTATGACATCTAACACTTAAAGTACACATTGGTGACTTAATGTTGTTGTTCTTCGAGAAAATATTTTTAGTTTAAGTTACCAACCCTCTCAGTCCCAGAATTGTTTTAATTGTATGTGTTTACCACATGGACTTTTACAAAGCAATGCTATTGTTTTTTGCTAAACTGTTGCATCTGTTTTACTTTGTACTATAACTATGACATGTGTTAGTTTTATGACATTTATTTTTTGCTCTCTCAGGCACGTAGAAATTTTATTTATGTAAAAACATGGGCATATTTGACAACATGATGAAACATGTTTCTTGGTCCCATTCGTCCCAGGCAGCAGCTTGATGTAGGGGTTTGATTTTCCTTAGCCTTTGGACACATATATTTTAGCTATTTACTGTTTTTGAATGGTGGCTATAAATATATATATATATATATGTGTGTGTGTGTGTGTGTGTGTGTGTGTGTGTGTGTGTGTTTGGTTTAAGGTATGAGTTGTTCTCACAGGACTGTGACTGAAATGGTCCGGCCAGGCACAGCACGGGTCATGGTGACTGAACTGAGCGGGTCGGGACATATTAACCCCACCCCTTCCGAAAAAGCTTGTGAGGACACCAAGACAGCTCTGGAACTCTGTCTTAGCCCCGAGAAGCTGGTAAATTGGCCAGTTTGTGTGGATTTATTTTTTTTGTGTGTATTTCTCTATAATATTTTCATAATATATCATGGAAATAGAAAAGGATATGTTTAAAAATTGTGATGTCAAATACTTAAAGACGCATATCATTTTTCTTCTCCTTTCGGCTTGTCCCATATTCAGGGGCGTTTCCACAGCAAATCAACATTCCCCTGTTCTCTGTATCTTCTACTCTGACTCCAATTCCCTCCATGTCCTCCATCACTACATCCATCAATCTCCTCTTTGTCTTGTACCTGGTAGCTCCATCTAGCTAGAATAGTTTGTAAAGTAAGACAAAAGATAACCCATTTGCAAAAAATTATAAATTCCAGTGACAGGATAAGGTCAAACGTTAGGTTAGTACATTTTCAAGGGCATTTTATTAAGATTGTATATCAATATTTTTAGGCAAGAAAATGAGCTCTAAACCAGTTGCTCTCAACTGGTCTGGCTTCAGGAATTACCAACAACCCCAATGACAAGCCGTGACTCCAAAAAAACAATTCAAATATATTTAAAAACAAATTTAGTCACACTTAGTAACTGTTAACTCAATGTTTATTCAGCAACATGTTCTGACAATAGAATTTATCATAAAAAATTATAAAATTATTATTTTTTTACAATATTGTTGGCAAGAGCAAAGGCCTACATTCTCACTGGAAACTGTGTGTGACTTGGAACTAAATCATAATCTCTGAACATCTGAAAAAGTTCTGAACTAAATAGTTTATTAAAAAGGTATGTTCAACAGTTTTTAAAAAATGATGAAAATATTTAGCAGTTTATAATTATTCAAGTGAAAACAGTAGAGGGAATTGTGAACAACCCTCTGCTTTTACTTTGAATATGTTGAGTTTTTAATCAAATGTAGCAACATATAGAAACTTGTCAGTCTTGATTGACAGTTGTTATAACCAGGATACAAAATATCAAAATGTCTCTGCGTTGGCCAGAACGTTGCGATGTCAAAATGGATTTATTGGTGTAATGATATTGGAAACCACGTTGATGACCGTGACTGAGCAGAATCTGAAATCAGAGCTCAATAACAAAACAAAGACCAGTAAAGTCAAAAGTCAGCAGTTGTTCTGTTGATTTATGTTTCTCAGGAGTCACTGTGTGGAACCTGGGACCTGTCTGGTGTGACGTCACTGGAATTCTCCATAGATACACGGGAAAATTCCCTGGGTAACATTGGTAAGTTGTTTTTTTCTGATGAGCAGGTGAACTACTATGGTTCGCCACTGCTTAGATTAACTGTAGCTTAACTGCTGAATATTGATCTTAACAATGAAAGACCCACTTTAATTCTCCTTGGAAGTTAGGCTTTAAGTTAGTTTAAAAAATATCTAAAATCTCAAAGTGTTACTACTACATCGCAAGGCTGATGTGAATCAGACAAGGGGTAAAGATACTTTTATTAAATTATTGTAGTCAACTAGACCTCTTTGAGCCAAGGCAGGAAGCGAAGGCAGAAATGAAAGCAAATAATTACTAGACTGTGACGCAAATGGGTTTGTCTGCTCTCTAGGTGCCTTCTTGCCCAACCTGGTGCAACTGAAATTGAACAAAAGTGTGATAATGTCAGTAAGGTAAGTGCAGAGTTGCATAACAAGGTACTTTCTTCTAGTCTTCCTGCATTCTCGTTAGGCAACAGGTTTTCAGGCTTGTGGAAAAATCCTCAAGTGCATGCAAGTAAAATATGAGCTTTAGTCTACAGTAACTTACACTGTATTTACAGCCCATAAAGTTTAGTTATTAACTGCTCTTTATAGGAAAAACAATATTTCACATTGTGTTTGACTATGAAATATTTTTTAAGCTGTAAATAACATGTAACTGTTTTCTTAATTTGTCTTGTTTAAATACAGTCATGGAAAAATGATTAGACCACTCTGCTGTTTTCTTCAATTCCTTGTTCATCTTAATGCCTTGTTCCACTAAAATAAGAGACAGACAATGAACACAAAACCATGCAATGACTAAAAGCACTGTATTTGTCAGTACAATGTTATTGCTAGTGATGTAGGAACGGAAGTGATTTTTGTCACTGTCAATAAAACCATACAAAATGGACAGAAATCAGCTCTGAAATTAAACTTAATTATGAGCCTTTTTTGTTGTTATTATATTTGTCCAGATTAATGTAGATTAAGTGCAAGCAGACTTTTAAATGGACAAGAAATTAAAGAAAGAGTGGTCTTGTAATTTTTTCCATGACTGTATATGAGAGATGGTCAAAGACTGATTTATTTGATCAACAGCATGTGATTAAAAGCTAAAATGTAGATAAGCTTCTCATGGAAAACATCTGGGGAGTCTTCAATAGATAGCCTATATAGTTCAGTGACACTTGCAAGTATGATGCAATTTTGCTGCCCTCTAGGTGGCGCTAGCAATTAGTTTGGGTTACAGCCCTATGGTTATGAATAACTGATCTATACCAATAAGTGTTTCTTATGTTTCTAAGCCTGAATGAATGGGCATTACTGCAAAGATTATATGTGACCACCAAGCCATTCAGTGGTATTGCTTCAGAAACAGATATGCTTATCATGGCAGACACAGCCAACGCATAGGCCACTTTCCTGAGACTTTATAACTGCAAAGAGGACAACATGTATCGAATTTGTCCAGAAACCATGAGAATTTTCTAGGGTAAAAGCTTAGATTTGGGAACAAACATTGTAAAACACAAAACAGTGGCTGTCTATTCTCTACAAACATCAGTCTCCAGGGTGAAGGAGTGTAGACTTATATAAAGCAGCTCCAAAAGTATCTGGGTTAAGTAAAATTAGGATGACTAAATATTACATGGATGTCTGATATTATCATCCCAATATTGTCATATTTATACGATATCGAAAAATTTGATATCTGCTTTTCCTTCTAGAATGAAAATTTGATAATACTTTACTGGAACCACACATAGGTTTCTGCGACATTTATCTCAGTTTTTGTGGCAAATGGCGGCATATCAGTATAAGGAAGTGGACTTAGGGCCACAAAAATTCCACACACATAAATTCCAGTGTCAAGAAGTGTCAATTTTCCTTGGTGTTCTGAATGTTTCTCAAGCAGAACGATCAAGTCAGCTACTGAAATCCGACTGAGAGATTGAGAGAAGAAAAGTTATGCTAGCATGTCTCATGAAGGTTCTTTGTGAGACCGCACATTAAGAAAAAGAATCGCAGTTTACTACGGTCTAATCGTCTACACCTGTCTTATTATTTGTCGCAAGGCTTTTGAACAAACAAACAGACAAAAGGCCAAGATGAGAAAAGGTGTCGTTGGGTTGCAACACGCACATTCTGCACAGCTTCAGTATCGGCTGCATGTTGTAGCACGTAAACCAGACGCCAGCAGATGTTGTCTGCAGTCGCACAGAAAAAAAATTAATGGAAACAGGTTCACCCATCTGGCGACAATGGGATACTGAGGGGACGAGAAATATCAGATTTCAAATTCCTCCAGGGAAAACAGACGAATTTCTCCTGTGATTGTCTTGGTTGTTTGACTGTAGCCACTCCAGTGATAAAAGTAAATGTGCAGTGGGATTAAAAAAAGAGTATAGTAACTGTACATGCACTTCTTCTGGTAACGTCTACTGCTCTTGACAATGAGAGCTGCAGTTAAGAGGCTCTTACAGTGTTGTAGATTATTCTGAAAGAGACTCTGAGAGTCTGGATTTCCTGCAGGGACAAGAACTTTGTTTGCATTCTCAAAGACGAAAGTGATTTCCATCTTCTGATAGAAAGACTTTTTCATTTTTTTGTAATTTAAACAGTTCTGTAAACCTGTGTACATTCATTTTATTTTATGCCCTTTGTTGGATTTCCTGTCCTGATGACATGCCACTGTGTCCTCAGAGACCTCGGAATGTCACTCCCCCACCTTCAGGTGCTGTGGATGTGCCGCTGCTGCCTCCGTGACTTGGACGGTATCTTCAACTTTACTGCACTCAAAGTAAATGGTTCAATTAAAAAGAACAATTTCCTATCAAATTATAGTCATACTGCATGACTGATTTTCGTCTTAGCCCTCCTCACTATGGGAGTTTCCCAGAATGGAATGAGGAAATTTTTAACATTTCCTGTCAGCTTACTAAAACTACTTGTGTTGGACTGTAGGAGCTGTATGTGGCCTACAACCACGTGTCAGACCTGAACCACATCGGCATGCTGGAGAACCTGCAGCTGTTGGACTTAGAAGGCAACGATGTGGAGGACTTGGTCCAAATTCAGTATCTCGGCTTGTGCCGAAAACTACAGACGCTCACCTTAGAGGGGAATCCCATATGTGTACACTTGGCTGCAAGCGCCCCTCAGGTTTGCTAAACTTATGAACATCTACTGAACAAAAAAGTGTTGATGATAACTTGGGAATAGCCCAATAGCGTTGTAGTAAAAAAATCATAGCAATTGCTGTAATATTTGATTCATCAAGGGTGGTTAAGGAGCTGACTTGGGTCCACAAGGCTTCAGGGTTCAAATCCGCAGGCTGCTAGGTTGCTACTGAGGTGCTCTGAGCATATTAACATCCCGACCCACATAACTTCCATTCGTCACACGACCTGGCAACGGATAAAAGGATGACGATGAATGAATTTTTAGGGAATTTTTACAAGTCATTTTTCCATCGATTGGTGGAACAGAACAGAGCACAACTGGGTAGATTGACATGCAACACCTGCAACAATTTTTTTGTTAAATGTAAATCTTCACAGAGTTTTGATCCACATGTGAAATAATTTCTATCATCCAGTTTCTTATGTTAGCTAGGCAGCACGTCCACCACCCAAATCCCATAGAACCGTACCATCCACATCATGAACCTACCTGCAGGTAGAGAGCCCACTGGAAAGAGACAATTAGCCTTAACTGGGATTCAAACTTGCCCAGATGGTAAACCCTGGAGTTTTGGAGGCAGGCATGCTTGCAGCTACACTATGAAACCAACCTCTAGATAGATAGATAAAAAAATATGAATTCCTCTGGATTATTAACACCTTTGGGAAATTATGGCTCCAGCAGAACTAGACAAAAGATAAACACATCCATTTTAATTAGCTTATCTGTTGCCTGGTCACGGGGGCAGCAGTTTTCACGACCCAAATCTCATTGCACTGTTGCTTATATTCCTGCGGGTGTTGAGCCCACTGGAAGCCAACCGCCCTAACTCAGATTCAAACTTGCCAAAGAGGTGAACCCTGGGGATTTACACCAACACAGTACATACATACATACTCTATCTGTTCATACATTTGTAACAGTATATACATATATATATGCAGCACTGCATTAGTTTTATATTTTTATGTGTAGAGTTTAAGAATCTGAACCCAATTGCCATAAGCATTATTCAAAATTGAACAAATCAAGTGAATATCTGCCACATAAATAAGTCTTTTTATTGCTGAGACATAATGGCGTCATAATAAGTCATTTGGTTTATCTCACCAGCTATTAAAGGATCACTAAAAAATACATAAAATGAAAGATTTAATGTTTGCTGGCCATTGGCTCGTTCAGTCCTCAACAGGACAAGACGTCCTCTTTTCCAGTTTACATTTGGGACACAGAGTTCTTCTATTTTTTTGGGGTCAGAGTGAATGTGTTTATTTACACCCACCGACCAGGAATTAATTAGGAAACTGGGGCAATGAAGGGAGAAGCTGAGTGGAATATGCATTAGGTCTGAGCTTTGTACTGACCGAGGAGGTCCTGAATTTGTTCCCTTCTCTCTCCTCTGCTGTTCTCTCCATCTCATAGACACACTATATTTGCTTACTTCTTCTTACACAGCCATCGCCCCCCTCCTACTTCCTCTTTTCATTTCATCCTTGCCAGTTCATTCACTGCACTCTGGCAGTTTTTAGAAGAGCTAGTCTAATTTGATTCTTGGTGCAGTGGATTGGTGGAATCAAGATTGGACCTCAAAGCAGTTGGTTTGATAAGGATGCGGCATAATGATTTTTTTTAAAGCTATATTAACTGTCCAAAACAGCAAAGACGTTTGCGGTTTCTGCAAAGATTCAGATTCAGATAGCTACAGAAATCTGTGTTGTGTTATCTGCAAGGGCTGGATGCATATGAATTTGAAGTCTTTAGGCAGCTTCACATTAAAAACCACGACATTACTTTGATGGACAGAGCCACACAGGCGGAGAACTACTTAAGCAACTCCTTGTGGCTTAAAACAGTCAGGTGATGCATTAAAAATGTTTCGTAAGAATGTAAAAGAGCAAGCCATACATCATTAATGTGAGAGAATATGGGCCCGCAGTGATTTAAGATGGATTGAAGGTTAATGAAAAAAAAGGCCTGTGTTGTGAGGACACAGGATGAGTTTGTGCTTGTTTCGGATAAGACAGATTCTAATGGAGAAGACTGTTGAATCTGTCATGGTCTAAAAGTCAGTGGTAACTGTGGTGACATGGTGCAGATCAGCAGCTTTAAAGAACCTGCCTGTTTATGATGGGAACAGTGAATAGGAGGCAGACGACATCTTTTCAGGCATGTGTCAGGAATGAATCAGTGTGTCCATGGGTGATTTGCCAAGGTACAGGATCTTCATAAATGTAGAAGGTATTGGATGTTGAAAACATCAGCTTAAAACACTCGTAACAAGTAAATGTTTGTAAAGTGCATTTTAGTTTAGGCCGAAAAACTTTTATCACCGAAATAACACGGCCAAAATAAAAGGTTTTGATGACACAAGCCAGACAATGACCAAAACATGTATGTGGTGTATTCGTTTTTCAATAGAATAGAAAAGAATAGTCTTTATTGTCATTGTATAGCAGTGTTCTCAAATATTTTCTGTTGCGCCCCCGCCCCTAGCAAGAAGAAAACAATTCACACACCCCACCACCTACTCTCTGCCGCAACTATAAATAATAGCATTTGTCTATTAAATAGTTCTAGCTACACCTCTGCTTAACATCGTATCCTTGTTAACATAAAGAAAACAAAAAGAAAGAGATATAGTTCAACTTACAAGGATGTGCAATTACACTTTATTGTAGTACGGCGAAAAAAAAAGCGTGTTCCCCAGGGTCACACGTGCCGCCCTCAGCATCGCACCACGCCTCCCCAGGGGGGCCCGCCCCACACTTTGAGGAGCACTGTTGTATAGTAAGGAATACAATAAAATTTAGGGATACTATATACTGTACCCTAAAAAAGTGACCTCCTAAATGCCAATTGTCTGTTAGCAAAGATGTTTCACTGAGATCAATTTAAAACCCAACACAACATTCCTTTGTCTAACAACCCGAACCCAACTCTTACATTCATTCATCTTCTTCTGCTTGTCCGTTGCCGGGGTGCAGGGGCAGCGGGCGCCACCCAAATCCCATCTCTCCATGTGAGTCTTGCTGTGGGTGGTGAGCCCACACGAAGTTATGAACCGTGCTATGCTCAGAGCGCCTCCGTGGCAACCTGGCAGCTGGTGAATTACAACCTGAAGCCTTGTGGACCCATGTACGCTTTCTTAACCACTAGGCCACCACTGCTGACCCCAACTCTTACATTTTGACCATAATTTGGGTGTTGGAGATCCTTTATAGATATGTTACCAATTTTTTTCGGAATGGATACCCTTTTCCTGGTGTCTGAGTGCAAGAAAATGTGGTTTTTGGCCATGTTTTTCCCCATGTCTCCTCAGATCTACCATTCCTGTAAATTAGATCATCTAATATTTTTTTCTTCTACTTAGACAGCAGACTACAAATATCGAGCTGCAGTGCGAGAGTTGCTCCCTCAGCTGCGTTACCTAGACAATTTGAGTGTTGAAGACGAGGACGGGACAAGCTGCAGAAACAGCATCATGGGAACAGAGTGGGATGTTCTCAGAAACATCATCAGAGACTGTGGCTCCACAGACTGTGCTGAAGAAGACGGTGTGTGTGTAAATATATTGTTTTGAGTCAGTGGAGGCAAACACTTTATCGACAGCAGTATATTTAATAACCCATTTACTCCACTGTTCCTTTTATTGCAGTGGAAACTGCAGACAGTGTAAGTACTTGCAGCAGACCGAGCTCAGCCTGGTCTCTTCATCGTAGAGACTCCTCTTTTTGGCCACTGCCCTCCACTCCCCGCACAGGCTCCAGACCCGCATCAGCAACAGAGTCCGGGGTCATTTCCCCGCTCGCATCGAGACCTGGTTCTGCAGATTCAAATCGAGCATCGGGGGATGAAACCAGCATTCTAACACATGGTTAGGAACTTCTTCATCGTCATCTTCGTCATCCTGATGGGCTGGACTATCTGCAGAACCTAAACATGATTGATTTTTGCAGGAGCTGGTAAGATCTTGTTCTGTGGAAACCCAGTCCAGGCTCTTCGAGCTAAGCACGAGAAGTTAAGGGTATGTAAAAGGCTAAGAAGCTTATTTTATCAATTATTTAAGGACAAATATTATTCATTGCAATGATTTTTGATCCTTTCTTTTAATCAAGTCAACCTGTTTTATGTCATAAAGTTCACAGCATTTTTCAAGTAAAATATTTTTATAACAAACCTTAGAAAAAATATTATCTTATCAGATATAGTTTGGAAATTAATTATTTTTGTATATGTTTTAAAATAGAGATACAAGTGTTGCCCAAACATAACTTCAATTCCTCCTCTTAAAATGTTACCTTTCATTCACAAGGTAATTTTTCATTCACAGTATTATTTTTTCCAAACTTTAAGCCCTAACACAGACATCAAATGCAACGACAACATAATTTGTCTTGAAGATTAAAACTGGCAACCAACGTTTATTCATCAACCTTGGAAAATACCATATGCTGAAAAACATTTGATATGGTATTTTCTCCAACAATGATGGAGTTCTTACCAAAGCCAACATGACACATGGGCGATTTCCTCAGCAGGAGATGCTAATCTGGAGTATACTCCTATGTATTGGGCGGGTAATGAGAAAATATCAAATAATCTGTTTTCAAGGACTTAAAACCTGTTTGTCAAGAGGACTAAAGTTATTGGATCAATATAATTTACACTGTTGTAAATTACGTTTCTTCAACACTTTGATAGTTTTTAGGTTAAAAAATATCAAAGTAATTAATTTCTGAGTTAGGAGTTTTGTTTTTCTTGTGCATCAATGTGATGCTTGTTTATTCATTGTATTATATTACTTTAACCTTACTTTTACTTTAACATTTGCCTTTGGGTGTTTTGCATTAACTTCCTGATTTTTGGCCGAGGCCTATCTGAACACATCTCTTGTACAAATCTGTTGCACAGATTGGTGACTGATTTATATTTATGTCCCAAACATAAATTTGGGAATAATAAATGAATATAATAATAATAAATTATATAATACATCATAATAAAATATTCTAATAATAATACATTTCATATATTCAACTGTATTATATATATACATATATATATATATTAAATATATACATTAAATCATATGTCTCAAATTGGTTCCACGAAACGCTACTGTGGCTGCAGGTTTTTATTCCAACCAACCAGCACTGACCTGACAACCAATCAACTGATCTGAGCCTCCAGACAGCTGATTGGTCAACCAGTGTGCATTTGTTAGATTGGAGCAAAAAACCCCACAGTGTCCCTTTGTGGAAACAGTTTGACATGTTCATTTATTCATTCTTTTTTTTTTTTATCTGCTTGTCTGATGCCTGGTCCAGAGGCAGCTGGTGCCACCCAAATCACTCGGCTCCATACTGTCAGCCTTGCTATGGGTGCTGAGCTCAGTTGAAATTATTAGGGTCAGAACGGTGCTATGGTCAGAGCACCTCAGTAACAACCTGGCAGCTGGTGGATGAGAACCTAAAGCCTTCAAACCCAAGTCCACTTTCTTAACCACTAGGCCATCACTGCTGCCCAGTTTGGCAAATCTGCATTACATGATGTTTAGTCATGTTATTATCATTTGTCTTGATCTACAAATTAGTTCTAAAATGTTGGTACTTCCTAGTGTGATTGATATTGATAATAAATATTACCACTAATGTTATTGATAATAACATTAGTGGTAGTAGTAGTAATATTCCATATTCATATAAACCTCTTGTCCACTTCCTCATCTCCAACTAACAGACCGCACCCACAAAATCTACCTTTACCCCCCGGGACCTGCCCATCCACGTACCAGAGCACAGCTATGACACTGAGGAGCCAAGTGTCAGAGATCGTTCTGATGTGATTGCTGAGCTCAGATCATGGAGGGAGGAACATAGCAGGTACCTGTTACTCCTCATCTACTGCCTATCTCTCTATCATAAATATACTGTAGTATCTAATTATATAAAAGCCAGTTCTGCACTCCCTAAATCACTTCTTTTTTTTATTTCAGGCGTTTGCAGACCATAGAGTCGGAGAGACTACCGCAGATTCTGTCAATTCAGCACAGTGATTTGGCAGAAGCAGATGATGATGATGATGATGATGATAATGATGATGATGATGAAGACAATAATGGTAAAACGGAGAGTGATAGTACCGATGGAGAGAAGCAGCAAGACAACCTGAAGAAAACTCCAGGTTTGTCTCTTTCCTCACTAAGCGATTGACAGAAAAATGGCTTGAAAAAATGCACACGAAATGTCCAAAAGTAAAAAAACCTAAGTGCAATGTCAAAACTTTACTTTCAGATTGCCATCACACAGAATTCCTGAACCCTGATGTGGTTAGGTTGTCCCCGTCTTCAGATATCAGAATATCTCCTTCTCCACCAGTACAAGCTGAAGCAACGCCACCTTCTGGTGTCACAAAACGGCAAGGCATTCGTGCACGTAGGCTAAGACATAGCCTGGTCAATTTGGAACTACTGCCCAATTCAAACAGAGAAATGTGCAGACCACGGACCGCAGTACCAGTGCGAGACACAAACCTGTTACCTCCTAAAGTCGGCAGTGTGACCAGGACACATTTTTCCACCTCAGGTCAAGACGTTCACATACCAAAGGTGCCATCAGCTGGTGGGGGCAGCATTGATTCAGGGTATGGTTACAAAAAAGTTGACATTTACACTATATGTTTTCACATTTACAATTTTATATTACCTACCAGGTTAGTATTTGTGGAATTTATATGGTGAATAATATATTATTAAAAAATATAGATATAGAACAACCTTTAAAGTAGATCTATGATCCTACAATCAATTTCTTCATCTTCTTCTCTTTTCAGCTTGTCCTTTTTTTCAAGGGTTGTTTTCCATCTCTCCCTGTTCTCTGTATCTTCTACTCTGACTCCAACGACCTCCATGCCCTCCCTCACTGCATCCATCAAGGCTCCTACCTGGTAGCTCCATCTTTTGGATCATTCTTCTACCAATGTATTCACTGTCCCTCCTCTGTCCAAAAGAAGGGACAGAAGGGAACATGTCCAAAGCCTTTCCCTTCACCTTAGCTGACAGTCTTCTATCACAGATCACTCCTGACACTATATCCACTTTCTAAAGTGATATAAATACGTTGAAAAAAAGAGCTATATATATATATATATATATATATATACATAATATCAAGATATTAAATCACATAATTACCTGATGATAAAAATCTGTTTTCCAGTTTGGACATGGAATTACCGTGTCAACATCGCCAGTCCCCTCAATTACTCAAACTACGGGACAAACTCCCAGCATTCACTCGTCCACACACTGCGAGAGCTGCTCTACAGAAACATCAGCAGCACCATCAGCACCAGCCTCACAGTGGATCCTCACAACAAGACTGACAGGAAGAGAACAATAATATTGGGCTGCTCCATGGATTTGACAGAGAAGTCAGAATTCAAGAAGAGAACAGCAAAGACACTTGAGCTTTGCTTGTGGATCATAAAAGCAATGCATGAATGAAATTTGAGAAAATAATAACAATCTCTTACATGCTGAGAATGAATGTTTCAGTGTTATTTTCAAAGTATACCTCCCATAATAATTTATTTATCAGGTTAAGTAGGCTCATCCATTAAAAATCTACCTGTTGAAAAATATTTTTTACTATCTTTTATTTTATTTAACTGGAAAATAACTAAGTTTATGTAACACCTAAAGCAGGGGTCGGCAACCCCAAATGTACAAAAAGCCATATTGGCCCAAAAAGCAGAAACCATACCTATCTGGAGCTGCAAAAAATAAAAAAAAATATATAAAACTAATATAAAGGCAACATAGGCTCTGAGTATATCAGCTCTATAACTTATTATTAAAATAAATGAGCACCATAAGCACAAGCATTCATGAATAAATGTTTATTTTCCCTGCAGCGCATCCTGGAGAGAATGATTCACCACGTGACCACACTGCTGTACAATATTTGGTGCTTCAAGTTTAACTTCCATTACAATATTAATGTTTTATGTTTTGTTGCCTCGATTAAATTATAGAAATACAAGCAATAGATGTACAGATTTTTGGTGTCATTTTTTTAATTTGAGTGAAAATTAAAAGAAAAAGAAAATTGGATGGGCATTAATGGCCACCTCTAATTTCAGACCTTAGTATGGAAATGAAATGCAGTCCTCTTTGAACCTCAATAATAATACAACTCTTCTCTTTCCCCCTTATCTGGGCCACACAGTGCAATAACAGCCTGTAGTTAAAACGCGGCCTGCAATTATTAAAATAAAACAAACATTAATTAATATTAATATTTATTGTATTAGTAAAATAAATGGAGTTAAATTAATATTAATTACCATAGC
>JAFBJS010004983.1:0-14737 GCA_016785265.1 Paraplagusia blochii
GTATATATACACATACATATATACGTATATATTTGCTTGTGTATATATATATATACAGCATATGTTTGTAAATATATGTATGCATATATATGTATGTGTGTGTGTAACATTTACATATTTTGTTATGAGATTGCATTGTCCCGTTGAATAAACTAAACTAAACTATATATTTGTATATATATATATATATATTATTCTTTAATCCACTTTTCTAGAACTGTCAATAATTCCATTATCTCATTTGTGAATTTGAGAAATGAAAATAAAAATTTAAAACATTAATGGCAGAAAAAAGTGGACCTTGATGGTGTATGTGTTCTTTACCTGCTGTGTCTGACCAGCATCACCAAGTGGAGGGCTGTGGGTAATTTACGGCCGAAAAGGTCGACTGATGTAGAAATTGTGTCAAAATTTTTCGGGCAGATTATTATTTTTTGAGTCTATTTCCGTTTTTTTTTTTCAAGCCTTTCTCAAAGCTGCTGTCAAGATGCACTGTAATGACCAAACTCCACTGGCTTCCACTGACATGTAATGTGTTTTAAGATAAGCTTAACAAATTGTATCTAGAAAATTAGACCAGTGAAAAAAATGCTTCCTAAGTAGCTCGTGAGAATGGAGGTCTTTCTTTTGGCCTCGACCCTATCAGGGGTTTTAATTAGAGAGGATACATATGTAGAGATTAGCGTCTGTTCTTGGTTCTCAGTCACAGCTCTGACCCAGGGGAACAAACACGGCGCTGAACACTCTCTGACTCTGCCACAGATCTCACTGGTCTTATTACAGCACAGGCAGCGGCTCTGGATGGATCAGCAAATCTCTCAGACCATCTGTATGAGGGGGTTCAGATTTAAGCAGTGAGATCTTATGCCCAGACATAAACTATGAATGAATGTTTGAGATAATCTGAGAGCGACACCACAGCAGGGCAGAACCAAGGTCTGCATAATAATCAGTGCAACCCGCTGGGAATCCTTGTTTCGGGGAATATTCTGATTCATGCAGGTTTCAAGCAAAGTGTGACAAGACGTCCAAATTGAGTCACTTATAGTTTCCTCTGCTCTCAGACACACACTTTCTTCCTTTATCACCTTCTGTCACTGATGCAACAATCCAAATCACAAATAATAGATGTAAACACATTCCCCCGTGTGGCCCTCTCCGTCTTCTCGCCTCACAAATCCGTTTCTGTCTGATCGGGAGGCTGTGGAATCGACATGTCTTCTCGCTGCTCCCTGATGGCTCCAAGACCGAGCCCACGGAGGCCCAATCTGCCGCAATTTGCCAGGTCTATTACTCCTACAGATTTGATGGCCCTGAGCCCTGTAAGTGTGAAACAGTTGGTGGAATACAGAGTTAAGGATGATTGAAACAGGGTGGTGGTGCAGAGTAGCTCACCATTGACGCTGCAGAGTCCCAGCGCTGGGGAGTGTGCGATGTGTTGTGCTAATGGTACCAATTATGCACTGGAGCGCTGCGCTGATGGTCTCACTGTGAAAGGGACGAGGAAAGCAACAGCATCAGGAGCAGGGTTCATAGTCCAAATGACAACATGGGATGGAAAAAAAATCACAGATGAGTCACCTGAGGGTTTCTGTTGCCTTGCAAACCAGTTTGGAAGTATCAGTTTGGATCCCGGCCAGCCCCAGAATTTATGTCAGTTATTTTCGGAGGGCCAATCCAAGCGAGACCTACACCAATCAATTGCTCTCCATATAACCGACTTCCCTGCGGAAGTCTTGGGCTGTCATCAGGTTTGATTTGTAGCCTGTAGCCCAGAAAGAAGTGGGTGGGACGTTGAGAAGTTGTCTCTGATTGCGAGTGGAAAAAAGTGCAGAAATATTCAGAGAATCTTTTATTTCTATGTTTAATCTTTATATCTTAGCGATGACTCACTATAAACCAAAGGGCAATGAACTAGTTTGACTGGGGGATCGTTTGTCAGGTAACCTTTGGTGGTAAAGAATTACAAGAATCCTCTGTGTGGTCATGATTGATGTCTGAAAGTCTGAAAAGTGATAAGATAACTACCTGTACAGGACAGGACAGGACAGGAACCAACAAGAGAAGAGCTTCATTGACTCGACTGTGTGCAGATACTGTTGGATTAAAGTTAAAATCTGGGGAAAAGGAAACAACACAAGTCACAATCAGTCACGAACAATCACACTTGCATGTCAATGGGAGTCGGCATAGACAGGTGGGAGGTCCCAACTTCTTCACCTTCCACCTGCTCTAACTCTACTCCTGTCACGGTATTTCTTGAAAATATGTGTAAAATAGTTTTTCTTCCTTCAACATTTTGACAGCAAATTCCTTCCAAACCTGGAAGAACATGTCTCTGTCAGGTTTTAACAATTAAACCCTTGTATGATCTGCAAACAAGGGGAAAGAAGAGAATGTAGCTGAATGTAGAAGGGTAGCTGAGAAAAATTTGGAGCGGAATGAAACGCCACTTGATTTATAGTGAGTTGTCAGATCAGATTCAGATTTGTCAAGAATACCCATCAACCCACTTTTACCCCAGCATTCATTTATTTAAAGGGGCCACTGTCATCTTCAAGCAAAATCAAGATACTGTGAGGTCATCAATCACCAATGCATGTTTATATAAAGATCCTAACACATCTATGTAGACCAGACGCTCTCCTCCCTCCCAACTACAAATTGAAATACTACCAGCAGTGGTGGCCTAGTGGTTAAGATAGTAGACTTGGCTCCACAAGGTTCCAGGTTCTAATCCACCAGCTGCCAGGTCCCAGCTGAGGGGCTTTGATCATAGCTGATGTCCCTGAGTCCCTGGAGCAGATAAGCAGATGATTATGAATGAGATTATGAAAGAAAATGCTTCTTTTTTTTTTTTCTTTTGCAGAAAAGTAGGACGATGCAAGCCAAATAGACATTTTCATCCTTGGTTTCCCTAGGAAATGTTATTTTTGGTTTCAAGAATTTGAAACTAAAATACGTAATTGGAAAAAGAATTGCTATTGCGACGACACATCATCGGTAAGGTAAAACTAACCTGTCTCCTGACGGTCTAAACCCAGCTCACGTTCCCAACGTTTTTTAGTTTCAAGAATTTTTTAATTTGTTTTATTAGTATCACATACCACCATATGAGTTGCTGCCACCTAGTGACTAGAGGCTTGTTATTATTCATGCATTACAGCAGTTTTATGTGCCATATGCTATAATCCAGCAGGAACCAGTTCGTGGGAGGATATGGAGCCAGAATAGAACACGCGCGTAAACACGGATCCGCGTGCGTATTATAAGAAGAGCACACAAAGAACGCTTCACACGTCAAAATACATTTATGAATTCTTCCATTCTTTCTTCTGAATTCTTCTACGCTAATTTGTATTTTTGAGACTCGTATTACGCCAACCAGATTTGTGAGCGTAATTTTGCTATGTCACTCCATCACCAGCCAATCGGAAGTTTCACTCGTTTCACTCGTTTCACAGTTTGGCAGTGTCCCCTCGAGGGTCCATCTGTGACGTCACTAAACTGCGTCCAAGAACCAAGTTCACGTCCTACAAAAATGGCGTCCGGAAGCGTCAATGGCGAGTGTGTAAGTATGTAAGCATGTTATCACATGATACGTACACTTGAATCGCCATAATTGTAAAAAATACAAATTAGTGTGCGCGTAGTTTCACAAATTAAAAGCACAATTTGCATGCGCGAACCACAATTCACAAACGCATTTGGAAGAATTCACAAACGTATTTTGACGTGTGAAGTGTTGTTTGAGTGTTCTTCTCAGAATACTCCCGTGGATCTGTGTTTACACGTGTGTTCTTTTTGAGACTATTCTGGCTCCATAAAAGGGGGGCCCTGGGCCATCCCACTGTATCCTACTAAATTTAGTACAAGGAAGACTGAGAGAAGATGCTTTGATGCATCAGCAAAACCCACAACACCTCCCAGGCAGCCCCAAAGTCAGATCCTCCTCCTATCCATCTGTCCATCCATCCATTTTTATCCCATGTTACCCCCGAATGCTTTGTGAGGACCTCGACTCAAGAGTCAGCAATAGGTGTGATGTGGTGAAATTCATCAAATCATCAAATCAACCTGAACCTCAAGCAGCACAGGCTGGATGGTGGATGAAACCAGAGTAAAAGACTGAGATCACGGGGATGAAGAAGTGAAAAACCCATGAGGTTTCAGTTCTCTACAACCAAGTTCATTTATGATGAGTATGTTTTTCGTTATTAGCGGAAGCAGGACTTGAGGTTCCTGAAGCTCTCTTGAAGCCCTTGAACACAGCTATATTAAACCACCTTGAATGTCTGTATTTTATCTTCTAATGTTCTTTCGCCTTAGAGAAACACATAAAATGAACGTGGATATCTGCAGTGCAATCTCAACTGTCCATATTGCTCATATCTTAGTGCTACAATGATCGTGTTTCCATAAGGATGTGATGGTCAATAGGAGGACATTCAAGAATATTGTTATTTTCCCTTTCAATTGCATGGAAAAATAAAGTTTTATTATTTGCTCTTCTTCTCCTTTTGGTTTGTCCCTTTTTCAGAGGTTGCTATTGCCAATCAATGTTTTTCCTCTCCCCCTGTCCTCTGTATCTTCTACTCTGACTCCAATGTCCTCCCTCACTGCATCAATTAATCTCCTCTTTGTCTCCTACCTGGTAGCTCCATCCCGAAGATACCCTGTCCTTCCCCTGAACCTGTCCAAACATCTTTAACTCCTCCACCTCCAGCTCTGTCTCCTGTCTTCTGCCTATTCCTAGTGTCTCTAATCCATCCATCATGGCTGGTCTCATAACCTTTCCCTTCACCTTAGCTGACGCTCTTCTATCACAGATCATTATTCAAAAAAAAAAAAAGAAAAAAAAAGAAAATTACTATCAGATCATTTTTTTATTTTTATCATTTTAATAGAACTATCTGTAGGATTTATTTTCCTCTGCACATTCAAAGCAACAGAGGTTCCATGGGCAGGACGTGTTGTTTGGTGAATTTAATTCAGCTGTCTCTGCTGGCATACTTGTGGGTGAAATTAGATTTCTTTTCACCTGCTTATAGGATAGAGGGAGGAAGGGGGTTGAATAAAGGGGCTACCTTTTCCATCACCCTGTCAGATGAGATGTAGCGTAAAGAAACACCAGCTCTGCTCCAGACGGAAACACACCCTCCTCAGATAACTGGTGAGATGCACTTCCTCTCGGTGGCCGAATGATTCATGCCCTTATAAGAATGTTGAAGGCTTAGCTTTTAACAGGAAAGGGAAGATCAAGACAAAGGCGTTCTGTTCACATTGATTTGGGTGGTTGTAGAAACCAGGGTTAGAGAATATGTGGTGTGTATTTCCATCTGCTGAACCATTACAGACTGTTCTGGTAAACATCACATATGGGATGATCAGAGTGTAGGGCAGTGTATCGTTTCCCAAAGAGTGGGTCGCAACCCTCGGGTGGGACGCAAGAGCTTTTCCTTGGGCCATCACAAGGAAATTACATAATGGTAGGCAGACGGACGGACGGACGGACGGACGGGGGGGTGGGTGGATGGATGGATAGATGGATGGATGGGTGGGTGGCAGGGTTATCATCGTTAACAAAAACGAAAAAAACGAAAACGATCACTGAAAAAAACTCTTCGTTAATTGAAACTAACTAATACGATCACTAAATTAAAAAAACTATAACTAACTAAAACGAAAATGTGTCCTAACAAAACTAACTGAAATTAGGAATGAACTACCCTTCGTTTTCGTCTTTGTCCTCGCAGAAAACTAAAACGAAAACTAAAACTAATTAAAACTAAACAAAAACTAAACATTTTAGACAAAACTAAAACTAACTAAGACTAAATTAGTTGCTTTTACGATTAACTAAAACTAACTAAAGCTAATGTGCTAAAAGGCAAAACTAACTAAAACGAAACTACACTGAAAAAACCCAACCTATTACAACCCTGGTGGGTGAGTGGGTGAGTGGGTGGTTAGTTTGGTAGGTAGATAAATAGATAGATAGATAGATAGATAGATAGACAGACAGATAGACAGACAGACAGACAGACAGACAGACAGACAGACAGACAGATAGATAGATAGATAGATAGACAGACAGACAGACAGACAGACAGACAGATAGTGAGGCCACACAGAACATCAGTGAGCATCTTCTTTGATTTAGCAGATAGATACTCAGTTTAATGTACAGGTAGCTATAAACGTAGGAATATCGCAACAGCCACACATCTGTATGTGCCGAGGAACAAGAAATAAACAGGGAGGTCCGTGGAGGACATGATTTTCCGCTTACAGAATTTTTTTTCCCCCTCGTTGCAGGTTTCAAATTTCACCGAGAAGATGCGGGGGCGTTTGACTCACGGGAGCCAGGTAATCAATGCTGCAAGCGTCGAGAGCAAGATCAGCTCAGAGAGGTGCGTAAGACAGGACAGGTCTTCAGAGAAAGTACTTGGCACCTTCTCCTCTTTTGTGGGGTAAAGGTATTGGCCAGTAATGGCTCTCAACCTCCCGAGTCCCATTAATGCCTGCTTTGATTTAGTGAATAAAAAGGTTTAAATACAAGTTAGACAGGGGGGCAATTAAGTGCAGGAGTGTTGCAGCAGCTAATCACTTTAGGACCTCTGCTGCTTTGACAACTCATCCAGGAGAAGAAACTTTAGTGAGATGTGCGGCTGCACCTGTGAATTAAAATAATCATTAATTGGGGATTGTGCAAATAAAGTGAGATGATAAAGTCTTTATAGGGATGAGCATGGACACAGCAGGGGTCAAATAAACGGATGGAAATGAAAGGCGTCTGACCAGAGTGGGAAGGACGGTGATGCTCCACCCATGCTCTTATCATCATGTCTGCATAACAGCAACCGTGTTGTAGAAACAGAGAAAAGTGTTTGTAAATTAATAATCAATATTCATTTATTCATCTTCAACCTCTTATCTGTTACCAGGTCTCACTGCTGCCCCTCATAGTCAACAGTTTCCTCTTTGGTTCACTTTAAGACAGCAGGTGACAGCTGTTGGTTTCCAGCTAACAAAACATGAAGGAGTTTATGTATAAAACACCTGAAGTGGAACAGAATGATGGAGAAACAAGCTCAGGTGAAATAGAGAGCATTATTAAACCAGTCACTGCTCCTGGCAATTTGTCTGCATCAAGAAATGCTGTTTAAGGTTCCATTTAAGAGCTCATTTCTTCCAATGCTTTGTGGTAATTGAAGCATGCCCCCCCTTGACCCCCCCCCCCACCCACCCACACACACACACACACACACACACACACTCCCCACCCATGGACTGTCTTATAATGCACAGACGGAATGAAGGAGAAAAATGAAGAAATTTCCTTTAACCTAAGCAAAAACATTTTGTTTTTAAACCTCAGACTGTGTTGGAAATATAGAATCAGCCAATGATCCACATGATAAGGTAAACTGTTTATCACTACAAATAGTAAGCAAAGTCAAAGGAAGTGTGTGAGGCCTCAGCAGATGTCTGTCTTCACGTTAACACATTGCAAAAAAGAACAAAATACATGTATTGTAATACATGTTATCATACATGTCCTGATCTTTTATATCACATTTCTGTACTGTCCAAAAAGTGACATAAATGTTGTGACTCATCAAATGATCTTTTTTTTAATATTTGTGATGTCAATTCTTGTTCCTCTTCATCTTTGTCCCTTTTTCAGGGGTTGCCACAACAAATCAATGTTTTTTCCATCTCCCCCTGTCCTCTGTATCTTCTACTCTACGTCCAACTACCTCCATGTCCTCCCTCATTGCATCCATCAATCTCCTCTTTGTCTCCTACCTGGTAGCTCCATCTGTAGGATTATTCTTCTACCAATGTATCCACTGTTCCTCCTCTGAACATGTCCAAACCATCCCAATCTGTCTTCTCTAGCTTTTTCTCCAAAAATCCATGTCTGTGTTGTCCCTCTAAAGACCTCATTCCTGATCCTGTCCATCCTTGTCTCTCCTAAAAAGAATCTCAGCATCTTTAACTCCTCCACCTCCAGCTCTACCTTCTGTCTTCTGCCTATTTGTGTGTTTCTAATTAATGCATCATTGGTGGACACATAACTGTCCTGAAAACCTTTCCCTTCACCTTAGAAGAAACAAATGATAATTTATTCTAAAACATTCTTGAAAAATACAAAAGATCTGTTTAATGTCAATGAAGGTTCTCTGTCACCCAGTTCATGGTCAAGGGTAAAGAGTTAAGTTAGGCAACTGGACATTAAGTTTTTTTGGAAAACGTTTCTCCGTCTCTCATCCAAGAGGCGTCTTCAGTTCTTACAGTCAGTGGGGAGTAACAGAAGTTATGTCCTGTGAGTGAGAATAATGGGGTGTTCCAGGTCCCTCCTGTTGGGTGGACCTTGGGTTCACCTGTGAAGTGTGATACCAGTCATTGGGTGGGTGTTGATGCATCGTTATAGTCATTGTCGATGTGATTTTGGTCGCACACCTCTTGGATGTGCAAAACAGGTAGTTGAGGGTGCAATCTTTCGGCTATTGTTCCCAAAAGGAATACTGAAACAGACAAGGACTAATCCAGACAAGCTCAGGTGAAATATGCAGAACAATAAATCTGTTCCTGGTTTTATTTTTTATCTTCTTCATAGAGTTGCTCTACTCAGTCATTAGCATGCATCTTGCAGAAAAGTGTTGCTTTCAAAACTCCAGTGAAGCCCTCGTCCATCAATCACCAGTTCCTCTCAATCAATGTGACAACTGCCTCAAAGGTTGATGAAGCTGAAACTTATATCTGATACTGATATCCTTTAAGAAACACGATAACATTAAACTGAGTTACTTTACTCAGTGGCCAACATTGTGAATGCATTTGCTAAATATTGTGGGGCTTCTGTACAGTGCTTTCGTGAAGAGTGGGAAGAAAACTCCTGGCAGGGCTTCAGCATGACTGACGTGAGGTGTGGTAAACATTACAGCAGAAGCTTCTGACCACGTCTGTCGTCTGATGGCATGTGTCTGTGGGTGAAATGGTGAGAACTGCATCACAGGTGGAACGGATAAAAACACCTGAACATCCTCCTGTGATTGCAGGTTGTTGTTCACTCCTCCTCATCCTGCTGCTCTTTGATGAAGTGTTTCCACCAGCTGTGCCTGTCACCGTCACCATCTTCCCGCCTGTGTGCACCGGTGCATTATTCCTGACTTCACTGCTCGGAAAACACAGCGTGTCCGTGGACGCGGGTTTAAAGCGTAGATAATAAAGAGCTTAGCCGGACTTTACCTATAGAGGGCAGGGGAGTGCACGTCGCCTCCAGGCTCCCATTGCTCATTTGGCCAATCTTCCTGCCCATCTCAGTGCAGATACCTTCATGCCAGTACGACAGCGCCACAGGGAGAGATAATCTCTCCTCCTGTTCCCGAGAGTAATGGAGCAGTCATTGTCCAAATCTAACCCCAAAGTAACCCCCCGGGGGGAGATGGTATGGTACCAATCTCTCCACACAAGAGCAGCTGACAGCTACCTTCCTAACTGGAGTGAGAGGACATAGAGGTCACAGTGTGATAGTGAAATCTCATAGCACATGTATGTGTGGCTATTAATCCAGAGTGAGGGCTTCATCCTGAGGTACAGTCAGCAGCTCTGGAGATTAATGAAAAAATTACAGGATTCTGGATCTTGATGAACTATCTGAGATGAAACGCTTCTATCTATTTCCTGTACGTACACACCCGGAATGATGAACGCAAGGATAAGAAAATGGAGAAAATAGATTGATGAAGTGGTTCTATCAGTTACATGGTAGACATTCTATATCGAGTATCGCGTATCTAACGCTCTGTATATACTGTATATTTCCATATCATGAGATATCAGATATAGATATATAGGGACTGAGATGATGTAATTGCTGTAATTGGAGGATTCCTTAACCAAAGCCAAGTTTAAAGGCAATAAAATCGTTATTTCTAACCATGTCAATGTATTTTAGTATATATGTGCGTATGCACAGTTGAAAGTCGAAGCACTTTCCTCTCAATAATGATAACAATCTTATTCTTTTTATGTCAGTTTCTTCCTTTTTCAGGCTTTGCTACAGCAAATCAACATTTCCCATCTCCCCCTGTCCTCTGTATCTTCTACTCTGTCTCCAACTACCTCCATGTCCTCCTTCAGTGCATCCATCAATCTCCTCTTTGTCTCCTACCTGGTAGCTCCATCTCTAGGGTCATTCTTCTACCACTGTCCCTCCTCTGATCCTGTCCATCCTTGTCTCTCCTAAAGAGAATCTCAGCATCTTTAACTCCTCCACCTCCAGCTCTGTCTCCTATCTTCTAGCTATTCCTAGTGTCTCTAACCCATCCATCATGGCTGGTCCCACAACTGTCCTGTAAACCTTTCCCTTCACCTTAGCTGCCTTAGCTGAAATTCTTCTATAATATCAATAATAATAATAAGTAGTACAAAAGGGGAAATTTCAAAATGCTTTGACTCCACCGTCCCCATCCAAATAACTTCCAGTGGTCTCAACACCACCACCACCAGGAAGGCTCACAGTATGGGGAAGGGGGGGGGGGGTTCTTTCCAACTGCCAAGGTTGGAAAGAACTGTGTCTCCGAACATGACGACAGTATCTTCGGCGTGAATAACTTGGTTCCTTCAAGTGTGTTGAACAGGTGTTCCTCATGACGCGGGCAGTCAGCGCATGTTTCTCTTTAAATGCGCTGCTCTGTAGATCACACGCCTGCACGAGACGTAATCGAACGTTTCCCACGGCGTCTGTTCTTATCGTGAGAGAGTGAGACAGGGCTGTGTTCCGTGATGAGCATCAGCAGCATCAGCAGCAGCATCAGCAGCATCAGTCCGTGTACTCTCAGGGGGGGGTGAGGGGGGGAGATCAGTCATGAGTCTCCTCACTGAGCTCCAGCCTCTCGCTTCTCTTCATCCATGGCGCATCTCCTGCTCGGGTTGTAGTTGCGCTTCGATCGCCAGCAGCAGCAGCGGCTTCTGATCCCTTCACACACACACACACACACACACACACGCGCGCACAGGCACGATAACTTTTAACAGATGCACGGCTGTGTCATCGGATACACTGATGGTAAGTCATGTTTTCTTTGTTGATGTGTTTAAACAGATGTTTTCGCTCTTTATCTGATGATGGTTCTTTGTGCAACAAGCCGCAATAGAATAGAATAGAATGGAATAGAATAGAACCTCAAATAAAAAAAGTCAATGAGTGAGGATTCTACTGAGAGAGTGAGTGATGCTGTGAGGTGACACCGATCTGCCTGCACCGGAGCTAATGCGGAATTCCTCTAATGTTTCATCATTTCATCATTTATTCAAACACTTCCAGCAGAATCGATGAGAATATTTTTGGTTTGTCTCTTTTATATGTTTTTAAAGAATCCCAGTCGAAATATTTGGTAGTGTTTTTCTTTTGGAGTACTTTTTTTTGCATGTATACTCCAAAGGAGTGTATTTTTATGTAGTAAAGTTCAACTGAGTTTTTTTTCCCATGTCTGTAAAGTGGCTTTTGGGATTTGGTCATTCGTGGTATTCATCATGGTATACTTGGTAGAAAGATGTAGCTCTGGCTGCCTTAAGAGGTGTAGAACAACAAAATATCCTTTGTTTGGAAGAACAAAAAGTACTAGAAGAAGTACTACAGGTGGCGCTGTGGCCCAGAGTCAATGTCCCCATCATTGGTGTGGAACTCTTGGGTTTATTTTCTGGTGTAGATGTAATCCCAGTTAGGGTGGATGGCTCTTTCCCGTGGACACACCACTTGGAGGAGGGTTTATGAGGAACAGGGACAGTAGGATTTGGGTGATGGTGATGGAGACTGCTGGACTGTGACCTGATGACGGATAAGAAAACCAACATGGTTGGATGGATGGATGGAAATACTACAGAACAAAGAAAGAAAGTTATGCTTAATGATAAATTTCAGGAAATTATTGTGTTAATAACAGCAGTTGGGCGACTGAACCAGACTTGGGTCTGCAGGGCTTCAGGAACCATCCCCTCACTGTTCCCCTGGTGCTCAAACTGCCCACTGTTCACTTTGGTGATGGGTTAAATGCAGAGATCACTGTTCGAATCCCTATAGAAACCACAAGGAGTTCGTTTACCTTCCTTGTGGTTTCTATTGGAATCGAACCCAGGACTCTCTGCCCTCTCTCTCCTCCCAGATCATTACCAGGAAACAAGTGTCAGTGTTAAGTCCTTGTCTGTGTTTGATGCACTTTTGAATGAAGCCACTGCATATATTTACTACGTTTTCTTTAATTTTTTGTTCATTTTAATGCTTGATTCCAATAAAGGTACATTTGTTAGGACAATGATAACAACACTAAAAGTTAATGAGAGTTGAATTTCAGAGTTTTCCATGGTTTTCTTGATAGTAACCAAAATGTTGCATTGGACCGCCAAAAACAACTGCGACTGTCTCTAACCTGAACGTCACTGAAACTTTTACCTGTCCTTATCCCACTCAGTCACTTTACTGTACAGTAGTACTAACGTACTACTCCACCCAGTCACTTTACTCTAATACAAATGTACTATTCCAAATTATATACTGTGTATATAGCCTCATCTACACTCCCGGACGATGTCTTTTCTGGTTTCCTTGTCTATTTTAATCTCTTACCCTATTTTATTTTTATTTAATGTTTATTTTTATTTTCAAATTTATGTCTCTTCATACCTGCACTATTATGCTGCTTTGTTGTTTCTCGAATTGTCCCTCGGGGACAAATAAAGTTTTTCTGAATCTGAATCTGAAACAATACTTTTAGGAATTCCATGTCCCCATGTCTCCCTGTCCATTGTATGTTTTAGGTAATATTTCTTCATGGCGAGAAGGCCATGAAAGAAATTGAAGGCAACAATGGTGGTCTAATCATTTGTTTTCCATCACAGGAGCCTCTTCGTAGCCTAATGTTAAATGAATCTTGGATTTTCTTTACTCTGCTCTCAGTCTATGCTAAGGTGTGTAGATTTGTTGTGTATGTGTCTAACACTGGATATCACCTCCAGTGATGCCCGCCCCTGTGATCTCTATAGGTGATCATGGGACTTTGCCAATAAACCCCTTCTCTCAGCGGACCCAGAAAAACACAAAGGTGTCTTAATGAAAAAATATATATCTTTTTCTCCTTCTCCTCCCTCTGTCTCTTGCCTCCCAAATCCCTCAGTCCCACTTTCATCACCGGCTTTTAACTTCATTTGTTGCTTTCTCTTCCATGGCAACAATTGCCTCTCCTGTTCCACGCGCAGATGCCATTATCTTCGGCACTTTGCAGTCAGCTGTGTTATCACAGCAGAAGCCGCGTCTGCATTGGTTAAATTCATGACTCGAACCCTCCAGAGAGAGGCAGTATAATCTTTGCTTGAATGTGTCCCAGAGGTTTTCATTCCGATGAGAATTGCATTTTTATTTTGTGAGGGATGCAAAAGCCCAAAGTCCCTCCCCAGCTGTTGATGTAGCATTACTGGTGCGAGTACTAGTGTGCAGGATGTACCAGTCAGTAAGTAAGGGGTGGCTTGCAAATCAAATTTCATTAATCCGTCGCAGCATCTGTCTTGAACTCCCCTCCCCGAGGCTGGCAGTTTGGAGAGTAGAGGAGATCACAGACCAGATCATGACGACAAAAGAAAACCATCCTCGGTCGACCAGCCGTAACCCGCACGAAGGTTAAGGGTGACAGCGCTGTCAATTTGAATAGCTGGTGTTTTTATTTTTTTGTATTTTATGTCTGTGTGAACAAGGGAATGTGTTTTATGCAGCAAATCAGTCCTAAAAACAACAGGTGTTGAAAAATATCTTCTTCAGGAATAATAATTCCTGGGTAATATATCTTGAAATGCTATAACCCTTGAATAACCTTGAAATCGGCAGCGGTGGTCTAGCGGTTAAGAAAGCGGACTTGCAAGGTTTCAGGTTCTAATCCACCAGCTGCCAGGTTGCCACTGAGACGCTCTGATCGTAGCACCGTCCCAACCCACATGGTTTCCAGAGGGCTCAGCATTAAAAGGAAGGCTGACAGTATGGAGCAGTGGGATTTGGGTGGCTGTTGTGGAGACTGGCTGCTGAACTGCCACAGCCAATTATTTTACTTGTCAAAAATGTGACCTCTGTATTTAACCCCTCACCAAAGTGAACAGTGGGCAGCTTTGAGTGACCGGGGAGCAGTGAGTGGGGACGGTGCCATGCTCAGTTAATATCAGTGATAACCTAGTAGCTGGCGGATTCAAACCAGGAACCCTCCAGACGCAAGTCCGGATTCTTAACCACTAGGCCACCACTGCCCTTTTTCTGTGATTCTATGTATGTTCTTTGGAAAAGCAGAGACTTTAATGGGTAGAATAGAACCATGTGACCATGGAACATGTACACGGGGCTCAAGCCAATTAGTACCACATTACCATGAGTTGGAAATTCTGAAGGGGATGGGCATAGATGTCAGATTCTGATATTTTTCTCTCATTATTCCTGCAAAAGCCAACCAAAAATGAGGCTGCAAATGAACCAGTATTAAAATGCTATTTTGGTTTAATTTGAAATTTTGAACCAGACACACAAACAAATCATCTGCTCTAGAGCTAAACCCCCTTGTATGTCTATATATATAGAGAGTCGTGGAAAAAATGATTAGTCCACTCTGCTGTTTTCTTCAATTCCTTGTTCATCTTAATGCCTTGTTCCACTAAAGGTTTATCACCTGGGGGAAACAATGAACACAAAACC
>JAFBJS010004983.1:14817-27263 GCA_016785265.1 Paraplagusia blochii
TGAAATTAAACTGAATTATGAGCCTTTTTTGTTGTTATTATATTTGTCCAGATTAATGTGGATTAAGTGGAAGCAGACTTTTAAATGGACAAGAAATTAAAGAAAGAGCGGTCTATTGTAGTACGGTGGAAAAAAGCATGTTCCCCAGGGTCACACGCGCCCCCCTCAGCACTGCAACGCGCCCCCCCAGGGGGGCCCGCCCCACACTTTGAGAAGCACTGGCCTAAACCGAGGTTCCACTGTATATCATTGACATTACTAACACTCGCATCCTTACATAGTGGACCCAGCTTGACTGAAGTTAAATGTGGAAGTAGATTTGTTCTGAATACTGTTTCAAAATGTGTTTTCATTTTCAGTCTTTTACGTCTTTTGGCAAAAAAATTAAACGCAGATCATTTCTTTTTAATATGAGTCCACCTGGAACAACAGTCCCATTTGTCATCCTGCCTGGGACACAACGATTTTTGTCAAAATCAAACTTTCTGTCTCCCCTGTGAGGTGGAATGAGTCATGATGTCAGCTCAGTTCCTCTGCCTCTTACCCATGAAGTAAATGTCTTTGTTTTTGTGTTGTTTGTGATTAATGGAACATCAACAGCTGATGTGGACTCAGTGTGATACATTACTGAGGATATGAGTCTGCCAGGGCCACAAACATCATTAATGTCCAGCCGACCTGAAGTGAAGGGGGACAGAGTGACAGAGAGTGGATGAAGAAGCAAACAGGAGGGCAGGATTTATTTCTGTCTGTCAGTATTGTGATGTATATTTACCTGTTGGTTTGATGATTATTGCTTCTGCGAATCCCCTGAGTGAGAGCAGAGAAGGGCTGCAGCCACAGGGATCTAATGCCAAACCTAACAACAATTTCATGCTCTTGGACAAATGGAAAGCAAAAGCTTTCTTCTTTCTCTCTCCCTATGGTTTCGAAACCACAATTTCTTTTGTTCTTCTTGTCCGGCGGTGAATAAGTTAAAATAGTGAGTGCAAAAGGCAATTTTTGTGTTCATCATCTTAACAAGACAGCTCTACTTATCTGGCAGTGTAGAGCTCTGCGAGACTCAGAGACTAATTACACAGAAAAAAAAGGGGGGACGTAAAAGGAAACAGAAATTACGTAACAGTGTGTGAGGTATTCTGAATAATGGAGCTCAATGTTGGGACATCATTGCTGCTGCTGCTTTCCACTAAAGCTCTGACCTTTAATTCTGATGCACATAAATTAAGTGTTTTAGTCACCTGGTTAGAAATGTCAAGTGCCTGTTTGGCTATTTAGAAAATAAAACCCCCTTTTTTTTCTTGGTTATGTCTTCTTATGAGTCATTATATGCAATAAATGGGGGGAAACTTGAGTTCAACGTGTTTGTTTATATGAGCAGAGACAGTGGACGGTTGAGAATGTCTGTCTCATCTTAAAATGCATGAACAGGAGCACATCCAGATTTAAATGTCAGCCTGTTGAGTTGGCACAGCAAGCCAAACACTTCTTTCAGTGGGTCCTGAGGGAAAAAAAAATAAAACTTTTTTTCTGTTTCTCAAAGTCATATATACCTTATAATGTGGACTTATATATATAGTTTTGTCTCATGATCAGTCGTGTCAAACTCATGTTACCAGGGGACACATCAACAATACAGTTCTCTTGAAGGGCTGGTTGTAAAGACTGTATAGATGTAACTACAACTAACGATAACTGCAGTTTATTTTTATCTATTTATTTCACTGCTTTGTTCAATGTTGTGCAATAAAACAAATGTGAAATTATGAGGTTAAAAACACTGTTGAATTAACATTATAAAAATGCTTTGTAAGCTCCAGGGGGGCCAAATAAAATGACTTAGCGGGCCACATTTGGCCCCTTGCAATGACTAAAAGCACTGTATTTGTCAGTACAATGTTATTGCTAGTGATGTAGGAACGGAAGTGATTTCTGTCACTGTCATTAAAACCATGCAAAATGGCCAGAAATCAGCTCTGAAATTAAACTGAATTATGAGCCTTTTTTGTTGTTATTATATTTGTCCAGATTAATGTAGATTAAGTGGAAGCAGACTTTTAAATGGACAAGTAATTAAAGAAAGAGCGGTCTATTGTAGTACGGTGGAAAAAAGCATGTTCCCCAGGGTCACAGCACTGCACCGCGCCCCCCCAGGGGGGCCCGCCCCACACTTTGAGAAGCACTGGCCTAAGTGAAGGCCTTATTCTAATTAAAGATGTTTTAATTATGGGTTGGGTCGGGTTTTTTAAATTTTTATTAAGGTTTTTTTTTAACATGTGCGCCACCAGACTGTATAGATGTAACTACAACTAACGATAACTGCAGTTTATTTTTATCTATTTATTTCGCTGCTTTGTTCAATGTTGTGCAATAAAACAAATGTGAAATTATGAGGTTAAAAAGACTGTTGAATTAACATTATAAAAATGCTTTGTAAGCTCCAGGGGGGCCAAATAAAATGACTTGGCGGGCCACATTTGGCCCCTTGGCCTTTAGTTTGACACATCTCATCTCACGGCTCTAGACCAGTGGTCCCCAACTACCAGGCAGCGGCCTGGTATGGGTCTATGGGTCAATTGGTACCAGACCGCAGAGTGATGTGAATCCTTAGGAGTGGTGGTGGCCTAGTGGTTAAGGAACAACACTGAGGGTTGGAGGGTTTCAGGTTTGAATGCACCAATTGCCAAGTTACCACTGAGCATGGCACCATCTCCACACACTGCTTTCCACTGAATCACAATGTTAAGGAGTGTGCTTTCCTTCCCTTAACTTACAGCATTTCTGTTTCATTCTTGGACGCTGAGCAGTCTTTTATTTTGAAAATATATATATATGTATATATATATATAGAGAGAGAGAGAGAGAGAGAGAGAGAGAGAGAGAGAGAGTATTTATCCGTCACACCTTAAAGAAGAAACTGTGAAAAAATTCTAGACCAGTCTGGAGCAAAAAAAAAGTAAGGA
The DNA here is from genome assembly GCA_016785265.1 of Paraplagusia blochii. Taxonomy (NCBI): domain Eukaryota; kingdom Metazoa; phylum Chordata; class Actinopteri; order Pleuronectiformes; family Cynoglossidae; genus Paraplagusia; species Paraplagusia blochii. The sequence goes on from JAFBJS010004983.1 coordinate 17,781, forward strand.
ACACTGTACTAGACTGAATGTTTCCTTTGTAAGAAGTTATGGACTTCCTTGTTTCTATTTTATATATCTTACCATATTCCCTCTATTTTCTTGTCACTATCGACCAGAATTTCATCAAACACTTGCTGTCATAGAATTTCTTCTAGTGAAATTCTGCAATTGTTGTTGGGTATTTTAGAAGTACAGAGCGTATGATTAAGCATTGTCTTGTGTTGACTAATTTACCATTCCTGTGCAAGACAATGTGAGCTTTTGATATATGAAAAAAAAAACTGTTTTGTTTTTTATGCCCTGGTCTGATGGGGAAACAGTATTATTCATCCCAAAAATAGGGAAGTTTACAGAAAGCCATTTGATTTCTTTGTCATGATGTTCTGCCTTTCAGTTCCTGACATCTTTGTGTTTCATTTTAGGTTTTTCACTTCCTGCTCCTGTAATGACCAGCTCCTGCCCACTTGTGTCCACAGGTACAGGTGAGCCTTTTTAAGGGTAGAGCAATTATTTACTTTAGTTTTAGTTTTGTACTGTATTTTAAATCTTAATTCCTAACATTTCATTATTTCTTAAAGGACCATAAATGATTCAAACCCCAAACCAAGCTACCTTTAAGAGTTTTATAGCATTTTCAACATAGATTTTGACTTATACAATAAAAGAGTGTGTTTTTTATCAATGTTTTGCCTTTATATACATTGCGAACATCACCATTTTAGATTTTTTTTATGAACAACCAAGAACTGCAGACATTCAATGGAAATACATTACAGTTTTCAACATTTCAGAACTCTTAAATATGTAAAAAATAATTCTGATATTGTGAAAATTAAAATACCAAAGTGCTGCAGGATGAAACATAAAGGCCTTGTTGCTAAGACTCCTGGGCTCAAGTCAATGACTCATTCATTCCTGCATACTGTTAATGTACACTGCTGCTGGAGCGAGCTATAGGAGGTCCCCTATTGGACATTTGTGTCAGGCTCCGGGCATGAATGAAGGGAAGCTGAACCTAATGCATAAGAATTAAATCCCACTCCTTGTCTCTAGTGGCATTAGTGTGAAGAATGTAGAGCCAGAGGCGGCCTCAAGATGGAGTGTTCCTGGAAGACGCTGCTGCTGCTGGTGTGTGCATCTCTGGCCGTCCAGTTCACGGCCATTCGTACCCTGAGGGACTCGCTGTCCGGACCGTGTCAGGGAGCCTACAGGTGCCAGAGCAGACATCACAGAGGTACGACTGCACTCTGTACCCCCTCTCTTCAAGAGTACTGGCACCAGAAGACCAAACACAGGAACAAGTTACACATGCAGTGTCAGATATCAAGCCAGGGCTCCAGCAAGGGGGGCGGGGGGACAAAAGGATTGCCACTAAATTACAGAATTCCCCCGATGAATAAAAGACAAATGAGATGTGTGATTCAGTTTACAATTATTCATGAAATTATCTCCACTAATTCCCTCTCACTGCACAGCTGCAGTGAGAGCGAATGCAACATCCCAGATGCAATCAACCTCACATCAGCACTAATTACGTGTCTGTTATCTGCACTATATTCTCAGATCTCTATTATATTGATACCACAGTAATCCCCCTCATATCGTGGTAGTTCCGATCCAATACCCACCGTGAGATGGGAGAAAAATCAATGTACGTAAGACAGACAGACAAAGGAAGAGGCTGAGAGAGGCTACAGTGCGTGAGCCAATCAGGGTGAGGAACAGAAGAGCACGCTCACACAGCCAGTTGTACATTTGTAAAAAACAAAGCTACCACTGATCATTTGCAAATACAATTATGTCATTTTCGTAAGAAGAATAGTGGAAAGAAAATTAATCTAAGATTTTGCCAATAGGCAGAAGACTGGAGGCAGAGCAGGAGGTGGAACAGAAAAAGATGTTGAGGTTCTCTCTAGGAAAGACAAGGATGGACAGGACCAGGAATGAGGTGATTAGAGGGACAACACAGACAGGAAGGTTTGGAGAAAAAGCTAGAGAAGACAGATTGAGGTGGGTTGGACATGTTCAGAGGAGGGACAGTGGATACATTGGTAGAAGAATGATTAAAGAGAAGGAGCTACCAGGTAGGAGACAAAGTGGAGATTGATGGATGCAGTGAGGAAGGACATGGAGGTAGTTGGAGTTAGAGTTGAGGACACAGAGGACAGGGGGAGATGGAAATTGTTGTCGCTATGGCAACCCCTAAAAAAAAGGGACAAGCCTGAAGGAAAAAAAGATATTATATTATATTATATTATATTATATTATATTATATTATGTATAGTGTGATTCACATAACTTCCTCAACAACCACAGTATGGATGGATGAATGAATATTAGATCATACAGGGAAGTGGTGGCCTAGTGGTTAATGAACTGGACGTGGGTCCAGTGTGTTCCAGGTTTGAATCCACCAGCTGCCAGGTTACTGCTAAGGTCCACTGAGCATGGCACTGTCCACACTCTTGCTGCTTCCCAGGTGCTCAAAGCTGCCCACTGTTCCCTTTTGGTGATGGGTTTAATGAACAGTTTGTTTACCTTCCTTTCCTTCCATTGTGTCAAATGGTCCCCAATGGTTTCTGTCCTAAAGACTAGTCATCCAAAATAAGATAGATAGAACCTCATTAATCCCTTGGGAAATTATCCTTCAAAAAATTATGGAAAAGATGTTCATTGTATCAGCTGTTATTGCGGACAGTGCTGGGCGAGTTACTATAAAAAAGTGACTTATTACTTTCCTAGTTACTGCTCTGAAAATGTAACTAGTTACGTTACTAGTTACTAAATAATAAAAGTAACTAAAAACTAGTTACTTTACTTTAAAAACACATTAATTTGGGTGTGTGGCTTAGCCTGAAATGTTAACCTATGTCAACCAATCATCGCTCCTTTTCAACGCATGGGTTGACTTCCTTTGTTTTAGCCTAATTTCAATTTGCTGAAAAACCAACATCTGTGTCAACGAAAATGATCTCAAATATTTGACATTTTCCTTATTTTTTTTCATTCAAGACTTAAGGTGGAGAACATTGTGCGAAGACAACTGGTTTCCTGCGGAGTCGTCCAGGAAGCACGTCCTACTATTTGCTACAACTCGCAGTGGCTCATCCTTCACTGGGCAGCTGTTCAACCAGCACTCGGGATTTTTTTACGTGTTCGAGCCTCTTTACCACGTTCAGCAGGCTTTCACTAACTCCAGCAGTAGGCTGCGCCGGACCTTAGATCGCCGTGCGCTTCTGGGAGCTTACAGAGATCTTCTCCTCAACCTCTACACCTGTGATCTTCACTTTTTAGAGAATTATATTCGCCCTGAACCTCAGGACCATGTCACCGGTGCTTTCTTCCGGCGTAGCTCCAGCCGTGCCCTCTGTTCTGCCCCTGTGTGCTCGGACGAAGGGGACACACAGCCCTCTGACGTTCCTGATGAAATATGGTGTCCTAAGAAGTGTGGGGCGCTGAACCTTACCTTAGCCTCAATGTCGTGTCTGTCTAGAGGCCATGTGGCCATAAAGACGGTGCGAGTCCCTGAAGTTGGGGACCTGAGGACCCTAACCGAGGATCCACGTCTGGACATAAAGATTATCCACTTAGTCCGGGACCCTAGAGCTATCCTCGCATCACGCATGATGGCGTTCCCTGATCAGTTTCGCGCATGGAAATTCTGGAACGCAACAAGTCGCCAGCCTCGCTATGTTGACCTGTCACAAATAACCAACACCTGTAAGGACATGGCAGCCTCTGCAAACACGGGTCTGCAAAGACCTGCATGGCTTCGAGGACGCTACTTGCTGGTACGGTACGAGGACCTGGCGTTAAAAACTCAAGAAAAAGCCTTAGAAATCTACAACTTTGTGGGGTTGAAGATGGAGGACCGAGTGCAGACTTGGATTTCCAAGAACACTAACGCTAACATTTCGTCTCCGTCCGAGTGGAGCTACAGGTACTCCACCGCCAGAGATTCAAGAGCTACAGCGGAGAGCTGGAGGCTTCGGCTCAGCTTTGACATCGTGAGGACGGTGCAAAATCTTTGCAGCGACACTCTGGCTCTGCTAGGCTACAAGAAGGTGGATTCTTCAGAGGAGCTCAGAGACCTGTCCAGAAGTTTGGTAGAGCACAGAACCTTTCGTCCTGTCACGTGACGCTGTGCTTTCGTTAGATTCTAGAAATGTTCTCTTTATGTATGTACTGTATGTATGTATGTATTGATGTGTGAGTGTATGTATTTGTGTATTTAAAATTATTTTGCAGAATCAAAGTCTTGTGCGTGATCTGTCTTTGTTTTTGTTTTTTTTTAGGAATTCTACCATAAGCTCTAGAATTGCATTTATTTTTCTTATACATAAAATATTAGTTGATACTTTCAAAATGTCATTTTGACAAATCATAACTCTTTTTTTTTAATAAAGCGATAAATATTTGATGCTCAAATAGCTTTTTAGTTTCATTACCAAAGAGATGATTTTCACCTCAAAGATACAGAGCAATGTTATAAAATTGGAAAATCAATCAAGTTTATGAAATCAAGGCAGAGGGAATGTAATTACTCTTTAATCATCTGGGAACAGGGGGACAATACTGATTGCAGTTTAACAAATGGATTTTCCACTTTCTTCCCAAATTAAAAACTTAAGCCTCTTAACAGGCTGTGGTTGTTGTTGCCGAAAATGTCTAGCACTGGACGCTGTCGGCAGAAAGAAATCTTAAATCAAGCTCAGTGTGTACCTGTCTCTTATACACATCTAATTTTCACTGCTATGCAGATGACACCCAACTGTATGTGTCGGTACGGCCAGATGACCCAAACCCCTTACTTAAGATCCAAGACTGTCTTAGTGACATTCTGGCGTGGATGACCCAGAATTTTCTGATGCTTAACACAGAAAAAACTGAGGTCATGTTTCTTGGGCCAAAAGAACATAAGAGCACCACTGTCAAACCTAAATATCACCATAGGCAGCAGTAACCCAGTCCCCTGTAGTAAAGTAAGGAACCTGGGAGTCCTGTTTGATGAAGACTTATCCTTAGATGAACACATTAATCAAACCTGTAGAACAGCCTTCTGCCACCTACGTAACATTAAATCAATTAGAAATGTATCATGACCAGACTCTGAAAAGCTAATTCATGCCTTTATAACTTCAAGGCTGGATTACTGTAACTCCCTTTCCCTTTCCCTTGTGGGGAAGTCCAAATAAGTCTTTAAGAAGCCTCCAACTGGTCCAGAATGCTGAATACTGACTGGAACCAGAAGACGCGAACATATAACTCCTGTCTTGGTTTCACTGCTTTGGCTCCCAGTAAAGGTCTAAGGACAGAGGATGTCACCAACCCTGTGAAGCCCCATGTAACAAACTGTGTTTGTAAATGTGGGCTATATAAATAAAGAATGATTGATTGATTGATTGATAAGCTCTAGAATTGCATTCATTTTTCTTATACATAAAATATTAGTTGATACTTTCAAAATGTCATTTTGACAAATCATAACTCTTTTTTTTAATAAAGCGATAAATATTTGATGCTCAAATAGCTTTTTAGTTTCATTACCAAAGAGATGATTTTCACCTCAAAGATACAGAGCAATGTTATAAAATTGGAAAATCAATCAAGTTTATGAAATCAAGGCAGAGGGAACGTAATTACTCTTTAATCATCTGGGAACAGGGGGACAATACTGATTGCAGTTTAACAAATGGATTTTCCACTTTCTTCCCAAATTAAAAACTTAAGCCTCTTAACAGGCTGTGGTTGTTGTTGCCGAAAATGTCTAGCACTGGACGCTGTCGGCAGAAAGAAATCTTAAATCAAGCTCAGTGTGTACAGAGTCTAAATAGCCCAAGTCTGGCATTGTCCTGATGATGTTTTCATGTATTTGATAGAATTCTATCTGTCTGTCTGTCTGTCTGTCTATAGATCCTGCGTCGGTGTTGGAAGTAGAGTATTCCAAGATACACTTAAGCAACTTTTGCAAGATTTTTTTCTTGATATTAGGAAACATCTACACTCTGACATCTCTGTCTCACTCACTCATTTTTGTCTTTCTCTCCGTCTCTCTTTCTATCATTTTACTTAATTCCTCACATTCAGTCCTTTTTCTACTTTAGTGGTCCTGACCTTTTGCTGTTTTTCTGTCCTGGTCATTTTACTCAGTTTTTAACAATATAGAATCTTATTTATTATTATTTTATATTACAATTATAACTGTTTCTATTTTTTGATGAACGATGATTAAATGTTACAAAAAAATAAATAAATAATAGGAAAGTTGCCGGAATGAATTCAATGGTTGTTAGTTACAGTATTTTTAATGGGAAAAAATGCATTTGTGATATAAGTGAATCAATGCAGGAGCTCTGCTGTAAAATAGATTAAACTTGTATTTGTTAGAGAAGCAAAATTCTTCTTCTCCTTTGGACTGGTCCCTTAGTCAGGGGTTGCTACAGCAAGTCAACATTTTCCATCTCCCCCTGTCCTCTGTATCTTCTACTCTAACTCCAACTACCTCCATGTCCTCCATCACTCTCTTCTTTGTCTCCTACCTGGTAGCTCCATCTCTAGGATCATTGTTCTACCAATATAAGTACTGTCCCTCCTCTCAACATGTCCAAACCATCTCAATCTGGCGTCTCTAACTTTTCCTCCAAACCTCCCTGTCTGTGTGGTTCTAACTAGTAGTAGTAAAAGAATAGTTAATTCCTACAAGTTCTAGCCATTTTCTTGTCTTATCCCAGAGTCCAGGAAAGATATTCTAAAGGCAGTTAGGACTTATGTCTGACTTTGAACTGTTAGAGGACACCACTGTCCCCCATGCCTGCCTGATCAGCACTAAGGAATAAATACTGAATCCTTTGGTCCTCGATAACCTCTCGGCTTTCGCTCTGAAGTTCAAGTTCAAGCCGACAGCAGCACTTTTTCACAGCATCAGGAAAAAACAAGAGTCTTTGTACATTGACCTTTTCAACAACTACTCTCCATCCCCAGATCCAAGGTATCTTTTTGCATAAAGAACCACTTACTCAAGAGTTTCCAGAGTCGATTAGAGAACTACCTTGAGCATTTGAGTCTGTGAGAATCCAGAATCCAGTGAGAGTGACGTGATCCTCTAATCCCTGTATTGTAATATTTACCTTAAAGAGGCTTCATAACGGTCCCAACATTAACATTCAACTCAACACGTGTGCTTCACCAGATACTAGACGTTTTATCTCCAGCTGTTCCACTAAGATAAATGATGTGAGAGCTACTTGCATGAACTGTGATGAAACCACTGAAAAATGACATCTGGCCTGTAAACTGTAATTCTTTATCCTGGAACCAAAGCGTCAGATTGACCTACAAACAGCATTGAGGATTCAGACGTCATTTGTCAGTGAAAGCCACTCCAAGGTGAAGGACGTCATAAAAAATATTAGTGAAACACTCGTGTCCTTTTTTTTTAAGCTGCATCATTCATGATATAAAATTGTCACTTTAAAAATTTCAAACCCTTCTTGTACCTCAGCCCTGTAGCTGCTGATGCCACAGACATCCTCACATCGATCCACAGATCCAGCTGGAGGAAAAAGGGATTGAAGATGCATGGAGAAAAGAGTGGCTGTCTTACTTTGAACTTAATCTGCAGGGCTACACAAACTGGCCATAAAGCAAATCTTTATGACACGCAGGGAGATGTGCTTCATCGGTTTTTCCATCCTCCACCCTGACATCCAAAGCTGCAAGTGGCCTGAGTCAGCTGTCAGCTAATTACCTATTTCTTTGCACTCAATACCAGCAACTCCTCTCTGTCTCCTTAACTCCACAGACAAATTTACAGTCCGCTCCATAAATACTCGCAACAAATATAAGGGCGGCTGTGAATATTGGAAAATGCAAAACAGCACAGTTCATCTCCTGGATTTCAAACCACTTTTATGAGGTGATCTCACAAAGTCCTTCATTGACACTATAAACTCAAATCTTTTAAATCTAGATTCTTATAATTCTACATATTATGCTGCTCAGAACACGTCTCTGCACAACCACCCACAGGAAGGCTCTCTGTATGGTGCAGTGTGATTTGGGTGGCAGTTGTGGAGACCCGGTAACCGCTAAGAGGATAAAGATGAGTGAATAAATCTGATGCAGTATATATGTACAAAAAAAGTCATATGTCAAAATGTACATTTTTCAAAGTTTAGTATAGATTTTGAAATGATTAATCATGATTAATTGAAATTACCTTTTAATACATATGATGGTTAAAAGTTATTGTATTACAAATGTATTGTAATGTAATAATACATAAAATTATTCATCATGATTAATTGAAATCAACAGCCCTGAATAACACAAATAACATGAGTTGCTTAATCATTATACAGTACTGTAATATAATGATATTTACAGTATTGTATAATGATTAATCATAATTAATTAAAATAATTCCAAAATGACACAAATAATGTGCGATACTTAAGATAAAAGTGACATGTAATGTAATATATTTATATATGGAATGAATAGTGAATGAAGATGAGTAAATTAATATTATGCTTTATATAGGTACAAAAAGGTCATATGGAAAGTCTAGTATAGATTTCTGATGATGATAAATTGAAATTAACATTTCTAAAAATGATGAAAAATGTGAGTCGCTTTCAATAAGTGACAGTCAAATGTACTGTAATATAATAATATATTGGAAATAAATTGAAATCAACAGCCCTAAATATACCACACACACATACAACACACCCTAGGACAGGACCTGGTTCATCCCAAGGACAAGATCCCAAGACACAAGCTGGACAATGTGGTTTTTTACCATTCAGTGCAGTGAGGAGTGTGTGGACCTCTACATTGGGGAGACCAAGCAGCCGCTACACAGGAACGTGGCCCAACATAGGAGGGCTAACTCCTCAGGTCAGGACTCAGCCGTGGACCAACATTTGAAGGCTACTAATCATTGTTTTGAGGACCAAGATGTGAAAATCTTCACCAGGGAAGACAGATGGTTTGAGAGAGGTGTTAAAGAAGCCATTTATGTCAACCTGGAAAAACCATCTCTCCACAGAGGTGGTGGTTTGAGACATAACCTCTCACCCACCTATAAAGCCCTTTTGGGAACAATACCCAAAAGATTTTACTCTCAACAACCAGTTTCACACATCAACGAGCCGTGTGACCAAAACCACTAAGACAATGACCACAACAACCCATCAATACCCACCCAATGACTGGTATCATACTTTACAGGTGAACCCAGGTCCACCCAACAGGAGAGACCAGAAACACCCCTTCCTCCCCAGTCACAGGAGAGGTGAAACATTTTCCAAAGAACTGAATGTCCAGTTGCCTAACGTAACTCACTAACCTTGGCCATGACCTGGATGATTGAGAACTTCATTGACACACACACACATCTACAGTCATGGAAAAAATGATTAGACCACTCTGCTGTTTTCTTCAATTCCTTGTTCATCTTAATGCCTTGTTCCACTAAAGGTTTATAAC
>JAFBJS010004983.1:27347-42003 GCA_016785265.1 Paraplagusia blochii
AAACCATGCAAAATGGCCAGAAATCAGCTCTGAAATTAAACTTAATTATGAGCCTTTTTTGTTGTTATTATATTTCTCCAGATTAATGTAGATTAAGTGGAAGCAGACGTTTAAATGGACAAGAAATTAAAGAAAGAGTGGTCTAATCATTTTTTCCATGACTGTATATATAAATTTTAATATATTATATTCCTGTAGTCACATGATCTGCCTAACCCCTTCCTCTTCTTAGCTGTGCCCGCGCATATCACCAGGAAACCAATGGAGACACAGAGAAGCGGAAAAGCAGTGGAGATTATGAGTCATCCTTGGGGTGGGGTCACTCCACCAGCTGCAGGTGTGTCATCATCATCATCATGATCATCATCATCATCTGATCATAACTCTGGGCGAGCAGCCAAATATTTTGTAAATAGTCAGTTATGGGACTTTAACCACAGCCTACTAGGACTAAAGTGAACCAAAATGCAGGCATTAACAAATACCCACCTGTTTTTTTAGGGATATGACATGGAAGTGGTTCTTAGAAAGTCTGCAAAAGTGACACCCAACACAACGACTCAGTTCTGTCACGCTTTGAGCTCCACAAACTGCTCACCTTGGGTAAGAGAAAGCACTTATTTCAACAAGGTTAAAAGACTGCTGGGAGCGGAACACTGAGTCTATGAACAAAAAAAGTGTAGTTGACTCAATAACTGCAGAAATCAGGTTTAAGAAAATAGAAATACTTTAATATTTTTGCATCAGTGCTTGATATTATTTTGAATAATTACACCATTTTATCAAATAAAGTAATTTTATAAGCAAAGCAAGGACCTCCAGGTGTTAAAACCATGAGCTGCTTAGACATAAAGTATAATTCAATCCCAGTAACATAAACACAATAGGAGGAGCCAGTGTGATGTCGAGGTTTCCATTCTCTATGTTTACTCATCGATCATTTATGGCACTTTATATTGAAATAAATAGGAGACTTACACATCACACAATGTGACGGCAGCAGCAGGTGGAGTTGCGTTCAAGGCCACGCGTCTCATCAGATGTAATGACATAGCCAGGTGCGGTGTTAAACAGTGACAAGCATGCAGCATTAAAGGTGCCTCTATAAAAGCAGCCATACAATTATACAACGAGAAGACATTTTTGTCAGTCTGGAAAAATCCATCACTCAGCAGAGGAGGTGGTTTGAAACAAAACGTATCATCCAGATACAAGTCGCTCTAAGGAACAATACCCAAAAGATTCTGACAATGACTGCAACGACCCATAAAAACTAATGTAAGGACTATTAAACTCTTCACAGGTGTTTCCAGGTCTGCCCAACAGGAAGGACCTGAAACACCCCTTTCTCCTCAGTTACAGAATATAACTTCTGTTACTCCCCACAGACAGTTAGAACTGAAGAAGGTGGAACGTTTTCTTAGAAAAACCTAATGTCTAGTTGCCTAACCAGACCCTGGCCATGACCTGGATGACTGAGAATTTTCATTGACAGCTGTATATTAGGACAAGAGCCTCACTTCTAATGTTAGAGGTACAATAATCGTGATTAACTCTGGAAAATCAATCATAAATAAGTATGTATGACACAGTTTCATATTTGGCACATGGTAAGATAAATTACTCTCACTGTTGTTTGTTGGGATAGAAAGAGAATTAATTTGGATTCTCTGTTGTATCATATCTGGCTTTTCAATAAACACTCAGATACTTCTGTCTGTTATTCAAATAAAAGTGTTTATGTTAATTATAGGGCGGGTGTCTTGTAAATACAACTGTAGATCACATGTAACCAGGTCAGATGTTTAATCATTGCTAATGCTGTTTAATTAAAAAGTAATCAGGAAGAAAAAAAAAATAGTTCCAAACTGCAGGCTGTATAATTTATCATGTCCTCATTTTGTCATCATTCAGGTGACAGTTGCAGTGAGAGTCTGTATAAATACTGGTTCAAGTCAAATCAATAATCGTTATCTTTACTGTTGTGTTTCAGACACTGACTACAAAAAATGACTTTTACCTTCTATTCTCTGCCAAGACTCAGGCTCATCTGGAGAATCTGAACCTGAGGAGAGTTTCTCTCCAGAGGATTCTAATAAACCAAATCCTTTTTTTTTTCCAACTCAGACATTTTATATGTGGTCACTGGTCCATTACTCACTCGCTCTCTTTTCTATCTCCTGATCTGTCATGCCCTTTGGGCTTTTCTTTCCTCTTTCATTTCCAGCTTCATTCTCAGAAAGGAGGAGAGATGGAAATTAGTTTAATCCCTCTTTTTTTTATTCTGTCAGCTTATTAGATAGTAAGAGAAGCCTTGAGAACAAATGATTTGGCTAGGCATGGTGGAATACATGGCAAAGACGAGGGGCCCCAACACTCAGCCTTGGGGAACCCCTGTGACAAGTCTGTATGGTGCAGATGTGTCCTTTAAACAAGGCAGTTTAGAATGAGTGAGGAATGTTTCAAACCAGGAGTGTGTTCTGGCTGTTATGATGAGACTATGCAAATTAGCACCAGATAATTGACTGTGTCGAATGCTGCAAGTATGGAGGACTTGACCTTTGTGAAGTGAATGTGATTGGAGTCAAGAAGACAGCTCTTTCAGTAATCTGTAATTAGTAACAAAACTGAATATATATTCAGCACAAGCCGAAAAGGTTTTTTTTCCCATCCATCTATCCATCCATTTTCAACCGCTTATCCATGACCAGCTCGTGGGGGGAACAGTCTCCACGACTGAAACCCAAACAGCATTACCCCGCACCGTATCTTCCCACAGGTGGTGAGCCCACTGGAAGTCAGCCCCCCCTAACAGGAATTTAATCTTGTGCAGGAGATGAACCCTGGAGTTTCAAACAAATGGACTTACAATGTTCGGTAGACTTTCTAATGATTAATCATGGTTGATTGTAAATGACATTCCTTAATATGTCAAATAATGTACGTATGTCTGTAAGATGTAATGTAATGTATACACATTATATAATGAATAATAGTGATTAATTGAAATTGACATTCCTAAATATGACAAATAATATATGTCTGTAAATCTTAATGTTATATATATTTATAGACAGTATATAATGAATAATCGTGATCAATTGAAATTGACATTCCTAAATTTGACAAATAATATTTGTCTGTAAATTTAATGTAATGTATATACAGTACAGTATATATTATATATACTGTATATACAGTATATAATGAATAATTGTGATTATTTGAAATTGACATTCCTCAATATGACAAATAATATAAGCCGCTTTGTATTAAAGTGTCTGCCAAATGTCATGTGATAAAATCCAATAATATTTATAATGATTAATCATGAATAATTGAAATCAACATTCATACATTTGACAAATATTGTAAGTCACTTTGGATTAAATTGTCTGCCAAATGTACATAACTTCTTTTTCGCTCACTTCCTGCAGGAAGGCTCACAATATGGTGCAATGTGATTTGGTACCTGGCAACGGACAAGCAAAGGGAGATGATTTATACTATATATATATATATATTAATTATTTAATATATATATATATTAATTAATACAGTATTTGTCATGTTCATTCAATCATCTCCCTTTGCTTGTCCATATATGTATATGTATATATATATATATATATATATATATATATATACATGTGTGTGTGTTTGTGTGTGTGTTCAGTATTCAAGCCTCATATTATTTGCACTGCCCCATACCTTCCTCCAGGTGATGGGTCCACTGGAAACCAACCAGCAAAACAGGATTTGATCTTCCCCCTAGGGTTTCACACCAATGACACAGATGTTGCCTCTGGGCTGAAGTTAAGGCCAGGATTTATTTTTTTTATTTTTATCCCAAGTGAAATGTTGCATATGAATGCAGATACATCACAAAATGCTATCATGCCATGACACACACTGGATGAAATATAAGCACTTAAATTTAACCTGGAGTGATGACCTGATCTGTCATGTTTTTCGTACGAGGAATGTTATGCTGCAACATACTGTAACATATACAATACACTGTATAGGCTATAGCGTTAGAAAGTGAGAGTTAGAAAGCAAGAGAGTTGAAAGTGAGAGTCTTTATCAATCAAGTTCCAATACAGATGAGATCTGTTTCATAACATGAACAGAAATTCTGTTTGTTCATGGCTGTGATTATGGTCAATACATGTCTGTGGAGCAGGGCTTGATGGGCCTTGGGATCAATACCACCTCAAACTGCATCAACAGGGATTAACCTGCCCATGGAAGCAGCTTTTTAGGTCAACGCTTGGCTCATTTAGTAGCTAGTTACACACTTTCTATGCTTCTTGTGATTCTTGTAATAGGCCATCAGCAAAACATTCTCTCAAACCTGACTTCACTCAGGTTGGACAGGGAGCACCTATAATGACTGATAATAACTGGATGATTTGTCAGTTAATTACTAGCTGTGTCTTTCAAAGCAAAAACTCCAACCTTTCAACTGAAATATGTCAGAGTGAAACTAAAGTGGAGCAACAGTATGTCAAGACCCATCACACCCTGGTGCCCGTGGCAACGTGGATCAACTGTGAAGACGGTTCTCAGTTCAGTTCTCATCAGTTAAAAAACCCTGTTGTCTGTGTGGTGCAACAGTCAACCTGTGGTCTCTTCAGTTAATGTGACTACAGTCATTGTCAGGGTGTAGACTAGACTGCAGCCTCCCCTGTAATTATATTTATGAAATGTAATTACTCTGACACAGGCAGATGGGCCTGCTCCCAGTGGGCACGCTCATCAGTTGTTAGCATCAGTTAATCTAATGTTTCTGCTTTAAAGTGGTATCAGAATGGGTTACTGAGGCAGACAGAACATATAGAAACATCCCAAATACTGCAGCAGGAAGTAGTATATGAAGTAAATGAAGACAGTTATTTTATTTAATTCACATTAATGGATGGATGGATGGTCAGACAGACAGACAGACAGACAGACAGACAGACAGACAGACAGATAGACAGATAGACATATAGATAGATAGATAGATAGATAGATAGATAGATAGATAGATAGATAGATAGATAGATAGATAGATAGATAGATAGATAGATAGATAGATAGATAGATAGATAGAAACAGACAGATTTTTAGATTTTAAATATGGTACTTTATTAACACAATCCAGGAAAAAACAGAGGTCATCCAGTCAGCAGCATAAATCGGAAGTAGCTGCCACATACTTAAGAGTCCCTGTCTCCATACGTCCATTTTTGGCCTCTACTCCTACGGGCCGCACTTTCTTTCTCTTCTTCCTGCTCCTGCACACCGATAGATAGATAGATAGATAGATAGATAGATAGATAGATAGATAGATAGATAGGAAGGCAGGCAGGCTGGCTGAAAGACAGACAAGTAGTTAGGTATGCAGATAGGTAGGTAGGTTGGCAGACAGACAGAGAAACAGACAGACAGACAGCGAAACAGACAGACAGGCCTGATTTAAGATCTTTTTCCTCCTAACAGTGTCCAGTATCAGCCATTTTCGACAACAACCACAGACTGTTAAGAGGCTTAGGTTTTTAATATGGCAAAAAAGTGGAAAATCCATTTGTTAAACTGCAATCAGTATCGTCCCCCTGTTCCCAGATGATTAAAAAGAGTAATTACGTTCCTTTTCCCCTTGTCTCATTTTTCAGATGTGGGTTTTTATATATATATTCTGTGTTTTAATTATTAGCTAAATGCTTGAAGTAATTTATTTTTATTGTCTTTGTTTCTCCGCCTTCAGACTAGCAGCATTGTGTGATGTATCTGCTTTCACGTGAAACATGACACCTTGGGAGACATTCCGAGACTAGTTTTTCTGGACCAGTTCACCCATTATCATGCTTTGAGTTCAGCTACAGTTATTTACTAGTCCCAATGAAAGCCTGTGATTTTTTTTTAACCACAGATTCTTGATATCAACAATAGTCTATGAAGACTCAGCTCACACTCTCTGCTCCTTCTTCTTCTTCTTCTTGTGACACAGATAACACATCATGATGAATTTGAACACTAAACCAATGAAGCAGCAGCTACTGGCTTAACTGGGCAAATCACATTTTTCAAGGACCCTCATCAAATTGTATCTTCCGTGTATAATCGGATAAACAAAATGACAGATACGGACGACGGAGTGTTTGAAAACACTCTGCAGCTCACATAAAATATATTGACTCTCTGAAAGAGATGCAAAAGGGTGGTGCTGCCTGCCCATAGCTGTATGAAGATTTGATTAAGATGATTGAGTCTAGGGTCCGCTGGATGATAATGTCTTTACTGGATGAAACCTCTTCTCTGTGCTGTTTTTTTTTTTACCGTTTGAGTTTCCATTTCTTTTTTGCAGTAAAATAAAACAATGGTTGTGGCTGTTTCATCACTTCCCAATAATCTGAGGTTCAGCATTAGTCAGTAGAAAGAGACTATAGAGATTATATCTGCACCCATATCTGGTTGTGGTTGCCAACTACTAGCCTACAATTAGATATTGATTCAAGTCATATGACCAAAATGTCACATGACTTGATGATGCAGGGACATCCTGTGCATAATACTGGATGAAGTGAGATTTCAGAGATGCTTGAAATGTCTTCAGGACTGACAAGAAAGGACCGGTTTGTCCCACATACAAAAAGCCAGAGTGTTTCCCTCTATCTGACACCACAGCAGTAAACTTACCAGCGCATTCTATTATGCAACAACATTTGGGTGATTAATCAGTCTGCCCGCTGAGAAAAACAACATTGATCTGGAGGAGCGACAAAGCACTCCATCATTACCCACTGAACCTACTGACAGGAAACAACCTGACGCCTTATATGCTTTAGAAACAGAAATATAAAACGCAATTACCCAGGTGAATTCCACCATTTGTTTCTATGAGAAATGATGTCGTGTTATGCCGACAGAGAGAGATTGAGTGCTAATAAGTACTCTCTGAACATTACAAAAATGATTGAGGGTGGTTATCGCTACCTGTTGGTTTATTTTCAGTCTCTATAAACGTCTAATAAGGTCACTTCAACAGTATAAGGGGGAGATGTAACAGTGATGTCCTGGTATAAACCATGGTGACCGCATAAAGAGACGGGATCAGTTTATTGATCTTTTCTTATAATTGATGTCAGAGTTCAGTGAGCCCACTTATATCCTGGGACACATTATTTGTACCATGTACAACTGGGTAAAGTCCATTGTATCCAGTGGTTGTAATTCTCAGGACCAACTGGTCTACAGGGATCTGATCATTTCAATGACTTCTGGGATGGATGGTTCTGTGGTCAGCTGCTGCACTTAGAAGTTCAAGATATTTTTCATTCAAGAGGAATTAGCTGTAAAAAAAAAAAGTGACAATTGCCTTCTTTCGGCTGATTAATCATGATTAATTGAAATGAACATTCTTAATTATGATAAATGATATGTTTGTTTATTTGCTTAAAATGATTTGCACCACACCATACCTTCTCCTAGGTTGGTGGTTCTCAATGGGTGGGTCCCTACCCAAAAGTAGGTTGCAAACTAGCTGGTCAAAAATTAAAATAATGTGAATCAGCTGTTGAGCATGTGTTTTATTTTAGAAAATCTCTTATTTTGAAAGGCATACTCCGCTGAATAAAATGAGTAAAAGAAGTGATTTTTCAAAGGTTTTTATTTTAGAAAATTAATTTGCTTAGTTTGAATTCTATGAGAGTGTGTCGCAACTTAATGACCCAGAATGAGACCAGTTGAGAACCACTGCTCTAGGTGGTGAGTGAACCCTGACTCACAGTGATTTTCACCAATGAGACTCACAAATATTGGTATAGATCAATATAAACTATTGATCATGATTAATTGAAATGGACATACCTCAATATGACAAATAATGTAGATTGCTTTGGATAAAAGTCTCCGCCAAATGTTGTGATGTATTGTAATGTACTGATGATTAATTGATACCAACAAAGTCCCTTTTTCAGCGGTTGCTATAGTGAGTCAACATTTTCCATCCCACCCTGTCCAAAATCATTTTGTTGTCTTGCATCATGGATTTGACTGAGGTTAAGCCGGCTTGGGACCAGCACTAAAAAAAACCCTGACTTACGCTCCCTAGTGGCTGGTTTCAACAATTGTAATAATGATATTTATTTTTATTCATCTTCATCCTCTTGTCTGTTACAGGATTTCAGGGGCAGCAGTTTCCACAACTGCCACCCAAATCACACTGATCCATACTGTCAACCTCCCTGTGGGTGGTGAACCCACTGGAGGTTATGTTGGTTAGGATGGTGCTATGCTCAGAGAACCACGGTTGCAACCTAGCAGCTGGTGGTGTAGAACCAGAAGCCTTGCAGACCCAGGTCTGCTTCCTTGACCACTAGGCCACCACTGCCACCACTATGATATTAATACAGTAAATACAAATAATATAGTTTGAAGGAGAAGAGTCTGATGAGAATGGCACGGAGTCTTTCTCTGGTGTTACACTGACAGAGCAGCATCATTTGTTAGTTTCTCTATCTTCCACAGTTGCGCTTCTCACATTTCTGGACCATTTAATGTAGTCACTAAGTATTTTTAGTAAGATTGATGGGGTATTGGTGGTAGTTTCCACTCCCAATAAAAAGGTTCATTTAATCCACACAGCACAATGACTGGAAGGAACTTTCTGATAAGTGTGTAATTAAACTGTCTGCACTTGCTCTCTCTACTCTGAGTTTCCCAGCAGCTTTTTAATAATGTCTAATGTAGGAGGCTCAGTCTGGAAAAAAAAAAAAACTCAACTACCTTTAAAGTAATCACCTATTTTATTCTAGAGACATTCATTCATATATCATCAGCTTGTGGAATAGAACCTGAAACCTTTTCAGAACCTAGTCCCCTTCTTCAACCGAGGACACCACTGCTGTATTTAAAGATAGATAGAACTTTATTAATCCCTCAGGAGTATCTGTCAGGGAAATTACGGAGCAAAAATGATAGACATTATTTTAGAAACGTAATAAGACCAAATAAATAAATAAATGAATGGTGAATGTTTAACATGGTCTACCTAATTATCCTGGTAGTCACTGATCAAAGCTCTACATACAGTTCTAAAGGGAAGGCGAAGGCAGTAGCCTGCTAAAAACAACCTGCTGTAAAAAACACTGACGAAGGTAGGAGGTTTAGAGTTATATTTGCTGCCATCTTGTGTTTCTAAACAGTATTGTCTTCCCGTTGACGTTCAGCTCTGTGGTGTTACCGTTCTATTTCACCCCTATTTTCATACACTTCTGTATCATTTTTGTTGTTTTATTGTATCTTTTATATGTTGGGGGCAATTTACATTGATAAAAATTTGACAAAAAGGAAAATGTAAACGTCCCCAACTACAGACATTCCATTGGTGGTCCAATATAGCACGTTAGCCACAAAACTATGACTAACAAACTTAAAGCCTTTAATGTTTTTTAAATTCTTTATTTAAATCCAAGAACTTCACAATAACGTATAGAAAACAGGCACACAAAGTATAAACAGTACATTAATAACAAGACAGATAAATTATATATATAAAAAAAAAAAAAAGCAGAAAGGGGTCCCAAAAACACACAGATTAAACAAAAATATTGAAATGCAAGCATAATCTCCACGTTTTAACAGGTTTTTTGTTCTTAGCAGTGGCTATAGAATTAAAATATATTTGCAGTTCTTTCTTGAAAACATAGTAAAGTGGTTTAATTTAGTAACTTTACATGCATGTATAGAAAATTTGACAAGAATTATAATTAGATTAATCAGGAAATTTTTTTTTTCAGCAGAGAGGTCATAATTTAAAAAAAAAATCACCAATAATATTGTCCAAAATAAACCTACAAATGTCCTGCCACAGTTTATGTGGACATTAAGTATATGGACATTTCCAGAACAAATGAATAATGGTTTCTGTATCGGAGTCACAGAAGGCACAGTTCAAATCAAAATTATATTTAAATTTAACAAAAAAGAAATTAACAGGGTAACATCTATGAATGATTTTAAAAGATATTTCTTTCACCTTATTAACTACAAAGAACTTCTGAGGTAATGTCCAGACTTTTCTCCAACACACATTATCTACACGACTATTCCAAAATGATACAGATGGTGAAACAGGAACAATGTTACATTGGAAGAGAGCACTGACCCTACGATTAGGAAATTGAAAGTGTTGAAGAAATTCTTGATAAGAGAATAAAACACTATTTAACATTGCTGTTAAATAATTGTCTCATCCAAATAATGTTCTTGTTAAACCAGTCATCCAAAAATAAGGATCTATTCTTGTAAAGTATATCCCTGTTATTCCAGATGGAGTAATATTGTGGAGAAAAATTATGTATATCAGAGACCATGCAAGCAATACCTGTTTATGAAAGTCAGAAAGACTAATGGGAATTTTTTCTGTGTTATAATTACATGCTAGTAGGAACTTCAAACCACTGATCTTAGAGAAAAGATAGTTGGATATAATTCCACATAGAGGTAGGTTTTTTCTGTACTGTTTGATCCAATTAATTTTAAATGTATTGTTTAAAGCAGTGTTCCCCCACACTATTTGCGTCATGGACCGGTCAAACGTCTAGAATTTTTTTCGCGGACCGGTCTTTGAGGTGCAGCTGATAAATAACACTAATGAAAATGAAACATCCAGCATAAAAGTGGTATTTATTTGGACATCTCCTGGACACTCAAACATGAGGGGATCTGGTCCTTTATCAAAACACTTTTTAGCGTCAAATAATAAATAAAACATAAATAAAACATCTCTCTGCGGCCCGGTACCAACTGCCCCACGGACCGGCACCGGTCCACAGCCCGGTGATTGGGGACCACTGTTTTAAAGTATCAAAGCTCAAGAAATTAAAGTGTCTAATGTGGCATGGCAGTGTGACGTCACCACGCACACACATAGCGCACAGCCGTTGTACTTGTGTATACTCTGTGTTTTGTGACATAATACTTAACATAACATTATAAACTTAACATGGCATATTCTTGTACTGCATCATTTAGCGATAGGTTGGTACAGTATATATATTTGTCCATTTTTTGTGTTGTTCATACCCCTGGTCCACAGGTTAACGATATTTCGTCTGTAAGATCATATCAAGTGTATTCCTGAGTTGGTCTACCAGTATCTGGGAGAATTATTAGGATTTCATGTGCTAAGTTATGGCACTGATTTACTTTTTTTGTTATTGATTTGATGCAAAAAATATTTGCATCAAAAGGAACTGAAAAGGATACAGATAAAAAGACATAACAAAATGACATAACATCTTTGGTTGTTCTAGATTCAGTGTTTACATAAAACCAATGTTTGTTTCTTATAGGAAAATATCAACATTACAGATCTAGAAAGGAAAAATATGCACAAAGCCCATACATATTTCAATAAATATTATATTAATATAAGTTTATCCCAGGTTTTTAATGACACCCCAGTCTAGAAGTGGAAGTGCATTTTAATACATTTTACAAAAACTTTGGGTTTTTTTTGCTTTCAAATAAAAATACTTACTTTTTGACATTGAAGGTTTCTTGTAGGTGTTTCTCTTTTCTTCTTCAATTCTAACTGACTGTTGTTATGTTATTGTTGAGTTGATTATTCAAAACAACAATACCATACAGACATTAACTAAACAGACTCTTTACACATGCACTTCACCTGGTACGTGTACTCTTCACAATAAACTTCTTAAATAATTTGGCTACTTCAGCCCAAACCTGACAGCAGACCAGACTGAGACTGAGTCCTACAAAGACACAGGTGACTGTGATGACACTGATTAACCAACACCAGCAATCAGCAGGGAAAGAGACAGACAGACCTCCCACATACACAGGCCTTGTGTTGATTTGTCCTTCCCTAACTGTCTTCATTCTGGCCTATCTCCTCTTGTGTTCAGTGATACATATTTGTTCTGATATTTGAATAGTGGAAATTGATTTGTAATGTTGTAAAATCTAACTTGTGACATGACTTACTCATGACCTGCTCATCAAAATTGTCTGTCTCTGTTACAGTAAACAGGTGAAAATTGCAAGGGGCAGCGTTAAATAGTTAATGCAAAAGTTTTTTTTATACATGTGGAGAGTTTTACAGAACTAAAACACCTCTGTAAAGAAAAAACAGATGGACAAGAGGGAATATTTATGACTGCTTTGCAGTAGGAGAGAGAACAGGTGAACTAACATGGGAAGTAAAGTAGTCTGTTGACAATGGGAGTTGGATGAGCAGTGGGAACCCGCCACAGTCTTCTTAATGTCAAAGCTTCTGAGCAAACAACGCACACAACAAATGAAACTGGCCCTTTAAAAAAAAAAAAAGGTTCAGAGTGATTGATACACAAAAGTAATACTTCACGAAAATAAATAATAATTTAATACATATCCCGTATGAAAAGGATTTCACAAAGAAAATAACTTTACAGTAAAAAAAGTCAACAGTGTTAGTTATTATTTGGCAGTAGTGCTGTCTTCACGGACTTGCTTGTTGAAACTGGAAGATGAGCACACAGTGCTTTGTCCACTTTTCCTGGAGTGTATAGGATCTGAGGAGAGAGAAAAAAAGTTACTAAGTTAAAAAAAAATCTTTTCTTCATTGAAATAAGACACACACAGAGAAAAGCTTATTAACAGTCTGTAATTTCTGAGTTTAAAAACCTTTAATCGTGAATCTAATGTTTGTTCTCTGAAAAACAACAATCTACTATAGAGGCAGCAGTTTCCACCACTGCCACCCAAATCACACCACACCATACTGTCAGTCTTCCTGTGGATGGTGAAACAATTGAAAGTGTTGGAGTGTGTTTGTTTGTTGGATAATGAAGCGGAGCAGTCAGGTTCCCCTTGAAGTGGTCATTATTTGCAGATCTCTGGGATGTAACGCTTGTGTCACAGGACGTGCACAAAGAGATCCAAGTGTAAATGTCCTATTTTTTCTAAGAAGGAAAATTCCAATACAAATTTCCATAGGTTAAGCGTCCATATCCCTGAGGGTATCTTCTAAGAATCAATGTCTATCCATCCCTTCTTAGACTCAAGTCTTGGTCTATGTATAAAATTCTGTAGTTATGAGTGAAGCAGGTATAGTGGCGTCTTATGAAACCTTGTGTGGGTCCATCCTGTGTGCAGATCATACAAAGTTTTTGTTAGCAGTTAGAGTCAGGGGCGTAGCCAGAACCGATAAAATGGGTGGGCCTAGAACAAATTAGGTTGGGCCAACCCCAAAGTATTATAGCCAAGTTTGATCAGCCCTCTCATTGGATGGGGCGGGCCTGACGGAAAAGTGGGTGGGCCCAGGCCCACCTGTGGCTACGCCTATGATTAGAGTGAAGTGACAGTCCTAAGTCACAAAAGACCGAGTCAAAACTCTAGCCGATTGGTTTAATTGCAGAAGTGGGTTCAGTACAAAGATTATGGACAGAACTGGACCAAAGAACACTTTGCTGCACACATTTGTATACAGTCTTGTTGCATACATCACACTAAGACAGTTACGCCAACATCAAAATAATAACATCAAAACCAGACAGGACCATGTCTGCTACACATCATATACACTCTTTGCCTTTTCGGCAAAGTGCAACACATCCTGTTATTTAGTTTCAACCAAATGTTCACTTTTCAGTTCCTTTTTCTTTAAAAGTTACAAAATAGCACAAAAAACAAATTCAATATGAAAACAACCTTGTCAGCAATTACAACTGAATTTTCCAAACAGTGAGAGAGTATGGAAGAACCCAAAGATCACTGTGGCTGAGCTCCAGAGATGCAGTGAGGAAAACGTTCCACAAAGTCAACTATCACTGCAGCCTCCACCCGTCAGGGCTTTATTGCAGCTTGGCCCGACGGAAGCCTCCCTTCAGTGCAAGACATATGAAAACCCACATAGAGTTGGCCAAAAAACACATGAAGGACTCCCAGACTATGAGAAATAAGATTCTCTGGTCTGATGCGACTAAGATTAAACTTTTTTGCATTAAGTGTGTGTGGAGAAAACCAGGTTTTCTGCTCATCACGTCCAATACATTCCCAACAGTAAAACATGGTGGTGGCAGCATCATGTTACGGGGGTGTTTTTCAGCTACAGGGACAGGACGACTGGTTGCAATTGGAGGAAAGATGAGTACAGAGATACTCTGGAAGAAACCCTCCTCCAGTGTGCTCAGGCCCTTTGATTGGGCCGAGGGTTCACCTTCAAACAAGGCAATATCTATATATAAGTGTTAGATTTCAGTGTTTTTTATTGTCCCACGCTTACACCTCACAAAGAGTACAAAGGCTCTCTCCAGACGACCCATTCCTGTACCTCACCTTTATCAAAGGGCCTTCTTGGCCTTTTCCCATATCCCAGACAACCCCCTGGTGTTTTCCACCAACACCTATGACCTTTGTCTCCCTAAAATTAGCATACATCCAAGTTGCCTTTCCCATGCAACCCCCTGGTGTTTTCATCAACACCTATAGTCTCTGGTACCCTCAACCAGAGCAGTAATACATACTTCAAGGATTCAAGGAAGGTTTATTGTCATTGCAACACAAGTTAGACATATGATGAACGAAATAAGTTACTCGGATCCCGGAACGAGGAGAGAAGAAGAAGAGAGAGAGAAAAGAAGAGAGAGAAAATGGGAAAGAGAGA
>JAFBJS010004992.1:0-42041 GCA_016785265.1 Paraplagusia blochii
AAATACTTAGTTATATACATTTTGGTGGTTAAAATTGTAAAAAATAATATTTTTTTGGGTTGTCAAACTAGTGAGCACTGTGAAATACTGTCCTCTTAAAATCCAGAAGTAATCTCCAAAAATAAAAGTTTTTCAAATTTGACTAAAAATGCATTCATTTGTCTTAAAATACTTAGTTATTAATATTTTGGTGGTTAAAATTTTGAAATTTTAAAATTTTTATGTTTGAAGACTAGTGATCGCTGTCGGGGGCTGGGTGTGGCACGTTTAGACCTGTCTCTTATACACATCTTAATCTCCAAAAATAAAAGTTTTTCAAAATTTACTAAAATTACATTCATTTGTCTTAAAATACTAAGTAATGTATATTTTGGTGGTTAAAATTATAAAATTTTATATTTTTTTGGTTTTTCAAACTAGTGATCACTGTGAAATACTGTCCTCTTAAAATCCCGAAGTAATCTCCAAAAATAAAAGTTTTTCAAATATGACTAAAAATGCATTCATTTGTGGTGAGCCCACAAGAAGTGATGTGGGTTGGGACGGTGCCATGCTCAGAGCACCTGGCAACCTGGCTGGTGGATTCGAACCAGGGACCTTGCAGATCCAAGTCCGCTTCCTTAACCACTAGGCCACCACTGCCACTAAAAAAAATGCATTCATTTTTCTTAAAATACTTAGTTATGTAGTTATTTTTTTGGTTAAAATTGTAAAAAATAATCATTTTTTGGTTTTCCAACTAGTGGTTACTGTGAAATACTGTCTTCTTAAAATTCGGTACTTCACAGTGATGATTAGTTTGAAAACCAAAAAATTTTAAAATTTATAATTTTAACCACCAAAAATGAAACAATAGTGATCCCTATTGTTTTAACAAAAACAATATATTTTAGTTTTCTGCATATTTCTAAACAAATAGAATTTTGAAAATCTTTTTCAAAGATGCCTCGTCATTTTGCATCAAATAGTATAATTTCTTTCACTTTTTTTTCAGAAAAACTTACCTTGGAATTTTTTGGAAAAATGTATTCAAATCTATTCAGATTTCATGTCAAATAGACAAAAAAAATTAAGATTTTTTTTGAAAAATATGCTTTTTGAAAATTGAAATTTTTGAAATTTTAAGCAAAAACTAAATTCCAAATGCAGATAGTTAAATTTAATTTGTGAGATATTTTAGTTTTTCTTTTTTACTAAATGTCTTTTTTTTCTGTCAAGATATGGTGCTGTACATTAATGAGAAAATAAAATGAACTTTTTTTGAGCAATTACTGCAAAGAAACAAAGATTGAAAAAAAATTAAGGGGGCCGTGCTCCCCTACTCTCTGTAATTACCGTAGTGGTTAGTATTTTTCTTTCCTGCATTGCAATATAAATCTGCCTTTGTTTTTACTTTTTTTTTCAATTTTCCCTATTCACCAGCAGATAGAGCCAGAGAGTAGTGTGAAATCTCAGTTCGAAGACATAGAGGGAGTTGGAGTCAGAGTAGAAGGTGGAGAGAACGGATGAAAAAGGGACAGGCTGAAAGGAGAAGAAGAATACTGACACAATCCATTCTGTCTGTAACTACTGGGTGACGTCATAGCACATTCTTACAAAAGTTTCTTGCATCCTCCACGTCCTTCTTGATAATCCTTCTCTTTGAGAATATATCCTTTGCTTTTATTTTATTCTGGACATTTTGGTCTGAAGAATTACAAATCCTTCACTGTTCTAAATGTCCAGTGGGACAGTCATCCAGTCTGTTCAAATGTTGGAAATGTCTTTTCTCCAAATTAATAAACATAAAACATTTAGTCCTAACATGGAGTAAGGGCGGGATGTTTTCTATTCCATAAAGTTATTCATTCAGAAACCTTGGAAACCTTGGAAGGGTCAAAGTGACCTCCTTGGCTGTTCCAGTGTTTGGTATCATTCCGAAGGGAAGGTCAATGAACTACCTCTGCCTCCACACAGGGAAGAGTCAGTCAATGTTGTGGGCTTTTTTTTTCCAAGTCCGTCTGATACATTTCCACCTAACTTAGCTCTGGTAATGAGGGATTACACCTGGTGTGAGTGTTCCACGAAGCATTAGCAGCGAGGACTCAGACGAACTGGACTGATTAGTCAGCCCAGATAAAGACGCAGCAGGAGACACGTCTGGTCCAATCACAGGACTGACAGAAACACAACAACTCCGTCACATGACCCGCTCACATACAGAGTGGACACATTAAACTGATCAAAGACTATTTCGAGTCATCACTGACGGCTCTGTGGTTGGGTGGAGTCTGAACAGGACAATCATTCAAACCAGTTCCTTGTCCACGTCGAACCAACAAAAACAAAAATAACAAATGTATCTGCTATAACAAACGGGCAAACTAAGGCCCGGGGGCTGGGTGTGGCACGTTTAGACTTGTAATTCGGTCCGCCAAACTTGTCAAAATTATATCTCTGGTTTGTTCAGTCCAACAAATTTCCAAGGGATGTCTGATATTAACTTGTTCTGACATTCGAATTCGCATATATTGTCCTAAACATTGCATTTTCCGATACCACCAATATGTGCCACTGTTTCACCCAAAAACCTGAGGTCAACGTCTCAAACAGGTATTGTGCTAAAGATATATTTTCATTATTGGTGGAAAAGACAATATCAATCTTACTGATATCATTTAGTTTGTTCACATAAACACTCCATCCTTCTGCTCCCATGTCCAAATTTATGACCAATATTTGCCAACGTGTCAATATGTTTGCTTATGCTAGCACTATACCATTGACCAAACTTCCCTGGTACTACAAAGCATACCAGTATATAGAGCCTTTAAAATTGGGAGCCAACTCTGGTCCACATTTGATACGATCTCATGGGCCAAATGTGGACCAGATTTGGCAACCGGGCCTGAATTTTTCGCTGACGTCCTTAATGTGACATTGAACATAGAAATGTGGTGAAATCGCACATGGTGTTCTTATTCGTTTCCATCTGTTTTGGTCGATATCTCAATCAAAAATTCGGGAATTTGGAAAATATCGGTAAAATCGGAACTAAAGAAACCTCTTGGATGAGTTTTGTAAGAAGCTTAGGGTTTAGGGTTTGGTGATGAAAGGGTTAAAGTTTGTTGCTGGAGTTCAGGTGACCACTGTTCTGCAGTGAAGACCACTGAGACGGTCGTCTACAGCTGATGACGTTGACGTCATCACCTTCAATGGGTAGTAACAGTTACATTAACTCCATTACATTTGCTTGGGTATGTTTTTTCAAAATAAAGTACTTCTAGGAGTAGTTCTAAATGATTATACTTTTACTTAGGATTTATGAAGAAGAAAGCTTCATTTATCTTCCCTACAGATCAGTCTTTTTCATCCAATAAAACATTACAGTTGTCGCACAGGCTGGTCACGTGACCATACTCAACATCAGCGGTGGCATGCGTTAGCTTAGTGGTCAATATTTACTGCAGCTATTTCAACCTGATAACACCAGTTGCAATAATTTAACAAAAATCTTGGAGCGGGGGGGGTTTACGGAACACCTTAATTGAGTATCAGTGAGTGAGGACACTGGAGGGCGCCAACCTTGGATTAGAAAGTTATTTGTTTTTCTACTTATGATTTTCATTTTTATTGGTGTACTTTAATTGACCTAAATTATTTTATGTAAAGCATTTATCTAACTTCTTTTATATTATTTTTTGATAAGATAAACTCCTTCTTTAAGGGATTCTGAAGTCACAGTCTTTTACTTTTTCTACCCACCTCTGTTGGACATCCACATCAGACTGATGTGAACACTGACCACACGTCTGGTCCGGGACGGGGGTCAGTGGACTTGTCCTGTGATAACCTCGCTGCAGGTTTGTTTGAAACAGTGCAGGGGTCGCTGCACTTGTCAGGTTTTTGAGGATGTTTGTAGGGAAAGGGGGGGGTATCCTGGGTAACCCCCTCTAGCGCCCCCCATCTGTCCTTCCCTGCCCTCCCCGGTCTTCTGGGTACATGCTGGACAGCAGTGGAAATTTACTGTCTCGACGTCGGCACCTGGGTGGTGTGTCGCGGAGGACGGTGTCCAATCAGAGCTCAGGATTTAATTGTCTTTGACCTTGTGGGCGGGTCCGGCTGTCAGCTCCACTTGGACTGACCCCTGTCTGCTTAAAGACGCTCAGTACAGAGGAATGGTCAGGACTGAGAGCGGGAGCACAAGTGGACACGGCAGCCATGAAGGAAATGTAGGTCCTTAATCCAAATTATTATTATTTTTATTCTTGTTGTTGTTAGTGAAAATATGCGCAAAAACATTTTCTAAAATATTTTAAAAACAACGTCTACTTTGTGTCGGTCTTTAAACGGTGAAAAAACTAACTTTATACATTTTTAAAAATTAATCTGTTTAAACACAATGACATGTTTCCATTGTATTAAAACGAACGGGAAGGAACAAAAACAGAGGATTTAACAGAGAACCGGGGAACGAGAGACACAGAGAGACACAGAGAGACAGAGAGAGAGAGAGAGAGAGAGAGAGAGAGTGATCGCAGAGAACACGGAGATAAAGAGGGAAACAGGAAGCTGAGTGCAGTGGACGAGCTCTGATCCAGTTATGTAAGGGAACGGATAGCGGTTCAAGTTGACCTGACACGAGACGAGAGTGGAGGAATCCTCCGGGAGGACGGAAATGTAGGACTGAGGAGTGGACGGAGAGACGGAGGAAGGATGGAAGGATGGGGGACAGAGGAGGGCTGTGTTGTCTCCTAGTCCAACCTCAGTGGAAAAATCTAGGAAAAGGTTTATACTGTATATAATCCAACAATTTCAGTCTGGACTACAGGATGACGTCACGCCATCCACCACTTAAAGTCACGTATTGTATTGTTAATATGAATTAAAGCAGAAAGTCGTTAACCTTACCGTAGGTACGATTCCATCGTAAGAAAGTGCGCACACACAACGACGGAAACTCCGACAATTTTGCATGTTTCAATATGTGCAGCGCAGAAATCATTGGTTTCATTGGTTACATTCAATCAGTGTGCAATGGCGCGCACGTGTGGAGTAAACAGACCACGCCCCCTTATATACAACTATATTTTGAAGAATCCCACGGTCTGTAGACCACCATATCATGGAGAGGGGGGAGGAGCGGGAGTAGGAGAAGAGGAGCGCACATGTCACTGGGCAGGCCAACATGGTCAGCATCTGTGTGGGAACCGACAACCCCGTGCGCAGTTTTGGCTTCATCAGCCAATCATCATCGCTCTCCAGTAGAGCCTCTTGTTTCCCTAATCAACGCTCCTGTTTTATTGCCACATCTTGTAAATAGAGTTAGTTAGAGTTAGTTAATGCAGTTTTTGATAACATTTTCTCTAACACCCATGGAATTGCGATCGACTTCGCCATTGGCTATTTCCCAATATCACCACTAGGTGTCACCAAAAGCACGCAGCCGTAGAAACGTGCTGATGACAACATTTCTCTGATCGTTTCTGTTTTGAGTGGGCGTGGAGAAGGGGCGTGGAATTGCTACTACGACGGGTTTTTGTTGGCGCAACTTTGATGGTTTGGTTTTAGTTTTACTCATTTGATCAGAACCAGAACCCAGGTGAGTCAAGTTTAATTAGTGTAGTCAGCGTTTTACCTGGGACTTTTTTTTTATTTACAAACGCATCACGAATCATAACATCTAGGAGATGTTTCAATCTAAAACCTTATGGATCGGGAAAAGTCTGAGAAGACACAACTGGAAAAGAACTCCGGATTTCCTCTGGACTAGCAACAAAAGACACTGGACTACAGAGATATGTCCAACTAAGCTACAGCTCCCTTAAGTTTAGTTTGGAACTAGTGAAAATGCTTATAGCGCCCCCTGTCAGTCTTCATCTGCTCTTACTCCAATTCTGCAGGGACTCATAAGACCAGGGTTGGCTGAGCACGAACATTAACCTTCTAGGAAAATTGTTTTCTAACTTACCTCACCCCTGTAAGGTCTCCAACCCTCCAAAATCCTCCAAGGTTCTACCCCCCAACCCCCAGACCAACCAAACTCCCTAAACCCTACCCCCCAGCTGCCCTGGGACCCTGTGGTTCAGACCAGGTCTACTGTGTTTGAATATTCTCTTTCTTCGTCACGCAGTGACTTAGTCATGCGGTCTTCCCTCCAATTGTGCTGAAAGTCCACCCACAGAGGGCAGAGTGGAGAAGATACCCTCCCCCACCTCACCCAGTTGAAGACCTTGAATCTTTACATAAACCCTTTCATCTTTCTATGTAAACTAAGTCTGCTGTGTCAGAGACCCCTCACTGTCCTGGAGTCCTGTTGACGTCCATACAGTAATCTGGCAGATTAGCCAGATTAGCACACTACTGTTTATCATGTCTACAAGATATAACGCAATCAGGGGACGGATTTATCTCCTTAATGCCCCCCTCCACTCCTTGCCCTCCCTTCTTTGTTCCTTTCTCACTGTCATCAACAAGTCCTTTGTCCTTTCTCCGTCCACAGCATGGCACAGAAAGAGAAGCTACAATGTCTGAAGGACTTCCACAAGGACACCCTAAAACCTTCACCGGGGAAGAGTCCAGGAACCCGTCCTGAGGATGAGGCTGAAGGGAAGGTGACCCAGCGGGAGAAGTGGTCCAGTAAACTTGACTTTGTCCTGTCCGTGGCCGGAGGGTTTATCGGATTAGGGAACGTCTGGCGCTTCCCATACCTCTGCTACAAGAATGGTGGAGGTGAGTAGGAAGTACAGGAGGCCTTCAAAAAGTTCCAGGGGTCAGTTTTCTTAACCTATTGGTTTTTGTGCTTCCAGGTGCATTTCTCATTCCGTACTTCATCTTCCTGTTTGGTGGTGGTCTACCTGTCTTCTTCCTGGAGGTGGCGCTGGGCCAGTACACATCTGAGGGAGGGATCACCTGCTGGGCCAAGCTCTGTCCCATTTTCACTGGTACGTCACAGCACTGAAACCAAATTTTGAAGATTTCTTGACTATCTCGTAGCGACCCCCGCTTAAAGGGAGCAAGCCTTGGGGGTTCCCCTAAGGTGACAGTATTGGGGGCTTTGGCATTACCAGTGAGAACTGATGGACTGCAACCTGTGGACACAGTTCCAGGGAAGCCAACGGTATTAAAAGCAGTTGATTGGTGGAGATGGACCAGAACCCATAGAGAACCAAGGGTGATGAACAGTCCAGGGGAATATCAGACAAAGGGATGGGCTGGAAAATAGCTGATCCTTGAGAACCAATGGTTGGATACCACAGTGTTTTTCTTGGCTTTAGTGTACCAGGTGAAGACCGTAGGTCCAAATGGTCTAAAACTGCAGACAACTGGTGATCACACCTGGGAAAGAAGTTGGAACACCAGTTACCAAACAGTACCAGAGTTTGAACCTCCAAGTAACCCATTAAGTTTTTTTTTCTCATTACAATCAGAACTGTTTGATAAAAACAGTTCTTAAAACGGATTTTCATAAACCTCAGAATCCTTCAGTTTGTGGACAAACCACTAGCAGTCAAACAGGGGAACAAGTTCTCGTCCTTCAACCACGTGTTCCAGGGAGGAACCTTGTGGAGAGAGCGGTTGTCAGCTTCTAAATCAGAGTCTGTATTTGCCCCCCCATCTCCTGATACCCCTGTCATCACCCTACTGCGCTTCCCTCCAACCTTGGAGTGACAGCTGCTGTGATGACGGTGGCGGCAGCTGCCATGACGCCTGGAATGGCTCACTGCTCAGGGAGGAAACCAGGAAGCATCGGATCATCTGCAGCTGCCAGGAATTGCCACTGTTCCTCGGATGCTTCTTTTCCCCGTATTGAAGCATAAAGAACCACTCAGCCATGTTTTATAATGTCCTGGTTGGACAGTCCAGCTGGTGTTTGGTCTCTGGTTTTGATGGAAGGAACAGTTGAATTGACTTGAGCAGGAGTCAACATTGCAGGGCAGCGTTCCACCCTGGACTGTTCCCAAAGACACCATTCCTCTTCCTAAACACTTTCTTACAGAACTCCTCATACAGGATTAATCAGACTAATTAATCCCCCCTGTCCTGTCTTACTCTCCTGCAGGTATCGGCTACGCCTCCATTGTCATCGTGTCTCTGCTCAACATCTACTACATTGTCATCCTGGCCTGGGGACTCTACTATCTGTTCCAGTGCTTCCAACCGGAGCTCCCTTGGGCGAAGTGCAACCAACCCTGGAACACAGAGAGCTGTGTGGAGGACACGGTCCGCAGGAACAGAAGTTTGTGGATGGCTGCCAACGTCACCAACTTCACCTCCCCTGTCACAGAGTTCTGGGAGTGAGTGTCCTCTGGAGGATGAGCTGTCCACAGTCATCCTGTTCTTGAGTGTCTGAATTTGAGCACACTTCGACTGTCCCCTACTTTCTTCTACTCTTGTGGATCGTCTTCTTTTGTACTATAGTGTCTTCTCATCTTCCAAGGTTTTTTATTGTCCTATACTATTGTCTACTGTCTTCTACAGTCTTCTACTGTTGTCCTATATACTGTACGTGTCTCTTCAGTCATCTACAGTTTTGTACAAACTTCTACTGCCTGAGCACTTCTTGTTTCTAAAGTGTCCATCTCTATCCTCTGCAGACACAATGTCCTGAGCATCTCCTCTGGGATTGAAGACATAGGGCCTCTGAAGTGGGACCTGGCCCTGTGTCTCCTGGCGGTGTGGATCATCTGCTTCTTCTGCATCTGGAAAGGAGTCAAGTCCACTGGGAAAGTGAGTGTTTTAGTGGACACACATCCTGTCCAGGCCATGTTGCCCGGACGCCGTTTGGCCTTCACTTTGTATCCCGGCGAACAAGTGACGTAAAGTGTTGTAGGGAGAGAAAGCACAGGCTGATTTACACACTCACACGTCTCTGAGCGGCCCCAGAAGTTGCCTCTTGGCCAGACTTCCTGTCGTCTGCTTCTCCTCATCGCTCGCTCTGCTCTGGACTCCACTTGTGGACAACAATGGCAACCCTGGCTGGTCTCCGCAGAACAGTGTGTCCAGCATGACAAGCATCACACAAAACATCAGGACGTTTACCTGCTGAGCTCTAATGTTCTAGTTAAGGGATACATGGTTCTCCAGGTTCTCTAGGTTCCGTCCCTTGTCCACAAACATACAGATGGAGTTTAGTTTTTTATTCACTCTTAACTGATGTCAGGTGAGAATATGAGTGTGATTGACCAGCTCCACTCTAGCTCCACCCACCACTCCCTTATAGCGGTAGAATCTCAAGAGTGAAAGTAACAGTGTATGTAGAAGTTATACCAGGAGAAGTAGTGGTTGTATTTGTAGTACTGCCAGGAGTATAATTTATAGTACAACCTGTAGTATCATTACCAGTCGTATTAGAGGTGGTGGTACTACCTGGGGTATGCGTAGTAGTGTTGGTTCAGACTTCACGCCAGCACACGTTACCTCTGTTGGTAGAAAGTGGGTATTCTCCACCACCTCACATGTTTTCTCCTGTTGTCCTGTAGGTGGTGTACTTCACGGCAACCTTCCCATT
Source organism: Paraplagusia blochii (assembly GCA_016785265.1). Classification (NCBI taxonomy): domain Eukaryota; kingdom Metazoa; phylum Chordata; class Actinopteri; order Pleuronectiformes; family Cynoglossidae; genus Paraplagusia; species Paraplagusia blochii. The sequence goes on from JAFBJS010004992.1 coordinate 9,491, forward strand.
TGTGATGCTGATCGTGCTGCTGATCCGAGGCGTAACTTTACCAGGAGCTGCTCAAGGGATTAGGTTCTACCTTTACCCAAACCTGACCCGCCTTCAGGATCCAGAGGTAAATCATTGGTTTAAAACAGTTGCCAAAGCTCATTGGGGTCAATATAGGGGGCACAGTCCGGTTCAAAGACAATTGTATTTAATGAACTGAGGTTAGCATCAGCGTCAGATGTTTGTTTGGTCAATGGTCGGACCAGGACTCATCTTGGGACCAAAAACGTCTTATCTGAGATCAATTCTTTCCTCCTGATGTCATTGTTTATCAGCTAACATGGCAAAGGTGTATCCGCAATATTTGAGCAACCGAAACAAACAGCAGGGGGTGGTGTTGGCAATAATCTGAAGAATAACCAAGCGCATCACAATACAGGATGAACAGTATATATTTTACGATATACTAAGATACTAAATGTGTGCCGATATATATCAAGATTTTAAACAACAATTTCTTTGTAAGGATATCGCAATATTTCAGCATTTGATTGTGTTTTCCGCCACCTAGTGGACATTCTTGTGAGTAACAAATAAATGAGGCTGAGAACTTCACCCGTCAACCCTCCAACCTTGACTCTTCCATCCTCAACCCCTCATCGTTTGACTCCACCTTTAAGTCCTCATCCCTCGACTCCTTATCACTTCACTCTTTCTCCCTTGTCTCCCCAAACTTTGACTCCTGATCCCTTGACTCCTCCTCTCTTGATACCTCCTCAGTGCGGTGAACCTCCTTTGTCCTCTGTCTCCTCCTCAGGTGTGGATTGATGCAGGAACACAGATCTTCTTCTCCTACGCCATCTGCCTGGGCGCCATGACATCACTGGGCAGCTACAACAACTACAGATACAACTGCTACAGGTGAGTTGCTCCTGGGGGAATGGGATTCATGGGGAGTGGGGGTGAGCCTGCAGTAGAGGCAGCTCCTGGTGGCCTGTGAGTGAACTGCTGTGTTGATTAATGACCTCCATGACATCCATGTGTGACATAGGGACTGTTTGCTGCTGGGAGGCCTCAACAGTGGTACCAGTTTTGTGTCTGGCTTCGCAATATTTTCCGTCCTGGGCTTCATGGCACAAGAACAAGGGGTGGACATTGCCGATGTGGCAGAGTCAGGTACGAGGGTTGGTGAGGTGTTGGTAGCAGCAAGGGTGGGCACCGCTGCCTGACTAAAATGAAATTTAAAGAAATAATCTAATTGGAAGGTTGAAAGTAGAGCAAAGATGAAATGTTGTTGTGAATGTTGAAAATCGGCAATTGAACACTCCTTGAAGAAAAGCCAAGGAAGGATCCCACTGGTACAACACCAGCTGTAGACCAGACCAGAAGGTCGTTGTTAGGAGGTTCTGTGTTGTCCGCCTACTGGGGACAATACAGTATCTGTGGGGTTCCCCTGTTGACTCACTGCTGGCAAGGACTGAGGAGAAAAAGTCGGACAGTTTATTACCATACAGTACTGTAGTACTACACCGCTGTAATACTACAGTACTAACACAGAGTCAATCAGCACAACATGTCTTCAATGACATTATGTTAAGATATAACTATGATAATATCTTAACGTACGTTGAGGAAACTTCGAGCAGTTTAATTTTTTTTTTCAGCAGTTGTTTTCAGTGACAATAGCTCAGTTTATATATAAATACACAGACGTGGACAAAATATTTGGGACCCTTCTGTTTGAAAATGAAATATCCATAATAGCCACAAAAAAAAACTTGAGGCTAACAAAAGTTGGAAAAAAAATGACCAAAAATTCACCAATTTACCAAAAAAGAAACATGGCTTTTGAATCATTTTCATTGAGTCTAGTTTTATTATTTCGTTTTTTGGAATGATTCTGTAGCACCCATAATCAAAAGCCACATCTGATTTTTGTCAAATGATTTTTCGTAAATTTTTATTTAAGACTACTTTGAACTTATCAATTTCAAGGGTTTTTTTCCCGGTACAATTGAGGGTTTTCTGTTTAATAGAAGGGTACCAACAATTCTGTCTACGTCTTCAAATATATGTGGACATATATATTTATTTGCCTGATGAAAAAAAAGTTGCCACCAAAAAGAAAATTCACAAACTCTAATATTCCGTTGGAACGCCTGTAGCTTTGATTATGGTGCACATTTGCCGTAGTATTGTTTTGATAAACTGAGATCCCACTAGATTTATTTCCATCCAATACTTCACTGATCTTTTACCAAGACCTTGCGTTGATGATGGTAACGTCTGAACGCTGCGCAAAGTCTTCTCCACAAGATACACCCAAAAGATTCTCGACAACGTTCAGGTCTGGACTCCTGGTCCCTGAACAACTCCATCTGGATCATTGTCATCATTAGAATAAGCCCATCCCATAAGAGAGGATAAAATCCAATGATGGAATATTCCGACCGTTCACTGACCAACGGCAGGCGGCTAGGACCATTTGATTTGTAAAATCCAGGGGGCGACATTTTTTTTGGCCAGGCAGTGTATACAGTATATACAGTATATGTTCATGTCTTCGTCTGTTCTCGACTCTTCAATTTCTCTTGATCCACTATTCAATTTCGACGTTCACCTTAGAATCCCCTTTGAACGGTAACTCAGTCAGTCAGGCATCACTGTCACACCTAGAGTAGAACCAAGAACGGAGAACGGTTACCGGACAGAAAGAATATATAAATGGCAGCGTCGAGTTTGTCTCCCGAAGTCGTGTTTACGACATGGAATTTGGATCCAACGTGTTTGACATTTTGGTGATGAAGTCATGAGAAGACTGTTGCTAGTTTACGGAAACATCAGCGAAGGCTGCGTAACATGAGACAAGCCATACGGAGAACAGGAACTCAGTCAGCAGGACGGTGTTAAAATAGACAGATCTGAATCCTCCGACATCAATGTTACAGTATCTTCATATCTACATACAGAGGGAGGCGCAGGGGCTCAGTGGACAAACATGCCTGACAACAGGTGGAGGTTCCAAATACGTCACATTGTAATGTAATCTAATACAGTGTTTTATCATTTTATATAGGATAGTCATACATCCATATATATACTATGTATGTATGTATGTATATATTCTATGTTAGACGATCTTATATATATATATATTTATAGACATATGAACGTGTGCATTCCCATTTAGCGTGATAATATTTTGATTCTATTCCTTGAAGCTGAAATAGTTCGGCTGCTTGAAATTCCAGATCGTTTTTTGATCTGCTCAGGCGTTACATTTGGTACTCGCAAACCTGCAGAACCAACTCCAACCCCCCCAGGCCTGCACCACCAGCTGGTGCAGCTAGCTTGAAAGCTCTATCAGCTTTGACATCACCTAACAGATCTGTTTGCAGTCAGACGTCCACATTAGACAGACTGGTCCTGATCCCTGGTCCCTGTCCTTTCTTTAATTCCAGGTCCAGGCTTGGCCTTCATCGCTTATCCAAAAGCTGTTTCAATGATGCCCATGCCAACACTCTGGGCCATACTCTTCTTCATCATGCTCCTCCTCCTGGGCCTGGACAGTCAGGTCAGTCTACATTGTGACAACATGAGGTCTGTTCCAGGATCCAACAGCTACTAAATATATATATAATACATATAATGTACATATATAAGTATATTAAGAAATAAATCAATTGTGACTTAGGTGGGCTGAATATGTCCAGCTAGCACAAGGCGAACTGATGGTGTGACAGCGACTAGCCTATTAGCTACGTCATCATTTGAGTTACAATACTGGCCCCTTCTGGGTGATCTTAAACCCAAAAGTGGAAAGTTCGCAAGAGTGAATGATGTAACCAAATAGTTCCAGTGAACCACAAAACTGTTCTGATACTGCAGTTCCGGGGGCGTCCACTAGGGGGCCACGACTGTACATCAGGTCTTTTCTACTGAAAGTCAGTGATTCTTGATCGGATTTTTGTCTTTGATATCGGCCACGTGTCGTTGCAGACAAAAGTGTGAAGCAGATGAACTCTGCGTCCAGATCACATTTCCTGCGTCCAAGGGAAATTCTACTCTGGTCTAACTCTGTCCTGAAGTTGATTGGCTGCCACTCTCAGGACAGGGCTCTAAATTTGACCACATGTAAATACTTACACGATTGCTGCCAGTCACAGGGCATCGCAGTGACGGGGGTACAGTATGGATGTGTGTGTGGTCTCACACAAACACACGTGTGCCTCCGTTATGTAACAGAGTTTTGTTTGGTCCCACGGTGGGTAAGGACCGCAGAGACACTGAGCCGTCCAACCAGAGCTGGTGTGTTTTGATCAGGACGTGGGTTGAAATAAAACAGGTCTAAAAATGTTCCCCTCCCTAGATGTGAATTGTCCACATGGTGTTGAGGGACATTTGGACCCTGTGTTCTGACTCATCTTAATTTTAATACCCTAACTGAAGTAAGGCCAGAGAGGCCTACAGTGGGGACAGGAAGTTTGACTGCATCTTTCCTTGGCTTCTCCATGAGCATCAATTCCATTTTTTAGAAGGAATGCCCAAACCTCTGATCGCCTTCGCATGAACTAAAGCTGCTTCTTGTCTCTCTTCTGCTGCTCTCTGCTGCCCCCAGTTTGTGGAGGTGGAAGGACAGATCACCTCCATCGTGGATCTGTTTCCCGCCGTCCTCAGGAAGGGCTACCGCAGGGAGATCTTTATTGCCGGCCTTTGTTGCATGAGCTATCTCCTGGGACTCGCCATGGTAACCAGGGTAAGTTTCCCAAATGACATCGCCCGTCAAAGTTACCCCACTCCCTCCTCCTCTTCCCCAAGCACTCGCGCTGTCCGTGTTGTTTAGAATCAGAGCAGAGATAACGTAACTTTCCACTCGTCCGTTTACTTCGACAGATGACCAAATATGGCTTCACTGCACTCTGGCCACTCACTCGTCCTGCTTCTGTGTGTGTGTGCACGAGTGTGTGTGAGAGTGTGTGTGATCTGCAACGCTGTTTTCCGTCCGACCTCCTGCTGTGTGGCGGTTGCCGTCTCAGCACCTGTTGAACTCTGGCTCTATTGGTCGTGCGCCAACATTCTTCTGTACGGCCCCTGGGCCCCGCCCCATCCAGGCCTTGATGCCCCCCCGCGCCCCCGGCCTCACTGTCCTTTGCTCTGTCACTGTAATTCAATGTCCGTCCACAAACGTTGCCCTGAAATTTACGACCTCTGTCTCCAGGGCGGCATGTACGTCTTCCAGCTCTTTGACTACTACGCCGCCAGTGGGATGTGCCTCCTGTGGGTGGCGTTCTTCGAGTGCATCGCTGTCGCCTGGGTTTATGGTAAGTTGGCAGCAGTCCCCGTCACAGTGTGTGGCCATTTTTTTTCCCAGAAATGTTTACGATCACGTGGATTGGCCAACAAAGAGCGTGTGTAGGCAACAACTTTTTTTGAGTCAAGGACCTCATACAGTATATTTATGTAATATATTAGCTGAGCCACTAAATTCAATAATAAACTGTTGACCCCCAGTCCCTTCACCTGGATCGTGGCTAATGTCAACATGACGGTAAATAAGACCCCTCACACAGAGAACTAGTTTTCACTGATAAAGACTATTTACAGTGGCGCAGGTTCCAGGTCCTGGGGGCCAAATGCGGACTATTTGGTATTTTAATCTGGAACGGATTTCAACATAATCACGTGATATTGATTTGTTTGAAAACCGTTCTTCTGGCAATAATGGAAACTTGACAACACAAAGCCTGAGTTTTGTCAAATTTGTTGGACTCACGCTAAGGGTTCTGGGACCTTTACCTCAGTTTTGGGAGCAACGGCAGCACATGTTGGTATCAGTCAATATCAGCTTTGGAAAATTAGGTGTTTTGACAATATTGGCAAAAAATAAATATTGTCCTGCGTAACAACAGGTCAGTTTTCCAAGATTTCCTGTTCCCACTTTCTTGGATAATTCCTAGGGATAATAAAAATCTTCTCTCTGTGCTTCTCGCAGGTGCTGACAACTTCTACGATGCTGTTGAAGACATGATCGGCTACAGACCCAACCCATGGATGAAGTGGAGCTGGACATTTATCACACCCGTCCTCTGCATGGTAACAACGGAACACCACCTCCAGGTCTCTGTCCTCCAGGTCCAGTTCACTCACACGTCTTTGTTTCCTCAGGGATGTTTCATCTTCTCCCTGGTCAGGTACAAGCCCCTGACCTACAACAAAGTGTACGAATATCCCGACTGGGCCATCGGCGTGGGCTGGTGTCTTGCCTTGGCCTCTATGATTTGCATCCCAATGGTGATGGTCATCAAGATCCTGCAGTCTGAGGGACCACTGATTGAGGTAAGCAGAAAGCTAACACTGAATAAAGCTGTAGTTGTTGACCTGTGGGGGGCGCCGCAGCTAGAGGAGCCAGATTGAGATGATTTGGACGTGTTCAGAGGAGGGACAATGAAAGAAACCCCTGAAGAAGGGACAAGATCATATAATTAATGTGAATAAGTCAGTCTTGTCCTACCATGTGATGGACGGTTGTTCTTCTGCCCCCCAGAGGATCAAAGATGTGGCTGCACCGGCCAGTTCGGACGTCAGCTCCCGTCCAAAACAATACAATTTGAACGGCAGCGAACTGACACCGGCCCTCGACCCCATCGGGAACAATGGCTCCACCAAGCCCCCCCACACCATTGTGGAGACAACAATGTGAGCGCTCTCTGTGAGAGGATTAAAGTTGCAATGCTTTCTGTGCTGTCATGTTCGCTAACTCTGATCATGCTAGGTTTACACTGTAGTCGTCCGCGGTTCCGTTGGGTTCCACGGAGAACGTCTTTGTTTTTCTTCATTCTTTTTTTTTTTTTTTACCTTATTAACAATGTAAATGTTACACTTGATGCTGTAGTTGACACTGGTCTCAGATTAGAACCGTTTCCAGACAGAACTCGTCCGTGTCGACTACAATTCGCCGGTTCCTAAATGAGTAGGAATCTGTTTGTCTGTTTTATTTTTTAAACTTTAACAACTTTATTTTCTTTAAACAAACATATAGTTGTGGTGAAACATACAAAACTCTGCGCCCACATACACAGTACTTACAGTAGCAAGTACTTTTACTAAGATACTGTACCTCCACCAATAGATCCACTCTATCAGGGGTTCTAGTCTGGGTTCTGCCCCTTCTCAGTGTCAACCTTCCTGCCCCCATCCAAGAACCTTTCCATAAAACCGTCACAGAGAAAATCCAAACTGTACTATCAACGGTTCCTGCTGCCAGGTTCCAATGGTATCACAACTACCTAGCAAAGGTCCAGGAACCAGTGGTCCCTGCACCATGTGTCACCCTGACCTAGCCCTGCACAATTTGAAACTGGAGTTTAGAAACAACCAATATCTAGACTGGTGTTTCCCAAAACAGGGGGCGGCACCAGCAGGGGGACGGGAAGTTACTGTAGAGTGGACACTGAAAGTCGAATCGATTTGTTTTCCGTTATTATTATTATTATTCCCAGAGTTTATTTCAAAAGAGTTCAGCAGGAATCTATCTTTCTTGAAATAAGGCTCAGAGGATTTTTCAGTCAAGAGCTTGGAGATATACCTGACAATAGGGGGCGCTGCAGCAAAAGTTTGGGAGCCATTGGTCCACACCGTCCTAGAGACAATAATCAAGATCTCTCAGATCTCATCCGTCCAGAGTCTGATCTGCACCAAGAACCAGGGAATTGATAGATAAAGAGATTCATACGTGAATGGGTGGTCAGTGCTCTTGCCTTACAGCAGGAAGGTTGCTGGTTCAAGTCCTGGCTCTTGGTGCTGTTCTGTTCTGTTCTCCCTCTGGGTTCCATCCAGGTTTTACTACAGTCCTGAAATGAGAGGATTTGGAGATGACGTTGAACATTCACACTAAACTGACCATAGGTGTGAATGATGACGTGAATGTTGTCTTTGAATCCCTCTGACGGGCTGGAAAACCGCCTCCCCCCACCCTGAGGATTGGCTCCTCCCCCCTGACCCCGCCTTTCACCTTTCACTACAATATCTTTGTTGCACTTTAAACACTGTCCTTTTTTAAAACAGCTGTTTTAGCCGTAGCTTTTTGATATTCTGACTCACAGAGAACCTCAGATGTTCTACTGCAGAACACAGAGGAGCAGCTGTGATGTCATAGATGAAGATCAGGTCAGCTGACTTAGAAACCTCGGAGGTCGGACCCTGACTGACCTCTGAGGGGTACCAAAGTATTTCTGACTGTCCTCTAATCTGTATGTTGAATTATTTGTAAAATGAAAATTAAAGCTCCAGTTTTTAACCCACTCTCTCGTCGTTGTGGTCTTTGTGCCGTTGTTTTCTCTCCTACAATCAGGACACGTCCACTGTCCATACATGGACCGGTCTCAACACGGTCCAGACCTCCACCTTATTAGGAATCAGGGTCTGTGTCTGATCAGATCAGACTTTGTAGAGAACCGTCTACACTGTCAGCAGATGTTATTGAGACTCTGGACTCAGACCAGTGGAGTCAGGAAGGTTTCTGTTTTCCTGTAAGGCAGGGGTCTCAAACACGCGGCCCAAGGGCCATTTGCCGCCCGTTGAATGATATTTTGCGGCCCCTACCTTGATGTTAAAGTTGAATTTATAATTACGCCGGTGGTGAAGAGGGTGTGGTCGGGGGACAGGTTTGAACAACCAATAAAAAACCACAACAACAGTTTATTCTGGTAAAAGAAATGTGTTTCTTAGTTTATAATAAATAACAAAAATAAAATAATTATCATTCAATTAAATTAAAATAGGACAAAAAAAAATTAAATGTCCCAACAGAGTACCAGCGTGTATCAATAGTAAAGTACTGAAGGTACAAATAAAAAATTAAAACATGAATTCATGTGTTCTCAAGAGTGGTTCTCAAACTATGGTACAAGGATCACCAGGGCTCCTGCAGTTCATATGCCAGGGAGCAACTCAGTAGTCAGTGAGTCAACTGGTTCTGCTTCTGGTACTGGTCCACCTGGTACAGTTAAAACTACGTGGAGAAGCTGAAGGTTCCAGACTTGGTACAAAGTGAAAGTTTTGGAACTTCCTTCTTGAAGAAATGAAAGGAGTCTAAAGAGCGCCACCTCTGGTTCCACCGGTGAAGTGATTCAGTAAGAACAAAAAGAGGAAGTAAAGGTGAATGATGAATGAATGACTGTCTCCACTGTGTGTGTCTCCTTGGTGAAGGTGTGAGTGTGTGTTGTCATCCTGCCCCCCCCAACACTGTTATGTAACCCATGAGGCATGGCCAGTAGGTGGTGAGGGTGGTCTGGGTGAGGGGAGGGGGGCCATGAACTTGTGCTTCAGTGAGACAGATGCTGTCCAGGATAAGTGAGTGAGTGGGTGGTGGGTGTCAGGGAATGTGAAGAACAGTGTGACCCCCCGGCCCCCTGATCTCCCATAAAGGCGTTGTGTGTGTGTGTGTGTTCAACAGTGTTGGGGGGGTTAGGTTGGCAGCTCCAGAGGCGGGGCTCACACCGCCACGCTCCCATTGGTCGACGGGTGTTGATGGGCAAAGTGGGGTCGATCAGAAAGGTCCCCCGACCCCCAGCTGTAGGGCTCTGACCCCCCAGTCCGGCTGACAACAAGGTCCAGACTTTCTCCAGCCTCCGTGATGAGGGGAACGGCCAGACCACAGTCCAGGTCCCGGGTCCTGACACAGTTTACCTTTGGAACATTAGAACTGATTAGATCAAAAAACTGTACCAGCGACTGTACCAGTACCATTGACCAGCGTTAGACACTGTAAATGTAGGAATAAATAAATCAAACATTGGTCCAGTGGTAAGTTTCAGGGTGGAGGGTTCAGAGACAGCGCTGGTACCTGGAGGATACGGTCCAGGGACTTTAACCCAGCCTGGTCAGCGGGGCCGTCAGGACGGATCATGTTGATGAAGACGCCCTTCTCCAAGAGTCCATCAGACACGCTGAAGCCAAAGTCCTGGTTCTGAAGGTCTTTTCTGACTGATATCTGAGAGAGAGACAAAGACACACAGGGAAAAATATATATATTAAGGATTCATTAAATGCAACCGAGTTTGATGACAAATCAAAAACAAGATGGAACCAGATTAATTTTATTAATCTGGATTAAACCACAGATTAGAATTGACGAACCCCCCTTCACACTACAGCAGGGTCACATCAGAGGTAAGACAGTAGGACTGTTGACTGAAGGTCACTGGTGTGGTGTACCAGGACTATAAAATTCCTTTGGAAAAGAGGACACTGTAGCGCCCCCTAAAGTCCAGAATCAAAAAAACAGAATTGTGTTTTTGGTTCTTGCTTCTCTTCAGTTTTTGTCAAAGAACCAGGGGCAGAGCATGGACCAGGTGAAGATTGGAAGTACAGTTCAACCATTGCTGGTTGGTAACTTATTGTAACTTTAATGTTACAGTAAAGTTACAATCTTTCATTAAGACATCCCTGGTAGTGACGTCACTGTGACCCGTCTGTCCTCAGACAGTTACAGAACATTTTCTCCACCATCAAACACAGCAGGACAGATGAAGCTGTTCTGACTAATGAGCCACAACAGGTCCAGACCAGTCCAGACCGGTCCAGACCGCTCAAATACCCACTGGGTCTAGTTAGAGAGTCAGCAGGAACCGGGGTGAAGTGGACCAGAACTGAGCCTGTCCCTCAGGGCCCTGTGTTTGTACTTTGTTCATCCACCCAAATACTACAGTTGAGTTCCGGTGGAACAATTATGTTGGGACTGTTGGGGGATTATATGAGTCCAGGGTCAATAATAATATAATAGTTTTATTTTAGTTTCATAATTCTCTCCAGAAGTGTCAAGAATGGACGGGATAAGACAGGAAGGTTTGGAGAAAAAGCTAGAGAAGACAGATTGAAATGGTTTGGACATGTTCAGAGAAAGGGACAGTGGATACATTGGTAGGAGAATGATCCTGGAGATGGAGCTAGCAGGTAGGAGACAAAGAGGAGATTGATGGATGCAGTGAGGGAGGACATGGAGGTAGTTGGAGTCAGAGTAGAAGAAAGGGCAAGAGGGGATGGAGGATTTTGACTCACTGTGGCAACCCCTGAAAAAGGGACAAGCCAAAAGTAGAAGAAAGTTCTATTTATAAAAGTGCTAGGGCCGATATAAATTTGGGGAGTTGCTTTACTGCCACCTACTGGTTCTATTATCACTCATCAACATTCCCTTAAGATGTCATTCTGATCACCCCAGTTACCAGGACTTCTTTCTTGTCCTGATACCCAGAATACCTTGTGCAGAGTGAGGGCCGGAGTGGACCGCACCCCGGTGGTTGTTCCTTTGACTTCAGCTGGTTGGTCTCTGGCTCTGTTCAGGTTGTTGCAGGTCTGGGACTGGTCCTGTTCTTCTTCACTGCTCTTGGTTTCCTCCAGATACAGACTCAGAGAACTTCCTGTCATGGACGCCTGAAAAATAAAGACGGATGATGATGGGAAGGATGGATCTGATCCCTGGTTCTCAGTGCAGCTGGTCTCATCTAACTGTCAATATCTCAAACCAGAGAAGAAGATCAGCAACAGGAAGTGGAGACAGTTCCTTTATTCACAGGAACTCTGGAGAACTTTGGAGGTTTCTGTGGAATTTGTTCTTCCCACATTGTATTCCAACAACTAAACGTCTTGTATCATAACAGTGGGTCACGTCATACACAGGAACACACTGCCACCTACTGTACTGGAGTGTGTAGTGTCACGATCTGACCAGTGATTTTCTGAGATAATTTCTTATAACTCGATGATTGTCGCACATTCATATGGATGTTTGACTAATTCACAAAACATTGTTAAATTCCAACTTAAGACACGGGTGGTGAATGAAAGTCTCCCCCTGAAGGTCAGGACTAACCTCCAGCTCCCGAAGAATCTGGGACTGACCGCAGGTCTCCAGGTCCTGCAGAGCCAGGGACCAGAAGCTGTCGTCCTGTTTCAGAGCACGGCGGCAGCGGGCGCTGATGAATCTGTGACAATGCAGAACTCCAACATGAGGCTGTGGGGGGGGGACTAGTCCATACAAAGGCAGTATGGTCCCAAGGAGGGGGGGCAGTTGTTGAAGAGTCCCATTAAACCCCCCCAGGTACAGAATGGAGGTTCACTGGACAGTGACTTGGACCAAGATTCGTGAAACTTCATGAATTCTCCCCCGAGGTGAAAACGAAGACCATGTGACGCAACAGTTAACCATGGAAAGGTCGGATGTGATGATACTTTTTGTGGACGAGTGATGAGGAAAAACAGATGGACCAGAATGGACAGCAGAACACCAGTGTGTGGCCAGTTAGTAAAAGAGCAGGTGTGACACAGAGAACCTGAGAAGAAAGAAGGACAACAGATGGAACAGGATACAGACGACTGGAAGACTGGACCATGGAGGAGTAGTAGATACTAAAATACTACACTGTAACTGCAGTACTGTAACAGTATCCTGTTGGGATAATAAAGCCAGGCGTACACTGTGGAATTTTTCTTCCAAAGTGGCAACAGTCTGCTACTCACATTGTGGGAGTGAATCTGAAGGGTGAGCAGTTCACAGCTCGTGATCACACACACACACACACACACACACAACACATCTGACTCCTGTGGATGTTTTGTAACATAATGTTAATAAAGATAAGGAGGTAGAAGAAGAAGCCAGTGTCTGTAGATGAGTGGAAGCTCACAGTTTCTCACCGACACACAGTGAAAATATTGCTCAGCAAACAAAAACTAATTTCCCTTGAAATTTGTGTCTTTCTGTGAATGGAAAAGAAAAAGTTGACGGTGACCACATGTATGGACCAGGAAATCGTCAGTTTTGCTCCCTGTTGTTGACTTGTTTCTGCCTCCGTATCTTTGTTTGTGCATGTGTAGTGTGGCAGGTTGAAAAAAAAAAAAAAAAAATCGGATTTCAAACATGTTTTTGATTTTCACACTATTTCACACACGTCATTTGTCGTTACCCTGTATACATTATGTGTCAAACTCAAGGCCCGGGGGCCAAATATGGCCAGTCAAGTCATTTAATGTGGACTGCATGATATTTCACCTGGAAAAAAAATACATTTTCTACTTTAAACTTTATGTGAATGCAGTAAATTAGTAAAAATTGAGTGCATTTTTTTCGCTGTGGCCAAATGACCTTACAGGTCCACAAACCGGTGATTTGGCACCCGAAACCTCTACAGTCTTACATACAACTGGCTCTTCAAGGCCAACTGTATTGCTAATGTGGCCCCTGGTAGAAATGGGTTTGACACCACTGCGCTATCTGATGCAAGTCACATGACTGCGCCAAATTCAAGGTTGCCAATCATTGCAAAAAAAAAAAAAAATCAGCGAAGGTAAAAAAAAAAACATAAAAATAAAAATCACACAGTGTACCCCTGTCTTAATATGTGCTTTTAGAGTCATACTGATCCTTGTGCCGACCAGGCCTCAAATATTGAATCTTTGAATTATTACTGTATTGTAATTAAATGTCAAGAGGAACAATAGGGTTAAAAATGTTGATGAGCCAAACAATCAACCCTACAGTTCATCCTATATATAAATATAACTTCTATAATTCTATAATGATTGATTATCTGTGAGTCCAGAGTCTAGAAAAACACAAGTAGAGAATAAGAAGATCTTCTGAGCAAATTAATCTACAATCGACAGACACTTTTAATGTTTCTGTGATTCTCAACTGGTGGGTCGTCCAGACCCACCAGCGACTGGTGGGTCGTTGTGGACCCATTTGCTGTTGGTTGCAGGATTTTCCCAGGCCCACGAATACACACAGGTTAACGAGTTACTGAATTAACTTTAAAGAGCTGAAGTTTACTTGGGTCGTGGCTCGTCGTTAAGAGGTGACGGTGGGTCCTAAAGATGACCATTTGAGAACCACAGATTTAGAATTTATGGTGTTGTTGGAGTTGAACCGACAGCTGTGCCTGGCTCCTGTGTGGTAATCAGGTCAGGGATGTCGCAAGGCCACAGTTAAGGCCACTGCTGGGACCAGACTAAAAACCAGTGAAGGAGGATTTTCTTCTTCTCTACACAGACCAAACATGTCCGAGGACAGGACGTGGACTGGTCTTACCCAGAAGTGGCGTCACCCTGGTCCTCAGACAACCTGCTGTCCAACAGCTGTGTGTGTTCTGAACCTGCAGGGGTCACACTGGTCTGGTTCCGGGGTCTGGAGCGTTTCCAGTCTTTGGTGTTGAATAGAGTGTCCGAGACATTCTGGAAATCACTTCCTGTCAAAACAGTCGTCTGGTTATTTGGTCAAAGAACTCGGTGGAAGCCTCGACTTTTAATGCTCTACCTTGGTGACTGTAGCCGGTATCGAACCCTAGACTGTCCCAGGAACTCACAGCAGAGTCTGTGCTGGGACCAGTGGCAGAGTAGAGCTCCGAGGGTTTCCTGTTCCGGTTGAAGTCTGTCAAGTCGTCCTCAGTGTCACTCAGAAACCCGGCTTCTCTGTCCACGGACGATAACCCTCTTCGCTCTGAGAGTCGGTGACAAACAAGATAAAAACTTAGGTTTTGACTACGAATGTTAACGAGTGATACTGAAGTACAACTGGTAATATTTATTCATTTTTACAAACCCCACTATGTAAAAAAAGATAAATTATTGTAAATGAGCCACAATGCTGCCATCTAGTGACCTTCATTTTAACATACAACCATTTTTCCCCATAACTTTTTTTAGAATTCATGAAGTCAGGCATTGTTTTGGGTTTTTCTTCAGAGGATATGACTATGTCAATTTTTACAGCAACGCCAACATTGTGCCGAGAGAATCCGTCAGCAGATTTTGTCTCACAGCCCTGGCTTTGACCTATTTGACAGTGAAAAAGTGCATTTGTCCCAAAGACAATATCACAAAATGTACAGTACAGGTATATATATAAAATAATGAGAGGACACTGACGTTCCACTTGCTTCTTGATCTTCAGGGTGACGGAGTCTCCAGCCGTCTGCAGCTGGTGGATGGCTTTACTCAGTGGCTTTCCCTTCAGACTGACTCCATTAATGGCCAGCACTCGGTCTCCGACATGGATGGCCCCGGTCCTGAGGAGACAGGGTTCACACAGTCTACATGGAGACCTGGACCATGAGGTCTGACCACCCCCCTCAACCCTCTCACCTCTCAGCCAGGCCTTTCCTGGTGAGGCCTGAGATGATGATGGGGTCAAAGGGTTCTTCGGTTCCAGAGATGGTAATTCCCAGCGGTCCATTGTATCTCTTCAACTCCACCGTGTAGATGATGGAGTCGCCCATCTCCAGCTCATCTACAGGTGAGGAAACATCAGGACTAGATACAGGACATGGACCAGGTAAGCTTCACTGTCACGGATTTCCTTGGGAATTCTACTATTTAAGTCTAAGAAAGAACAGACTGGAGATGAGTGTGAATGAAATGGACCACAGGTGTGAATTTCAGTGTGAATTAGAGCTTCAGTGGTTGTTGTCAGTTTTTTTTTTTTTTCTTGTGGGGCAGGTAGCAGTATCTGTAATGACGTACGATAATCTGCTTGGCAAACGGACTCTAAGTATATATTTATGTATGTTGTTTATATACATATTCATATATTTTTTGTCCTCCCTGTTTCTGAAGTGCTGTCATACCAATGTTGTCCTCGTCCTTCTGGATCCTCAGTTTGACCATGTCCTCAGCCTGCTCCAGGATGTGCACAGCGTCCTCCACTGTGCTGTTCTCCAGGCGCACGTTGTCGATGGCCAGTAGCCGGTCTCCAGGTTCCAGAGTACCGGTTCTAAAGGACGCAAGAAGAGGATCAGAACTATTAACCTGGATCTGGAGGCCTGTGGCCCTGACTCACCAGCTGAATCCTCTTAGACCATGGACTAAATGGAACTGCCTGAACAGGAGATGAAGGCGAGGTGACGCCACCTCAACCTCCAGCTCAGACTAATCTCCGAGCAGTGAAGTTCTCAGATAAATAGTTCTGGTGAAGCTCCTGTTGATGACAGGAACTTACCTGTGAGCTGTACTTCCTTTTCTGATGTCAGAAATAATGAGGGGTGTTCCAGGTCTCTTACTGGCTGGTGGAACAGAAGGTATAAAAATATTTATTTATTATTATTTTTTTCCCCATCTTTTTTGCAGGTTATTTTATCAGTTATTATCAAAGAAAACTCCTTAATAATAAATGTTGAAAACTAAGTGTACAGGTGGAGTTGACTAAAGACAGACAACACTGCCCCCTGCTGTACACCAAAACACTCACCACTGATGGTGATCCCCAGCTCCACGTCTCTCCTTTTGGGCAGTTTGACGTAGAAGGTGCCGCTGCTGGGAACCACAGACTCTGGAGTCAAGAAAACAACAACTTTCTGCTGGAGGAATTTCCCAAAGATCAGATGATATTTTATTTTATTTTCTTCTCACACTGAGGAGGAAACACATTTGTCAGTCAATACCTGCAACATCAAACTCCACCTCCAGGGTGACTTTATTGGCCAGAGCTGAGTCTCTGAGCAGCTGATGAGCTTCCTCCAAAGTTCCATCTTCAGCTGGAATCCCATTAATGGACAATAGTCTGTCCCCCACCTGCAGCAGTCCACACCTGCAGGACAGACGTCAACGGGAGTTCAATGTTACTTTTAGTGAACAGAAATGAAATGACACGGTTGACACGGTTAATCATCAAGGTGTAAGGAGTAGTCACTTGTCAGACCATGGTGCTACACACTCCAGTACAGCAGGTGGCAGCATGTTTCTAAAAAACATAGATCCTGACCTACTGTTAACTCCAACATCAGCTCCTTAACTATGCTAGGAGACATTGAGATGTTGGAACAGAACGTTGGACGACCTAGTTCCATAGGCACCAACAGAGTTCTCCAGAGTTCCTGTCTAGAAAGGAACTGTTTCCACTTCCTGTTGTTGATAAACTAAGTGTTAATGTGAGTGTGACAGTTGTTTATGTTTGCTGAACAAGACGCTAACTTCAGGTCCACTCTATAATCAACCCTGCAGAATCATCAGAACCAAGACTCGGTTCTGCATGGGTTCCATGTTCCACTGTATGAGAAATGTCCACTGTTACCTCTCTGCTGGACTGTCCGGCTCTAGGAAGTGGATGACTGGGGGGGCAGACAGAGCCTCTGTGGCGAAGACGCCCCCCTGCAGCTGGAGTCCAAACCCGGTGAGTGGATCTCCCCTCAGAAAGACCTCAATGGTCTCCACATGACAGACCTGATTGGCCGGTCCCACGGACCTGGAAGTCAGAGACACTGAGGACCAGAGAAGACACGGTCAGAGGGTTGACGGTTCACTCATCATACTCTACATAAATATCTATGTCTATTATTTTTTCTGCATTAACATCAAATTTTTTTGCCAAATCCTACGTGAACTCTTGTGCTCCTTCCTCCCGTTCCTCCTCCTCCTCCCTGTGGAGCCGCGGGGGCTGCTGGGAGTCACCGCTGGGATGGGGCAGGCCAAGGTGTTGCTGCCCTGGCTGCTGAAACCGGAAGTGATTGTGGAGGAAGGAGAGAAGCCGCCACTGACCAGAGCTGTGACCACACAGAAAACAGGATCAAGACGATACAGTTTTCTCTCCAACCAGCAGGTGGTGCCATTCAAACGGACTAAGAAAAAGATAAACAGAGTCGTTCAGAGCCAGTCAGTACTTACTCCTGCAGTGATCCTGGCTGCTCCTCGTCCTGCTGTGGCTGGCATGAGGGAGTTGACACTGGGGGGCGCTGTTGCTGCAGTTCTGATCCCAGTGAGGATGACTGATCTTCTGCACTTTGACTGCAGAGGAAACAACACGAATGTAAAAAGACTTCAGGAACCTCTACCTGAGGAGATCCATTCAAACTTCTGACGTCACCAACACATTGCTCCACAGAACTGAACAATTTTTACCAAAATATCTCCATCTACTCTGATGAATGCTCCGGTGGGAGATCAAGAAAAATTAAAATCTTACTTTTACTGACGAATTTCAGAAAAGCTGAGTGAACACTGAAGATCATTTTGACTATTTCATGTTCAGAGAAGTCCAAAGGTGAGAACAGTCTGAGTGAGTGAACCACCAGCTGCCGACTGGGTTGGACCAACTGGGCTGAACCAATTGGGATGCAGGAGTGGGGAGCTGATTGGACACAGCTGTGTGTGTGTCTGATTAGAGCTGACGTCAGGAGTGTGTGTCAGTGACATGGGTTAAAAGTCAGTAAAGTCCATGAGTGTTGGAATGGTTAAAAAAATGTAGGGGTAAGTCACTGGTCAGACCATGATAGTACACACTCCAGTACAGCAGGTGGCAGCATGTTCTTTAAAACATTGGTCCTGACTCTCTGTTTACTCCAACATCAGCTCCCTTCATAGGCTAGGAGATATTCAGATGTTGGAACAGAATATGGGAAGAACTGGTTTCAGAGACACAAACAGAGTTCCTGTTAAGAAAGGAAGTCTTTCCACTTCCTGTTGTCTTCTTCTCTGGTTCAAGAGATGTTAACCAGGTCAACCAGACCAGAGCAGTAGAACTGAGAACCAGAGATCGTGCTAATGGAGAGGAGGTTCACAGACCAGGCCAGTTGGTCAGAATCAGACATTAGCAAGACCTGTATTATACATTTCTATCTGAAGTTAGCGCCACCTGCAGGCTTAAAAGGGAGGCTGAGATGTACTTGCACCACTGACTGTAGACTGTAGAGACAGGGGAAGTAGGAGCTAACCGCCTGGTTATATAAGAGCTTGGTTAAGGCAAAGGCAAATCTGTCGCCATCTAGTGGCATCAGGTCAAATTACAGTTGACCCACTCCAGCACCGGTGAATCTGATTTAAAACCAGTCTTCACTGTGAGATCACGTGACAAATGTGGTTTGTGACGTGATTTTGATCGCACCTGTGTCCTGTGGCCGGACAGGAAGTCTGCTCTGATTGGCAGGGAGGACTTCCAGCTTGACAGTGTCAGGAGTGTTGGCCAAGAGCTGCGTAGCCTCCATCAGGGAGCAGTGGTCGGTGCTGGTCCCATTAATGGACAGGAGGATGTCACCTGGTTGCAGCGCTCCACACCTGTGATGTAATCAAACTGCATTATAACTGAAGTTAAAGAAATAAAGAGTCATAAAAATCTCCTTTCACCTGTCCACCACGCTGGCCGCCTTGATCTTGTCGATGATGACAACTTGTTTTCCTCTGTACAATGTTGTGGTGAGGCTGACGCCCAGACTGGCCGAGGAGCCCCGCACTATCTCCACCAGCAGGGGGCCTGAGGCTTGTTGTATGGACTCTAAGAAAGACAAACACAGATAGAGGGTTGGAGCAGTGACTTTTCTTCTCACGTCAGTTCCCCCTCTGTCGTCTTCTGCCCCCACCGCCCCAGAACCACATTAGCTTCAGCAGCTCACCATGGATCGAGATGTCATATTCAATCAGGAACAGCGCCTCCTGGCTGCTCTGCATCAGCACAGTCAGGGCATCTGCATGCTTCTCTCTGTGCAAAGGCATCCCATCGATACTCAACACTCGGTCCCCGGTCCTCACAGTGCCCTCTCTGAGGACACAGAGGGAAAAAAAATAATTTTAAACGCTGTATGTGAGATGAAAGATAATCAATGACCATAAAGTTCTACTGTTTCACACATTAATGAAGATAAGAATATTATATGCCTCGGGACGTCCTTAAAATAGTCCCTAGTCAACACAGCGGTGATGTCACGCTTCACTGAGTTAATGTACATTAATATTCATATGGCAGACAAACTGACACTGTATACTAGTACCAGTACCAATACCAGTGGTATTATAATACCAGAATCTGACCTTTATCAAGCCCTGCAGAAAAACAGCAAATTGACCTCCTTTGAAGCCCACTGAAGCTAGTTCTGTAGTAAATACTTATTTCACTGTAAATACAGTACAGTATCTGGTACATCACCTGGTCCCTGGTCTAAATATAAACACATCAGTACTTTAATTCTGCTCCGTCACTCTTTACTCTCAGTGTCCTACCTGTCAGTTGGTCCTCCAGGTCGGACAGAGGTCACCACCAGAGGGCGAGATCTGCGCCAGTCTTCATGGAATCCTCCTGGAGGACCAGGAATATTAAAATGCTTGTTTGTAACCATTCTTTTCCTCCATCAACACACCCTTGGCACCAACCTCTCATCACGAAGCCATAGCTGTTCCCCTCCTTATGGAGACACACCTCGATGGTCTTGGTTCTGGTTCCTGGACTTTGGCCTTGGAGCAGAGATAGACATCGATGGTCAGTGTTGTGACACATGATCCCTATGTTGAATCACTATATTTAAAGGTCTCCACATGTTTGGATCTATAACCATCTAGGGGTTTTTAATCCCTGTACGGACCAAGAGAACCTTGACAGGAAGGATCTGAGTCCTTCTTGTCTCCTTTGAAGGTTTAGTCTCTGACACCAACAACACACCCACCAGTCTGCGGAAGTTCGTACTCCACCTCCAGCACCACCCGCTCCCCAACATTCTTCAGCAGTCGGATGATCTCATCATGACGAAGCTTGGACAGGTTGATACCGTTGACTGATCTGATGTAGTCTCCGACGTTCAGTTGGTCGCTCCTGTGGGCGGTCCAAAGGGAAGAGAATCCAACGATCATCCATCCACCAAACTCTCATTCACACCACAAGACATGCAGTATACTTTAAACACTAGAACAACCACAGGGGTCATTTTGACCCTTTTGAAAATTACTCCCCTGTCTTTTCCTAAAATGTCTAAATTTTATTTCAATTTTTTTAAAGTATTAGTCAAAAAATAAAAAAGATATAATCCATTCTACCTAGTCAGCCCATTTTACACACAGCAAATGTTTCTTTGCTATAGTGCCATTTATGTCCTGCAACTGAAAATGGAGGAAGGACGAAATATTTGACTGAGCTCTGTCAGAACCGGCTGTCTGATGAGTCAGACGCAGCGATTTAAGAAGAGGAGAAGAATACTTGGCTGTACACACAAGTCAAGGCATCAATTGTCAGAAAGTATAATGTGAATAATAAAGAGGTTAAATCACAAATGTCTTTGTTCTTTACTTATTTTAAAGAAATCACATTTATATTAACATGTAAATATATAAATAAAGAATGTATATTTTTCTTTTAAAAATCAATTCTCATAGGATATTTGGGAAAACTGTGGTCTAAAGTACTGCATGGACAACAGAGACAGACACCCCTTGGATCTGTTGTGGACGTTGTTGATGTGTAAATAAAAGCTGGGTTGACGGGACAGCAGGTCCTCAGTTGAGGCTAACAGCTACAGACACTGTCGCTGGGTTAGTGTGAATCTCACCTGGCAGCCAGTCCACCGGGCCTCAGGCTGAGAACTCTGGGCCTGCCATCTTTGTCCGAGCCACCAGAGATGGTGAGGCCCAGGCTGCTGCCTTCCCTCTTCATCAGCTCCACCGTGGTCACCCCTCGACACTCCTCTGGTGACGAAGAAGAACCGACGGCCAGAGACACAGATCCAGAGTCAGCGCTTGTGTCAAACCCACGGTCTGACATCATCAGAGTGACTGTGATGATGGATGACTTCTAACTGTTAGCATTATTCTGGTGCTAGTAGCAATGCTGCTTATCGGGATAAAAACCTCCCAAAAACACCTCCACGTTGAGGTGATACTAGTTTCATCGTACCTGGAAGACTGGACTTCCTGGACAGGTGCGGCTCGGCCGCTCCAGACTCCTTGGCCCCCTTTGAGTATGGCCCTTCATCTGAGGACACAACGGAAAGGACCACGTCATGATAGTGTTCACAGAATGAGCAGTAGGACAACAACTGCTGTCCACCAATAAGACACAGAAGGAAAACCAGGTGATTATAATGAGGATAACTCAGGATGGCTCTTCTTCTGTCTCATATCAAACTTTTGTACAGGTCCTAAAGGTGTGGCAGATAAATACAACAAGTGGTGAAGGAGGTTTGAAGGCTTAGTTGCCTCGGTAGAGATCTGATCACATACTTCGATCTTCTGTCTTCTCTCTGGATCTTTGACCCTGAGCTCAGAAACTTTCCAAGGTGGTCGTTCTTTTGATCAATGAATCACCTGGAGTGGGTTTTGGACGAATGGAGGAGAATCAGAACAGTTATCTACGCTCTTGTGCAGCCCGTCACCAAATGACCAGTGGTGAACCGTGGACCTGAAACCTTCACTAGGACCAACTGCAACATAGCAGGTGGGGCAACCACTGCCAGTAAAGGATAAAAACAGATAAAAATGTAATCTGTAATCTGCTATTGCAGATCAAATGCAGAAGTATAAATATAATGGAATAAATAAATAGAGTTATTTATAAATTTTTTTGGGCCACATAAAAAAGCTAAACGAGACATATTCGGAACTTGATTTGGACAATTGTCAGTGTAAAATACTGTCCAAATTGTCTTTAACTGCATAGGCATTTGTTAAAGGAAGTTTTTTTTTTTTACCAAGAAAGCAGTGGAAGAAAAATAGCGATTGGTCCATTTCCTGCTCCATTATTAACCCTTGTTTTCACAAGAAATATATACTGTTTATATAATGACTGAAAAAAATTCCTAGACCTTCACTAAATACCCTGAAGGCCCTGAGGGTTCCTATCTGCATTAGCACCACAAGCTGGCGCTGGTCCACAGTCCAGAGGTTTGAGACCACTGATCTATAGAAATACAGGACTTTAACATTTGAATAACAAATCCTGTCCAGTAGCCATAGGACACACTCACACACTCACACACACACACACACACACACTCACACACACACTCAGCCTCCTCAGGCCTGACAGCGCAGCAGCTGTCATCACAGTCAAAAGGCAACATTTGCTGTGGGTTAGACTCCACGCTGCACGTGACTGGACACCAGCACCTCCCCCTCCCCCACTGCTTAACCCCCGCAGCTCTCCGTCCCTCTGAAGGCTGGTGTTGAGACCCACATGGTTCTGGTCGGTGACAAGTGGATGTTGAAGGAGACAAAGTGAACGACTCCGACTTTACCCTGATCTGTGCTGAGTTAATTAGGTCCGCGGCTCAGACGTCCAATCAGAATGTAGGTTAATTTGGGGCCGGAGCTGGTGATGAGAATGAAATCATGGCTCTATTTTCAGATCCAAACTCTGGGCCTGTCACACTCTGTTAATGCAGCTGAAGCTGCTGCGAATGCACAACAAACCGAGGGAGGGGGCCGGAGGTGGGGGGCGGTCAAGGTCTGAGAGCTGGTGGTCAACACACTACAGGAATGTTAACCAGAGAACCTGAGGATGGCAGCAAAAACAGCTGAGAACATCTAAGATCAGGGAAATCCTTGACTTGACCAGGGAGGTTCAATACTATCAACTGACCGATGTTATCAACCGATAGTATCAACTGACCGATGTTATCAACCAATACTATCAACTGACCGATGGAATCAACTACCGATGTCATTAACCAACATTATCAACTGTCAAATATTATTTACTGACTGATACTATCAACTGACCCATGTAATTAACTGTCCGATATTATCAACTGACCAATATTATCAACTTACTGATGTTATCAACTACCGATGTTATTAACGGACAAATATTAACGACTGATCCATGTATTTAGCTGACCAATGTTATCTACTGCCGATGTTATCAACCAATATTATCAATTGTCAAATATTATTGACTGACATGATATTTCCGACTGACCCACGTAATTAACTGGCCAATACTATCAACTGACTCATGTTATCAACTGATGGATATTGTCAACTGACTGATGTTGACAAATAATTGAAGTTATTAACTTACTGATGTTATCAACTGACAAATATTATCGACTGACCCATGTAATTAACAGGCCGATATTATCAACCGACTGATGTCATCAACTGACTGATGTCATTAACTGACAATGTTATCGACCAATATTATTAACTGACAAATATTATTGACTGACTGACTGACATTATCGACTGACCCATGTTATTAATTGAGCGATATCAACTAACAATGTTATCGACAAATATTATTATTATCAACTGACAAATACTACTAACTGACTGATATTATCGACTGAACCATGTTATTAATTGACTGACATGATCGACTGACTGATGTTATCGGCCAATTTTAGCAATAATGTTATATCTCTAAGAATCTTTATCAATTTTTTTCTCTGATAATAATACCTGATGTCTGGGTTTCACTAAATATTGTTTTGGGGGAAAACAGTTGTATGTTATACTGAAAGTCACTAGGTGGCAGCATTCCAGCTCATTTAAATAATCTCATGCTTATGCAGTGGTTTGACCCTCAACCCTTTGCCCTCCTGGGTAGACAGATCTCCGTGTGGTCATCTTACCACTGACGTTCTTGTTGTCCTTCCTCAGACCACACAACATTGTGGGAAACCTCTGTTCAGATAGGTCTGCTGCAGCTCCTCACTGTTGCTCCACCTATGACCCGTGTGGAGGAGCTGAGAGGAGGCGACTCCAGTTCTCTAATGTTCAGCTCTCAGATGTCCAGTCTTGGAGTCCGGGTGGAACCTTCTGGTGGTAACCTCTAACCTCAGATCTTCGTGTTACTGTTCATCTCTGTGTCGATGAAAACCCGGAGCAGGAAAAGAAACGGTTCCAGTTCTTCTGCCAGTTCTCTGGTCATCTCACTGAGCAGCTGTTCTCAACCCCACCTCCTTTTTCCAGAAGAACACCCCCCTTCACATGAGCTCACACATAACAGTGAGTGTCTCTCTGTCTCTCTCTCTCTCAATCTCTCTCTGGTTCTCCTTCCGTCTCTCGCTCTGTCTCTATGTCTCTCACTCTGTCTCTCTCCCTCTCTATGATTGGCTGAATGGTGTGAATTGAGTTTGTTTTCGTTTTTCTTTTAGGATTTTTTTTTTTTGTTTTTCACAGTTTATTTTTCTGCACCAGGCTAACGACAAAGGGCTGTTGAGAGGACATCGAGGTCATTAAGATAACGTCAGTTAGTCAAAAGCTGACTTGGTGCCATCTGCTGGACAGAGGGGTACTCATGTTGACATTGTCAGAGGGTCAGAGCTGAAGATCATTTCCTGGGAGACTTCCATCCCACAGAACTCTTCACTGACAGAGAGATCAGACCTCACTCACAGCAGCAAGTTGAAGAAACTGACTATGAAGACATCTGACCACTAGGTGGCCGAAACAGGTTTATATTTCTGGACGTGCGAGTGATGGAAGGACTGATTATGACCAGGATCAGATCCACACAGTTAATGATGTAAGAACAGCACTGATTGGTCATAACTAGGGCTGTATGTTGGCAACACACGACATATCATAACATATGGGCCAATAAATAAATTGTTAAATGGTATAAGGCAAGAAAGAAAAACAAAAAAATGAGGACAGGAGAGATCAGTGTAAAAAAAAAAAAAATGTTATAGAGGCTTTTTCTTACCCCTTCCTCTGATGACTCCCAGCCGACACCTCATTGAGAAGGAGAACATCTTCCTCTTGCTCCCAGACGAACGTCCGTTCTTCCACAGATTTTCCGTCCGAGGATGGACAAATGAAAACTGCATTGAAGCGGTGGACGGAAGGCTCTTTCTGAACATCACTGACCAGGCACATTCATGAAGACATTCTCTTCAACCCTCGGTCTCTAAGATGGCCCGGTCTGGTCTCAAGGTTCTGCTCAAACTCCAGAGGTCCGGTCCTTTATCCAGGTGTTAAAACAGATCCTGTCCACACTCCTTCACACATGAACTGGACTGACTAAAGATGGTGCATTCACTGCTCTGGTACCATGAACAGATGGTCCAGAGCTCAGGGCTGTGGGACACCAACCGTCAGCCAGGTCTGATGGAAAGTTTCCCTGCAGGAAATCACAGATCAACACCACAACAACACAAACCTGGAGTCTTCACACGCTCTACATCACACATTTGTTCATTTACTGCAATATTTTTTTGACAAACTTACAATAACTGGACAATCTTGTTTTAAAAACACCATTTTTGTGAAGCACAATTCAGACCAGGAGTGTCAAACATACGGGCCGTGGACTGAAACAGGCCCGCCAGTAGGTTTGATGCCCGTCGTGAAATTAATTTTGGAAGTAAAAAATTTAAAAAATTTATGTTGACACTGTTAGGACAAATTTTACTTAATAGGAATATTTTGAAATGTTTGTACTTATTTCTAAGAAAGTTGTTTTTATGTGTAACTTTATTCTGATTGGACACTGGACATTGAACCTTATGATTCCTTCCTGTTATAGTTTCAAATAAAACAAGAATTTGAGAGACATTGAAATTTATCCTCAGCTTTAATCTCATCCTTAGATAAATAGATAGAGAGACAGATGGATGTACAGATAGACAGGTAAATAAAGAGATAGACAGATTGATAAACTGATGATATAAGGATAGACTTTATAAATTAATTAATAAAGAGATTCTTGTCCAGTCTCTAAAAAATTTCTCACATCTTCATGAAAATGTCTTCTTCAGTCCTCAACTAAAGAAGACACTGGATTGACATACGTTTGATTGGTTGGTTTCCTGACCAAACTCTTCAACTTGCACCAAGTCCTGGATGAATCATCATTGAAAGATCATTACCGTACTACTCCTAGTTTCTCCTCATCTATATACTGTATATGCACCAGCAAAGATAGTGATGATGTAGCCATACTATTGGCTATAGCTGGGGAGTGGGTGTTACACTTTATGCCTGTGTGGTAATAGGATTAGTGGTCTAATCCAGGAGGAGTCAGGAATAGATCTGCTCTTCCCCCACGGCAGAGAAAGAACACGTTCACGTTCCACAAATTACAGAAAGAATCTGGGCCTCAGCCACTCACTGTTTGGTTTCTACATTCACAGCTCATGGTTGGTTCTGGTTTTTGCTTTTACCGGTGATGTTTCCTGGAGGGAACTCTTTGGCCGACACGCCTCTGTCTGGTTGAACAGAGATAATCTGTGACAAATCAAATCAAGTTAGGCCACGGGATTGACTCTGAAGAGAGAACAACGACGACAAGACGTCAAGGCTGGAACTATGATATCTGAAGAGGTAGAAGCACCGGGCCTGGACCAGTCGAGTGGTATCACGATGAAGACCATAGAACTGTTCTACAATCAACAGGTAACTCAGTCCATAGCACTGATATTGACTTTTTTGCACTAGTTTTATATTTTGTCTTTATTTGACAAATGTTCTCCTCTTAATGTCCATCAATTGATGTTGTTTAGAAGGTATCGTCTGAAACATCTTGAATTTTGAGTTCTACACCACCCACAGAATAGTATAGAAATACAATATGGAAAAAAAATAAAATGTAAAAATATCAGTTTTTCAAAATAGCGGTTTCAACTCATTTAAATCTTTAACCAGATTACATTAAGTCTCTTACTGTGACCATAATATGATGGAGCATAAGATACTTTGTCGGTGTGTGGCCAGACTCTGCGATGACAACGGCTGAATGACGCCATGGCATACCAGGCAAGAACACCAGGGGGCGCTCTAATGGAGTTTTGTGAGTATAGATCAACACATTTAAGATGAACAAGTCTTTACTCGATTTATTTTCAGACTAATGTCATTAAGGAAGATTTGTGAGCTCGGAAGATTAAACACTGCTATAAGCACCTCGAGTCGTTTGACGCCCTAGTCCCTGTCTTCAGGAGTTAGAGATCAGTCCTGGTACAGACACCAGAGAAAACATTTACTTCAACTAGTCATAACTGTAAATTTACTGTGGGTTTCTTTTTACAAACTCAAATCGTAGAGATAAAAAAGGAGAAATGTTTGTAGTGATTGAAAAACTTTGCTGTTTAGCTTGAATAAACTTGGAGACCTGGTGATATTAATTTTCGTTCTCTCACCCTACTCCACCACTACTTCAAAAGTCACAGCCCCTAGAGCAAACTACACTCTGGTGGGGGAGGTCATTAGGTACATCATCCCATCCGATATGCAGTGTGCCATGGGCTGTGGAGGTCAGTCCTGCAAGTACGACAACCCCAATTACTGGAGAGATGACCAACAGGCTATCAAAGGCCTCTACTCCTCCTGGTACGCAAACATATTTCACTGTACTGCAGTATTTTGTTAAACTTCAGTTCCGTCTCTGAGCTGCACTTCCTTCTACCCCAGGGTAACGGATCATCTCCTAGCCACGTCCAGGCCTTCCACAGAAATAATCAAGAGATACAATATCATTGATCAGTTTAAAAGGTACAGCACAGACTCGCCGTACTATCAACGCCACCTTGAGAGATTAAAGCAGATCAAGTGTGATGTTTCTCCTCCTTATTTGTGTCAAGGAACGGTATTAAAACAGTCATCAACCTGCAGATTCCTGGGGAACACGCCGACTGTGGGAATCCTCTGGAGCCGGAAAGTGGCTTCTCCTACTGCCCTGAGGTCTTTATGGAACACAGCAGTGAGTGTTGGAGCACCGTCTGTATCTCTGGAGGTTCAAACACTGAGACTAAACACCTTTGACTTTTCATAGTTTATTTCTACAATTTTGGGATGACTGACTACGGGGTGGCTAATCTCAGCACGCTGCTGGACATGGTGAAAGTTGTGGCCTTTGCACTGCAGGAGGGGAAAATAGCCGTTCACTGTCATGCTGGACTGGGTCGAACAGGTAACTGGAAGGTTCTCCATCTGCTTTGGAAAACAAGTTCAACACACAATCAAGTCTTTTCTTCTCCCCCTCCACGTAGGTGTGCTGCTAGCATGTTTTTTAGTCTTTGCTACTAAGATGACTGCCAACCAGGCCATTGTGTTTGTGCGAGCCAGAAGACCTGGTTCTATCCAGACCAGAGGTCAACTACGTTGCGTCCGTGACTTTGTCCGATTCCTCACACCCTTAAGGAGTGTTTTCTCCAGTGCTAAACCCTGGTCGGACCAAGTCACCTTGGCCCAATACCTGATCCGTCAGAGACTCATGCTGCATGGCAATGAAAGGAAGGAGCTGCGACACCTCCCGAAGATTGTCCAGTTGGTGTGCAGGCTACTGATGGACATTGCTGAGAATCGACAGGTCATAGAGGAGGATGTCCTGGAGGCACCGGACGTCGATGACATAGAGATGACTTTAAGTATCGTTGAAAAACTTGGACCTGAATTGTTTGCAAAAAAGCCCAAACTTCCAGGTATGCCAACTTTACCGAGACACTTCAACGAGCCTCCCATCTTCTACCATCACAAGAGTCTGAGCTACAGCGAGAGTGACCTGAGACGACTGGGCTCCGAGCTCAATCTTCTGACCCAGCCTCTCGGATCCCTGTCCCAGAGCAACGCTGATGTCTGTGTCGTCCAGGGACAAGGTTGGACTGGGAACACATCAGACATCTCCCAGAACTCCAATGGCTCACTGTGGCAACACAAAAATCTTCATGGCCCAAATGATGGATCACCCCTGCTGAAGACCACCAAGACCAAACCCCTGCAGCGCAGCGAGTCTGTGGGGAACCAGAAACCAATGAAGAAAGACAGCATGATGTCCAGGTCGCAGTGTGAGCTGAAGAAGAAAGGGTGTCAGGGAGAGGCAGAAGAGCAGTCGGAGGTGCCCTTCATCACCCTGCAGTCAGAGCTGTCTCTGGAGAACAGAAGACTGCTGGTGGCTCAAGCCCTGGCACTGGACCTGTTCCTTGATGGAGAAGAGAAGCATAAAAAGAAACTCTCTGTCTGGAAAGTGAGTGAAGTAGAGCAAGTCAGTGTAAAAGTAATAATTCGATGGTGTGTAGACAAGTGTAGTCTGATGTTGCATATGTCGTAAAGAACAAAGGGACAAGGCTACTATACAGAGGTAACACGGTCAGATAAGGGCAGCTGGTTATCAGTCATGACACCCAGGAAAGTGGAACGACACCTTTAACACTGGTTTTGAAGAAGATGACTCAGGCTGACTTTATTTTACACTACTTTGCATTCTTCTAGTTTACATTTAACTCACTAAATCCATCTGTTTAGTTGAAAACAACACTGGAATATTGGCAGGAACTGAAGACAGATCTTCAACAGTTCTGATTATCATTGTTTTTTGAGTTTGAGTGTATTATGTTGCGCATTGACAGACAAAGAAAAACTATTTGCAAGATTAAAAAGACTTTTTTCAGAGCAATAAAGTGAAATCTGTTCAGTTTCAAACAACCATTTTAAAGGTCTCTCATGACCCACCGGGGTGTCACGGCACATGGGTTAAGAATTAGTGTCGTAGGGAGGCAGAAAATTGAGGATTTAATGGCAGATCTAAGTGTGTAGAGTGAGTGCACCACAGTTCCAGTATGGTTTCTTATTTGCAGGCTGATCTGAACCACGGAGGAGCGTGGGAAACCCTGTGTATGGAGCAGGACCCATTCATCCTGACTGGGCTGATGTGGGCCTGGCTGGAGCAGCTCAAGGAACCGGTGATCTCCACAAAGGAGGCCAGAGCCCTGAACTCCACCAACCAGAGTGAAGGCCAGACGCTGCTCAACATGCTTGACCATGTCAGCAGAGTTTTTGTGACGATTCTAGTTTGAAGTAATTCTGCAATGACTTTCTCTGAAAAACAAAACCAAAGATTTGATTTTTTATCTTTACTCTTTGTGTCACATCTTTCCAGGCTCAGAAACAAACGCTACTCTGTGTGTTGGACTGCATGGCTCACATGCTGGAGATACCAGAGGAGGTGGAAACTGCTTTCCTACAGAGGACTGTCAAGGCTTTCACTTGGGTAAAGAAGGACATAATTTTATTTGCAGTTATGTGAAATATATATATATATAATATTTTAACGTTTGTTTCTCTTTCAATCAACAGCTGGACTCCAACTCAGTAGAAGGAAAAGCATTTGAGTCAGTTTTGAGGACCATCCTGAAGGACATCAGGACTCAGGTCATAAAGGCGGATGAGACACCTTTGTCTCCACTGCTGCAAACCCAATAGTCTTTTCACATACAGTGATGGTGCCTTTGGACAAGAGTTGTAAGAGTTGGAATATTTCCAGTAAATATCTGGATACTTTCCATAGGAAGTTAAGCTGGGAAAATGTTATTAAAAATATTGTACAATAACACAATACGAATACATAACATTTGGACAGAATTGATTGGGTAGAACTTTAGTGGGTTGGTTGATTCATCCTTATACAAATTAATGAACAAAAACATTAACTTCTACCATCCAAAAAAATGCCACTGGTCTCTCCTTGCACTTCATCACCATCCTTCATGTTCATCTCCTCCTTCACTTCTTTCCCCATAAATGTCACTGTCCATTTGTTGGACAGTTCGCTACAAACTCTGTCTGTTTATTTGAAGACAACGCTGGTACACTGGCAGGAACTGAATAAAAACACCAAGATCTTTTTCAACAGCTATTATCAGTTTTTAAGTTCTTGAATTTGTTGCCACCTAGTGGAAGGGTCATGTAATGACAAAGAAAAATTTGCAAGGTATGAATATATTTTTTTCAGACAAAACTATTATTGACATCGTGATATGGTAAAAAAATGAACTTAATTTATTAATTACTTTGCTTTGGGCTCAAAAGTATGGCCTCCAACCAATCATCGGAGGAGGGAACTTGAAGTACTGTATGGTTTTGGCCAAGATTTTGCGACAGTTTATTTTTTCTAAACCATATTTAATTTTCCTGTTGAGGACCAACTTCATAATATGTACATTTCTGTTTTATTTATACATTTCTGGTAACTCCACGGAAAATTTCCAACTTTTGAGAATTCCCTGAATTTCTGCAACCTTTGATTAAGTTGATATCAATTACCGTGTGTAGATAGTGAATGGAACATGTTAAAGAGACAAATATTCTGAGCTACAACCTGACAGTTTTCACTATAGTATAACATTAATGTCATGGTAACTGAGACTAATCATTTTATACTTTATAGTTATGATAACATATTGTTGCTGACATGTAAGTCTTAATAAAAAAACTGTTACAACTCTTCTTAACAATCTCTTTATTATTTTATATAAACAATAATAATAATAAATGGACATAATGACCATACGGTGCTGTACTTATCATGGAGGGACGTCTCCCGGGTGTGAAGAGTAACGGTGTTCCGTGAAAACAGTTCGTTGTTGTCATTTTCAGTCCTCAACCAAAAAATGTTGGGTAAATAGTCGGTGACCGCTGTGTTAGGAAATTTCTCCGTCTTTGCTGAACTTCCGGTTGAATATACAGTAAACTCTTTCTTGGTAGCATTCAAGCTAAAAACTCCGGGAATGGTTACGATTCCTTCATTCTCTCTCACCACAGACGACATGTGATTAAAATGATTTCAAGTTTTCCTTCTTCGTTGTGATAAGATTTTGTAGACGTTGGTGGTCGTATTTTGTTGTCGTTGTCCAGACCCGCGAAATGTTGACGTTTACTTTTATGCTAATGCTCCCCTACCGGGCAAAACGTGACGTCACCAAGCCGCGAAGAGCCTTTTCTCGACGTTTCCTTACGTTCGAGAGTCTATTTACTTCTCAGAATATTCTAGAATTCTTTAAAAATCATAAAGCAAAGAAAAAGAAAATAAAAAAAATCCTAATTGGTAAACTCTATGAATTCACAGCCAATCAAATCGAATGATGATGTATGGGCACAAAAAATAAATAAGGTT